>CM064480.1:41632700-42014668 GCA_032716605.1 Paralithodes platypus | reverse complement strand
CACGCGAGCCAACAAGCACCAGACGTAAACATACTAATCAAACCAAAGTAGGAGGCTACCCTTGTGATGATCTACCCCGGGTTTTCCACCCTCGATAAGCAATCTGCAATCACATTCTCAGAACCGGCAATATGGTGTATGTCTAGGTTGTATTCCTGCAACATTAATGACCACCTGGTCAGCCTCATATTCCGGTTATGGAATTGATACAGGAACTTGAGGGGGTGATGGTCGGTGTAGATCACCACAACTGGTCCATAGGCTGGAACATACACCTCAAAGTGCCTGAGCGCTAGCACAATCGCCAGCAGTTCCTTCTCAACTACTGAATAGTTCTTCTGCGCCGAGTTGAACTTTTTTGAGAAGAAACTGACTGGGTGCTCCAGCCCATCTTCGTCTGATTGCATCAGAACGGCACCAGCCCCCACACCACTGGCATCAGTTGCCAGCTGGAATGGTCGGCTAAAGTCCGGGGCCCTGAGGATTGGGTGAGTACACAACAGGTGTTTTACTAGCAAAAAAGCCCTCTCACACTCAGGCGCCCACTTAAACTTTCTATCTTTGGCCAATAGGTCCGTCAGAGGAGCCAGCACAGTAGAATAGCCCTTTATAAAGCGGCGGTAGTAACCAATCATGCCCAAAAACCTCATGATCAGCTTCTTGGTGGACGGCCTGGGGAAGTGGTTAATAGCCAATATCTTGTTCTGTGGGGGGGCACACCTGGCCCAAACCCACCATGAACCCCAGATACTGCACGGTAGCCCGCACAAAATCACACTTTCCCAGGTTGACCACCAAATTTGCCTTGCTTAGTTTCTTAAATAGGGATTCTACATGTTCACAGTGGCTCTTGAAATCGTCATCGTAGATAATGACGTCGTCCAGGTACACGGTACAGTTCGGAATGTCAGCCACTAACTCGTTCATCAAGCTTTGGAAGGTCGCTGGTGCGTTCTTTAGACCGTACGGCATGACATTACAACGATATGTAGCACCATCCACCACAAAACCACACACCTCTTTCGCCCGTTCAGACAAAGGCACCTGCCAGTAACCTTTTACCAGGTCCACCTTGGTCAAGAACTTGGCCCTGCCAATCTTGTCTACACAGTCATCGACCCGGGGAAGAGGATATGGGTTGGTGGGAGTCAAGCCGTTTAGCCTGCGGTAATCAACACAGAAGCGCACCTTGCCATCCGGCTGAGGTTGCAGCGTTACGGGAGATGTCCACTTTACCGCCCCCTTCTCGATCAGTCCCTGTTGCAACATATACTCCAACTCCGCCCGGAGGGCCGGAAGTTTAATAGGGGGCACCCTATAGGGCACTGATTTGAAGGGTGGGTGGTCTCCGATGTCAACGTCGTGCACCTCCTGAGTAGTGAGGCCTGGGTGTTCCGCAAATACAGTAGGGTATAAACAAAATAGGCGCTCGACAGCCACACGCTGTTGCTCAGGTAGGTGTTGCAAAGCCTCATGAGCCGCCTGTCTCGTGTTTGCCGCCCACTGATCTGCAGAAACATGATAATCCCAGTTGTCATCCACCTGCGCATGACTGTCCCGTTGTCCTTCTCCACCTTGACTGCTGAAAGTCATCACGGGGACAGTGAGAGGCTCAGGTGGGCGCCTCACATACTCCTTCATCAGGTTGACATGACATAACTGATTCCTCTTACGCCTGTCTGGAGTGGCCACCAGGTAATGTAAGTCCGAGAGCTTCTCTGCTACCCTATACGGACCAGCGTACTTTGCGGATAAGGGGTGACCTACAAGAGGGAGTAGTATCAACACCTCCTGACCCACGTGAAACTCCGTGAGTTTCACCTTATGGTCGTACCTGTCCTTCATGAGGGCCTGAGAGCCTACCAGATTGCAGCCAGCCAACTCCAGACTATGCAACATTCGTTCTCTACTCTCAAGTTCGACAGCACCGTCACTACACTTTAGAACCTCCAGGTCTTCTAGCTGCAATTTGCGAATATCTGAGGAAGCTAGCCTGTCTAAGTGTTTGCGAAACAACTCATGCCCTCCCCCAACATCGAACTTTGCATCCCGTTGCTCTCTCCGTGTATACCGTTGCTGCCTCTGAGTCTCTTTAAGCCCTGCCTCTACACTCTCAGTGACAGGTGGTGGTGCTTCTCCAGACTCTAATAACAGTGCTAATACTGAGTCCCCGAGAAGCGCTGCTGGTACTAGACTCTCCACCGTATCAGCTTTCAGCACCTTCTCGTGACCGTTCCTCCGCTTATTTGAAGACTGTTGGTTAGGCTGTGACTCCCTGGATGCGAGAGATCTGGTTACAACACACGCCATTGGCTGCACCTGACACTTCTCAACCCACTCCTGTTCCTCCCTACTCACGTCGGCCGGCTCCTCGGCAACGACTAAGGGTGAAACCTTAGAAGCAGGCACCGCAAAGTCATTGCCGAGAAGGAGGTCGACGCCCCCAACAGGCAATTTCTCCACGATTCCCACATCCAGTTCGCGAGTCACACCGTCAACTTCAAGCTCCATTCTAACAAGCGGGTATGACCTAGTTGCATTAACTCCCTGCACCACAACTACCCGCGCCGCGTTTATGGGTCTACCAGTGAAATTCTTCAAGAGTGTCTGAGAGGCACCTGTGTCACGCAAAAGCTGTACCCCGTGCTTCTTGCCTCCCCACCTCACACAGCCATGCCCTCTATGGTCGCAAAAGGCATCGCGGACAGGGTTCGAGCCTTCCGGATCCTTCTTCACTGGCGGTGCTCCATCCTCTGATCATTATGCCTCCAGCAAACATAGAAGACTTCTGGAACACCCCAATGCTGCGAGCCAATGACACAGCCGCCGTGGGAGGTCTGCTCGGACAAGCTTTTGCCATGTGTCCCTCTTTGTGACAGTGATAACACTCAAATTTCCCCTTGGACTTATACTGAGGTGTAAAAGTCCCCTGACCCATCTTAAACGGGGCGGTGCTAGGTTTGTGATCAGTCTTGGTGTCATTGCTTTTAAATTTATGTGTGTCCATATTCCGGGGAGGGGGAGGGTAACGCTCCTTAACGCCTACATCGTTTCTCTGTGCAGAGCCGCACCCCCGAATTAGTGACAACCGACGATCAGTCATCTCTGCTGCTTCTACGAGAGTTCTTGGGTTCTTCTCTTTAAGGTTTAACCCTTAATTAGCGGCGAGCAACATAAGTCGAGTTAAATAAAGCTGGACTATGTGGCGGCGCTCGACATAGGTCGAGTGGCAATTTCAGCACGTAATGTTGCTGAGAGAGAGAGACAAGTGGTGGCAGGAGAGTAGCGAGCGTATGACTGCTCCAGACCACCGCGGCGAACATACTGACACGAATCCCAGCTCCCTCCTCCCTCTCTCACTCGCTATATAAGGAATTGTATCGGGAAAGTGGCTAATTACATGCTTTTTGCACTCGCGTTGCACGGTTATTGCAAGAAAACTAGCCATCATAAAAGGATCGTTATGGTGTCATTCGAAAGCTCTGTTTATGCCCTTTCAGGGATAGATACTTGTTTTACGTTCTGGGTCTTATTTAGGCATGAAAATGATCACGTAAACAGCCCTATTTTGGCTAAAAACACCCCGCTGGGCGGTACATATAAATAAACCGCATAGGCCGCTCTTAAGGTGTTAAAGTCAAGTCGCCGCCCGTACACTTATAAAACTGCTCTAGAAGCATCAACTGTTTCATCTCATCAAACGTAGTTGTCTTCTCTGATCTGAGCCAGTTTCCCATAGCGTCGGACAGGTCCCGGGCGTGCTCCAAGAAGGTACTGTCTCGCCCCTTAGTCACACCCCGGAACTTTAACCTATATGTCTCGGGTTGTAGCTCATATGCCCGCAGGACAGCCTCCTTCAGCTCCTCATAAACAACGCAGGACTCCAAAGGCAGTGCATCGTAAGCCTTGAGCCCCTTACCTACGAGTCTAGAGGACACAAGGGCCGCCCACTTAACTTCAGGCCACTGATGCTCCCGGCACTTCTTCTCAAATCTATTGAAAAACTCTGTGACACCAGACTCGTCAAATACAGGGACCAGTTTGAGAAGGTGCGACAGAAACTGATCATGCGCACGGTTTCCAGTACCGAGTCGCTGTCCCGTCGTCTCAACACGAGACTTCTCTAAATCCATGTCGGCACAGTATCTTGTAGATTCTAGTTCAGTCCTAAGCTCAGCTTCCCTCGTCTGTTGCTGCATCCTAGCCAGCTTTTTTCTCTCTTCTATCTTAGCTAGCTAATTTCTCTCTTCTATCTTAGCTAGCTCTTTTCTCTCTTCTATCTTAGCTAGCTCTTCTCTTTTCCATCTTAGCTATCTCGAGCTGAAAGAGCATCTCTGGGGTCAAACCTTGAGGAGGAGGAGGGGATGCAATGATGTTAGAAATACCCGGTGATCCCCTCAGGGGTAAACCACCCTGCCAGTCACTACCCACCTGCGGAAGCGTGCTCAGGGTCGGTACTCCAATAGGAGGATTGGGAGTCGAGTGAAGGGGAGGCTCGGCCAAAGGGCTCTGAGCACTCACCCTACCTCGTACGCCAGTCACCCCACCCAGCACACACGTCATCAGGTCATCCTTGGTCATGCCACTAGTACATACATGACCGATAGCTGGGACTAAGCACTGGAGACCGTACCGATTCATACCCACCAACCGGTCGGAAGTAACAGGCCATTGTAAAAAAATCCTTGCATCCTCCTCACTGTTCACCAAGTTAACAACCTGCCCATGCTGCTGCTCCTCAGCTTCTACATCACGTACTGTGTCTTCATCCTGCACTGATCCGCTATAACACATGATGCTCACTGAAGATTTTACACTTTGATACACAAAAAAGAAGTACCCCAAACTCTTATACCACAATATTCACAATAAAAATTCTCGGAGACAGCTTAAGTGCTATATTACTTTGCTAAAAAAATAATTCTTGCATGTCCTCAACAAATATTCCACAAAATCAACAAATGTTCACTGCCTAAACTGTGAGAAAAATCTGCACAATAACCTGCAATTATATGTCAGTTCACCAAATCCTGAGCTAGGTCGCCATTTGTTACGATCGGGTCTCGTATAAATCAGTGGCTCTTATACATTGGACTAGACTGGCATAAATGCAACAACGGAAACGCTAGATCCAACCCCTGATATATAATCCCGTCGAACAAAGAACACATATACCCTCCAGAGTTATATCTGCGATAGCGGGGTATCTTAACTCTCAGTATCTATGTGCTTCTACTATAGGCTGATGTTCTCTGAAACAGCCTATTACCTATAAAATATGGTTGCTAGGTTATGGTACACAAGGAAAAGATAGTTAACTTAATTAAATCACAAGAGTGATCTAATGCAAACAAGAAGAAGGTTTACTTAACGTTACGTTAATCAATAATATCTGTCACTCCTTTATGAAATAAAGTGCTGTAAAGTCCTCAAGCACCGAACAAGGAATCTTCTGAATAATGTCGGATGCTACTAAGAAGACCGTATCGGAAATGGAACCACAAAATAGCAGGAGGCAGGACAATGCACGTGTAGGCTAAATAAACAAAAAGGCTGGACCTATAATGTTATTGGACACAAGAATATTATAAGCGGTGCAACAGTAATAATGCTCGCCACGAAAAAGTAGTACTCCTATTAACAAAACCGGTCTATGCTGGTTGTGTCTCTCTACAGCAACCTAGACCTCAAAATGCTTGTGTAGAAATAATGGGTATGCATAAAAGAGTATATGATCTAATCCAGCTAATGTCTACCCGGGTTAATAAAGTCTAGCTGGGATGTGCAAAGGTACAGAATTCTGGTGGAGCAAGGCAGCTCCTAGCCTATCTTTCGCAAGACTTTCAATTACACTTCAACAATACACAAATCAACCCTTCATCTTCTTTCAATATCCTTGGTGTATCTTTTTCATCCAACCTTTCTTTGAAAGATCATATTACCACTCTTGCTAAAACAGCTTCCCAGAAGTTAGGTGTGCTCAACTGTCTCCACACAGCTTCTTGCTCTGTATAGGGGCACAGTGCGGCCATTTATTGAGTATTGTTCACACGTGTGGTGAATTTCCACCCATACCGCACTTCTCGAAAGAGTAGAGTCAAATACATTTTGCCTCATTAACTCATTTCCTCTTACTAGTTCCCTACAATCTTTGTCTACACGCCACAATGTTGCATATCTTTCACTCTTCTATCGCTATTACAACAATCACTTTTCTTCAGAGATTTTCAGTGAATACCCCTACCCTTGCGGCGAGTGTGAGGCACCCGCCTTTCAACACAGTACCACTCCAATTCTATCCAACTCTCCAATCCAAGAATTAGTAGATTTTCCCAGTCTTTCTTCTACTCAACCATTGAACTCTGGAACTCTCTCCCACAATCAATTTTTCCTTCATCCTATGGCATAAACTGCTTTAAACTTTGTGTCATGGCATTTTGACAAAGTTCCTTGAATTTGGTTCTCTGTCACTCTTTTGACTCGATGGGAGACACTCGTTACAGGCAACCTGCCTTTTGTCTTCTTCATGCACATGGAATAACAAAACTTCCTTGGAGTGCATATCGTGCACTCTTTGTTCGCCTTCATACTGTTCTTGTTCTCTCTAACCTGGATTATGGTCGGCAGGTCTAATCATAAGCTTTGAGACGAAATGTATCCAATTTGAACTATTTGTTCGAGTTTTTTCACCCTCAATGACTTTCAGTACATCTTTCATGTTTCCTATATTAATCCCACTTACCCACTTCAACACCTCTATCACATCCCCTCTAACTCTACGTCTCTCTAACGAATGCAATGCCATTTTCTTCAACTTTCTTTCATATGGAAGATTTCTAATATTATGAATAATTGTTGTCATTGTTCGTTGTATTGCCTCAAAGGTATTTATTTTCATTCTCTAATTAGGGCACCACAATTGAACAGCATAATCCATATGTGGCCTCACATATGCAAGGTTCAGTTCCAAGATTACGTTTACTGTTTTGTTACTCGCGCTTTTAGATATATATCCAAGAGCTCTGTTTGCCGTATTTCGAACACTAATGCATTGGTTTCTTGGTTTCAGATCACTGCTGACTAGACTCCCAAATAATGTTCACTTTACAAGTTACTA
Organism: Paralithodes platypus; assembly: GCA_032716605.1. Lineage (NCBI taxonomy): Eukaryota > Metazoa > Arthropoda > Malacostraca > Decapoda > Lithodidae > Paralithodes > Paralithodes platypus. Next base: position 42,007,551 of record CM064480.1, on the reverse strand, counting down.
TGTTTATATTGTCTAATTTATGCATTGCATTTTCTATCAATATTTCAAATTTCTACACTACATTTATCTACATTGAACTTCATCTGCCAAGTTATTGCCCATACCTTTAGTGTATCTAGATCTCTTTAGAGAACCTGAATATCTTTATCAGAATAAATAATTCTACCTATTTGCTATCATCGGCAAATGTATTGACCTTACTAGTTATGCGTACATCAAGGTCGTTAAAATATACAACAAACAGCAGAGAACCTAAAACAGATCCTTGTGGGACCTCACTCTTCACTACATACCCCAGTTTGATTGCATACCATTGATACTAACTGTTTGCTTCCTACATATTACCCATGACCTAATCCAACTTAATAGAGTTCCCCCTATTTCATGAGTTTCTATTTTCCTCAACAATCTTTCGAGAGGGGACTTTATCGAATGCCTTACCAAAATATCTTAATACATTCAATCTTATCCTTCATCATTGTCTACTGCTTTGTATACTTGGGGAAAGAAGGTTAATATATTAGTGAAACAGGACGGACCCTTCGTAAATCCATGCCGAGAGTCTTTAATAAGTTGGTGATGTTCTAGATGCTCTCTGATACTGTGCGCAACTAATTGGACGATGATTTGAAGCAATAGTGTTGTCACTTTTGTATGTATTGGTACATTTGCAAGTCTCCTCTCATCAGGGACTAGACCCAAATTAGGATTTTTTTAAATAATACTATTAATGGGTATAGTAACTAATTTATTCATTACATTCGTTAAATACTCTAGAATATAATAAGTATGGTCCAGGTGATTTGTGTGGTTTTAGCTTGACTAACAGTTACTGTTCAAGTACATTGTTTCTACTTATGTTTAATTTACTTATAATATTATCTATATTTCCATAAAATACCGGATGGACCTACGGTGTTAAGTCGTCGTCCATTTTTTTTTTTTTTTTTTTTTAAGAGACAATGAACGGAGGAAGGAAAAACACAGATAAAACAAAAAGGTCCATGTGCCTAAAGGCATCCTCCATTCATAAAATGTTTGTAACAACTGGATTTAAACATTTGTTGATTGTAAGTTTGTGGAAAGCAATTCGAGGGAAGTGAATTCCAAAGAGTAGTAGCTCTGGGGATAAATGAATTCTGATAAGCAGAAGTTCTGCATTGTGGAGGAGAAAGTGTAAATTCATGGGCGCTCTCAGCTGCCCTAGTTCTACGGGGAAAGATGTGGAGAGGCGGCACAATTGAAGCAAGTTCCTCGGAACAATTGCTGTGAAAATATCTGTAGAATAATGCAAGGGATGCAAACGTTTCTTCGTATGGCTAATGTAGGAAGGTCCTGTGTGATTGCAGGGTTATTGATTAATCTAATAGCTTTATTTTGAATTTTGTCCAACTTCCTCAATGCAACCACTCCACTTCCACCCCACAGAGGTGAACAGTAATCCATCTGAGAGCGCACATGACTTTTATATATTACGGCCAACTGCTCGTCAGTGAAGAATTCTCGAACTCTGTACAGGAGTCCCAGTTTTTTAGAGGCATTCTTAGCAATGCTTCTAACATAATGTGTCCAGCTCAAGTTAGTAGTTAATGTTACACCGAGAATGTCAATACTAGGGGAAGTGGGAATATTTACATCATTAAAAAATATATGGGAGTCAGTGAGATTCTGTCGGTTAGAAAATTGAATGTACTTGGTTTTCTGTGCATTAAAGGAAACTAGATTCTCTTGTCCCCATTCATTAATTCTAGAAAGGTCCTGGTTCAGAGAAATTGCAGTGTTTATTTTTGAATTTATAAGATCGGGTTGGGTGAAAGAATTGGTAAATGTGAAGGAACTGTGGAGTGTTGAGTCATCTGCGTAGGAATGTATTGGATTATGAGTGGTAGATATGAGATCATTGATATGAATGAGGAACAGAGTTGGGGCCAAAACTGATCCCTGGGGAACACCAGCATTGAAGACAAGGAGACAATAATTATAAGCTAGGCTGATTAGATTAGATAGGTTAGGTTTGAGTGATGTGGAGGCAATATTAGTAAGTTGTTGTTAGTGTTTGAATTGATATAGTGGAGTAACATAGTGTATAAAGTTGTCATCATCTGCCGGGTGGTGCAGCCTTGCAAACGTTTTGGGGAATACATTCGAAAACAATTACTTGCAATGCTCGAAATATCTCAAAACCCTGTTACAAACTTTAAGAATAGGAACACTTACGGTAAGCTGGCCAGCTCTAAAATATTCATAAAATATTTCACAAACCTTTTGTTGATTTCAGAAGTAAGTGACTTACCTCATAAATCAACAAAAGGTTTTTGAAAAGTAAAATGGGGGGGAAAATAATCAGGGGGTTTTCGAGGCAAAAATGAAACACCCCATTATCTATAAAAAGTATATAGTTCTTCACATGTTTAATGACCTGTATTATTAGAGGAACTATTCACCTATATTACCAACGATTTTGCCATTTATTTTAGTGAAAAGTTATTTATGTGCAGAAATTATACTGTAAGTAGTGGAAAAAAAAATTGAAACATTTGTGAACAATGCTGGCAAACTTTGATAATGTCTTCCCCTAGTGTGTCTGGGAGCCAGCTGATGGGGAAAAACAAAATCAGTGGGACCCCCCTCCCTCCCTCTACCCCACCCCATGGACCAAGAGGCACCCCCTTAGTGGGGGGTGGGGGGGGGGGGGGGATTTTTTCTTACCCATCATACTGCCATCGATTGGGGCAAGGAAAAATCAAATTTTTTGATTTATTCTTACCCCACTGTGATTCTACCTTACCCCACAAATGTTTATTTCTTCCCCAATCACAGATTACTTTTTTCCCCAGTAAAGTTTTTCTTTTGTTTCAGGTTGCATAAAATACATTTTCAGATGAAATTATACCAAGATGGTCAGAAACTATTCGCCACATTGTCCAGAGTACTTGCGAGCGAATTTGTTGCACAACATCTTTAAAGATTGCCTGCCAGGGTATGACTGGTCAACTTCATTCATGAGGAGGCATCATTTGACATTAAAGAAAGGTGGTATGATGCAGCTGGCTAGAAAAAGTGTTACAAGTGACCCATTTGTAATTTATGGCTTCTACAATCTGTTGAAAGATGAAATGAGTCGCCTGAATTTTACAGATAAACCAGAATGTATTTGGAATCTCGACGAAACAGGATTTCCTCTTGATCCCTCCAAAATGAAAACCATTGGTACAAAAGGGTCCAAAACTGTGCGCCTTACATGTGGTTCAAATCGAGAAAATATCACAGTTCTAGCAACCTGCTGTGCAGATGGTTCCGTTCTGGACCCTCTAGTTGTGTTTAAGGGAAAACACATGCAAAACACATGGGTTGGGCCTAATGCACTACCAGAAACTCAATATGCAGTCTCAGAATCAGGTTGGATGAATGGTTCTGTATTTCATGGATTCCTTTGTTCATTTGTGGAGAAGACCAAAGACACTCGGCCTATTTGGTTGATCTTGGATGGACATCTTAGTCATACATCACTGGCAACAATTGAGTTGGCCATAAAAGAGAATATAACCATCTTAAAGTTGCCTGCACACTGCACAGATCTCTTGCAACCACTTGATGTGGCATGTTTTGCTCCTCTAAAATTCTACTACGATTCTGAATTAATGAAGTATATTCAACAAACAGGTGCACGCAGTCCATTAAGAAGATCTAGTTTTGTCAACATGCTCTGTTCTATTTGGAAGAAAGGACTTTCACTTGAGAATGTGAAAGCAGGGTTTAGTGCTACAGGTATATATCCACTAAATGCAAATAAGTACAAAACAGATCATCTGGATCCACTAAAATTAAGAACCTACAATGCTTGGACTGAACAAGGATGTCCAAAAGATGATGATGGTGACCCTGTATTGCAGACTACAAATGATAACCAAGGATCTACAACAGAAATTAATGAAGGTGCTCCATCTCCTATAGACAACCCATCACATGCTCATCACTTAGATCCGCAAACTGAGCAACACCATCCAGCTAATCTAACCTCCCCACTCATATGTCAAACACAACGTACACCAGCCAGTAGTCTACCATCAAGAAGTTCAAGTCCGACTGCAGGTTGCAGCAACTGGGATAACTTGGATTCTGAACGCAGTGAAGTCTTTAAAATGTATGTAAAACAACATGAAGCTGAATGTGCAAAACTATTAAGCTGGACGACACTGGTCAGAGAAGTGCACTCACGAGCTCCTGAAGGTATGAAATATGATATTCTTCTTAAACTTAGAGAGACTGAAACAACTCTAGAAGAGGTCCTCCACTCTCGAGGCAGGGGAGGGAGTACAGCGCCATCTCAGAGGCGAAAGATTAACATGAAGAGCCAAATCATAACACAGGAAGAATGCGTTAGAAAACTTAAAGAGGCCAATGGACCACAGAAAAGACAGAAAAAGGCATCAAAGAAATTAATCAAAAAAGTGAAAAAGCAACCAGAACCAATGTCAGATTCTACAACATCCACAGATGAGGAAATTGAACTAGGGAGTGAACCAGACAGCTTAAACTTACCGTCAGAGGCTGAACAAGATGAAGATGATGTAGAGGCCCAATCTCCAGACCTATTAGAAAATGAAGCTACACGGATGCCACTGATAACTGAGGATTCAGTTGGGAAATATTATGCTGTTTATTACACAGATCCTCACTTTACCTACTACTGGGGGAAACTGTTAAAAATATTTGCTCAAGATGAAGAGGATCAAGTTGAGAAAGCTGAACTGGATTACTTGCAGAAAGGGGTAATTTCAAGTAGTCCTAAAGACTGGACATGGGTCGAAAGAAAAAACAAAGACATTGACATTGTTCCTACGGAGTGCATATTCTATGGGCCAGAAATTCCCATGATAAGGAAATAGAAGGCATACAGACGTCTTCAGGAAATCAAGGCAACCCTGAAGGATATGCACTGAAGATTAGAAGCATTCATAGCATTGTGTTAAATCATGTAATTGTGATCACTCATCTATTATGGAGTTCAGAAATTAGTTTCCTTTGATTTTTTGTGGACGATAATGATATCGTCTAACGTAAAATTATATCATTTTACATATATATACAGGGTGTTTTAAAACAACACTGCCAGAGAATGACGACCACATTGATAAAAATATATAATACACATATTTCTATTCTATTTTTACCAAAAATATATTGTAACGGAGATAAATGGTTATTTAGAAATGTAGGAAAACAGGGTTCTGAGCTCAGCACAAAACATATGATACATAATATGAATGATTACCAAGTAAAAAAGGTAAAGAGGAGATATCTAATGACCTAATCACATATGAATAATTACAAAATCAAAGTAACATAAAATTGGTAATGATATTTTGCAATTAGAAGAAAACTGCTAAGTATTATAATCCAAGTAGCGTAAAAAGATATGCACCATTTGTAACGATGACCAAGAGGTAAAATAATGAATCTCAAGTCTGGGTCAGGTATCCGAACACTGCTATAGGTAATTTAATCGTTCGTGAAACTGTTTGAATGGGAAAAAAATGTTCCTGCCCAATTTACTGTTTCAATACAAATACCTCATTACGTTACTATTATCACAGAGTACTAACGAAATATGTCTATCAGTTTTATGGTTGAAGTTTGACGATTTTACGTAGCTGTAGACATACAAGTATACGGTGTTCACTAATGAATATTTAAAATCATCTAATGGTACCCAAAACAAACAATTTACGTCACTTGGACTTAACGAGTATAAAATAACAAAGGCAGAGACACACCTAAATAACGACAATCCATATTTATGTGATATTATAAGGTAAATAAAATCACTATGACAGAAGAAGATAACACCATGGCTGAGCAGATGATTAAACACATGAGAAGATTCGTTATGACTCCAAAGCTTCGAAGAAAAACTCGAACTGAAACGAACTGTTTGCTGAGGGTGAGGGGAAGGAGGGATGGGATGGGAGGCAAGAGGTAGGCTATTTGGGGGGGGAGGGGGGACACTAGCCCGTGTTCGGATTATAGCTCATACCTGGGTGTCACTAATTATTTTACTCTATGCGGTTTAAATCATTAACGGTATATTATTTTGCATTTTGTCCTTAGATAATCTTCTTCGTTATTTTATTTACTAATTAGCAGATGAGGTCTGTCAGTGTTGTTTTAAAACACCCTGTATACTGTACTTATGAATTTAAATGGAAAAATATATGCAATTTTGTTTAACAAATGATTATGATTATGGATTGAAATGATGTATTTAGTTGAGTATATCTCTCATGTAAAGCCACAAACAACCAAAAATATATATGATTATTTTCTGCCCCACCATGCATTTTTTCCCCCTTTTTTAGGGTAAAATAAAATCATGATTATTTTCTGCCCCACCATGAATTTTTTTCCCCTTTTTTAGGGTAAAATAAAATTTCATAAAACAGACTCTAAAAACTTAACTAAACGTGGTAAGTGGAAATCTGCAGTAGGGTTTATGAACCTTTAGACACCACTTGTAATGGCATCTTTAAAATCAGTTTATAAAAGTTAGAAAAACAGTGAGACCAAAGTTTAGCATTTCGAACTTTTCTTGCCCCATTTTACTATATTTGATGAATATTTTAGAGCTGCCCAGCTCTTTCGCGATTACCTCACGTGATTATCTCACCAGGTGGGCTTCCCAGACCCTCAACCTACTTAGTTGAGGAATGATCCTCGGGAGCCACACGTAGGCTACATTGCAGATGTGCCAGCCCAAAAGAGAGAGTTAAAGTTTAAAGAATATTAAATATTATTGACTGTATAGTGTACCATATGTAGCTAGGGCGTAATGACATGGTGACAACAGCTAAGAGGCCAGAGGGGGTGACCTGGAGGAAAACAGAGGATTTACTGACAGGCCAATGTTATAGCATATTCATTGGGAATGTTCATATAGAATATCTACAAGATGGTTAGAGAGAACTGATATGAATGATGCTAAATTTAGGAGGGAAGCCAGGGAACCAGGCATGGAGTTTGAAAGGAAAACACATTTCATGATAAAAAGAACTTTTTCCTCATCTCGAGGTGGCATCTGGTATGGGCAATTTTGATAAAAAAATACTTTGAAAAGTAGACAGAATGAATATAAACACCATGTGAGAAGGAACACTTTATTGACAATGTTTCGATGATGAAGCTATATGCAAAACGTTGTCAATAAAGTGCTCCTCCTCACATGGTGTTTATATTAATGGGCAATTGTATTATATATTGATGACATCTAGTACCATAGTGGGAGGGGTGGCTGAAAAGCTCATCAGGAATCAGTGTAAAACATTCATGAACAATGACCCAATACTTAATCAGGTCATGTGTAACCAATTTTCCCTTGACCGAATATATATTGAAAGCCTTTAGTTTGTCAAGGTAATTAAGGATTTCCACGCCTCATATGGATTTTGTCAACTACTGCTGAACTGACTCTTGACAACCCATGGTCACCTGTGTATACCAAATTCAACAGCGAAGAGAAGTACACCAGCAAAGGGCAGACATGGATCATAAGACAGGTCACTCTGACGTTATGTGACACTCCAACAGCTATAAGAACAACATTAGGGATATGTTGGTGAAATTTAAGTGAGGAATTTATCAACACTCCCAGTTCAGACTCGCTCAGGGAAATGGGTGCATCATCTAGATAATACACACCAGGGTGACCCAGCTCCACCCAATTTGCTTTCTCTGGAAGCCTAGTAAGACACATTTGTTGGTATTTAGGACAACCACCAAGATTTCGAAACTCGCAAAAGAAAATTTGTCATTTTGACAAAATGACATGCCATTACTTAAGAATATCCTTTCTTGCATCTAGCTTTATTTTGACATACAATTTGAGATCATCCACAAGGATTTTGTAAGATATAAAGTTAACTCATAAATAGAAGAGAACGGGCCTAAGGACAGAAATAAGAGCCCTGCAGAACACCACTGCGCATATTTTTAGTATTACTATTACTATGATAGTGATTGACAACAACACTATTACATGGTTGTATAAAAAGTTCCATCCAGTTCATAAATCCTCCACCTAATGACTAATTTATAAATATTTATGATTAAGTATCGGTGGTTTGAACATAATTATATATGAATGATCTGCTTCATTGACTTCACACCAACAGAGGTTAAAGGTGAATTCCAGGGATGAAACCTATTCAAATTACAATGTCCATTGGGATCTGCTTGGTTTTAGGTATATGAACTGAAGAACTTTCATCAATGTGTCCAAACAACAACAAAATACAGCTTGTCTAACTTATTTTATGTGGCGCGAACTGGCGTGTTTACAATGATGTCACTATAGCCAATGGCGGGAACTCTTGACATGGGAAATGGGTGAATCGTGGTCTTTCTTATGTGAGAAACTCTTATAAATTGTATGCATGTGTACAGCTCAACATTTGGCTTCATCACTGTCTGGTCAAGGGACCGCAATATATAAATTGAACAGAAAACGATACTATCATTAAGAAATAGGCCTTTCAAGCGACCTCCCTCGATTCTGGACCAGGATAAATTACTCGAAAACACTGCCTGTATGTTTATTGTTGGCGAGATGGGATTATTTCTTGATGTGCAACACATCTTCAGGACGTTGTTCGATCTTTTGCATAGCTTGAGTAATGAATTGAAAGGTATTAATTACGAAAAACAGACCTGACAGTCCATGACTCCGTCTGTTGTTTACAAACTGCCTCTGCACATTCGTTCGTCAATCGCGATCAGATGAACTCTGCCGAGAATGTCAACGTAGTTATATATTAGTATTTTTTCTCGAGTTTAATGGAATTATATCGATATTGCCCATATACATATTACAGTATATTCATGCCAAGTTATGACCCTGCATTAATCTTTGTTTTGTTGTTCATTCCTGTAGTTAATACACATTTGACGAGCTCTCTAACCTAAATGTACATAAAAGCACAGGACCAGACAAAATTCCTGCCAAATTTCTGCGAGATGGAGCCATTGGTATAGCAGGTCCCCTAACCCACATCATCAACCTGTCAATTAACACCAACACAGTACCTGCTGAACTGAAGGAAGCTATTGTAACCCCTCTATTCAAGAAAGGAAATAAACTAGATGTTGGCAACTACAGACCAGTTAGCATATTATGTATTGTATCTAAAATCCTTGAAAGAGCTGTATACACCCAAATTGAATACTACCTAAAAGAAAATGATCTATTCTATAAGTTTCAATCAGGTTTCAGATACATGTACTCGACAGACTCCTGTCTCATCCACTTAACAGATCACATTCGTAAATTTTTTTTTAAAGGTAACTACACCGGTATGGTTCTTCTTGATCTACAAAAAGCGTTTGATACAGTAGACCATGATATCCTCTGTAATAAACTACAAGCAATGGGCATTGGGTCAGTGAACTGGTTTAAATCTTGTCTTAGTGGTAGAACACAAAGAGTCAAAATTGATGATAATATATCTGATCCTATGCCAATTAACTGTGAGGTCCCGCAGGGAAGCATCCTTGGTCCCTTACTCTTTCACTGTTATGTAAACGACATGGAACTGAGCGTCTCATGTAAATTATTACTGTATGCTGACGACAGCGTGCCTCTGGTTTCAGGAAAAGACCCAATAAGTATTGCCGCTTCACTTTCCAAAGAACTAGAATCATGTAGTGATTGGCTAGTGGACAATAGACTATCTCTTCACCTGGGCAAGACGGAAGCCATCTTATGTGGAACAAAACGCAAACTGAAAGACATTGTGGGCTTCTCGGTCAACTGTAATGATATTGCTATAACAACAGTGTCACACGTATAATATTTCTGACTAAAACTGGACTCGACTTTGTCAGGTGAAACAATTTTGGAATCTATCCTGAGTAAGTGTAGAGTATGGATAAAATACCTGTATAGACAGGTAGGATGCTTGCCAGCGGCGACCAGAAAGACCCTTTGCCAAGCGCTTGTTCAATGTCATTTTGACTATTCTGTGTCATCCTGGTACTCTGCATCATCTAAATCAGCACAGCACAAACTTCAGGTCACTCAAAATAAAATGGTTAGGTTCATGCTGAACCTAGGACCCAGATCACATGTTGGCCAGGGACAACTTCAGTCACTAGGTATTGTTACGATCCAGGTTCTCAAAGACACAGGGCTCTTCAACATTGGACTAGATAATGGCAAAAAGCAACAACGGTAACACTAGATCCAACCCCTGCCTTAACCCTTAATTAGCGGCGAGCAACATAAGTCGAGTTAAATAAAGCTGGACTATGTGGCGGCGCTCGACATAACTCGAGTGGCAATTTCAGCACGTAATGTGGCTGAGAGAGAGAGAGTAGCGTGCGTATGACTGCTCCAGACCACCGCGGCGAACCTACTGACACAAATCTCAGCTCCCTCCTCCCTCTCTCACTCTACATACTCAATTATGTACCGAAAGTACCGAATTACCTGCTTTTTGCACTCGCGTTGCACGGTTATTGCAAGAAAACTATCCATCATACAAGGATCGTTATGGTGTCATTCGAAAGCTCTGTTTATGCCCTTTCAGGGATAGATACTTGTTTTACGTTCTGGGTCTTATTTAGGCATGAAAATGATCACGTAAACAGCCCTATTTTGGCTAAAAACACCCCGCTGGGCGGTACACATAAATAAACCGCATAGGCCGCTCGTAAGGTGTTAAACACTGGAAAACAAAACACCATTACCGCCCTAAGTCGTGCCTGGACAACGAGGTATCCTATGACTCGGTAACTGGTGCACACACACTAGGCTGACGCTCAATGAAACGGCCTATTCTCAAACAGTAAAAGATTACTCGATTATGTTACACAAAAAAAGATAGTTAACGTGATTAATTAACGTTACGGTAGATACTCAAATAACTGGCACTCCTGTATTAAAGAAAGTGCAATGCTAGTCCTGCAACATCAACTGGAAACTTCTGAAATAAGTCTGATGCTGGGAAGATGTTCGTAAAGAATCTTGAACAATTATAATGCAGAATACGGGTCACAATAAATGCTAGGACATATAGTAATAATAGGCAGGCGAATAATAAAGACTGCGCAAAGGTAGTAATGCTCGACAACTAAAGAAATGCTTTGTGACACAACAACAGCCTACTCGGGTTGTGCAACTCAACAACCTCGGCTCAAAAGTGCAGTGAATAATAATGTTGCATACATATAATAATGGGGCTTATCTCTAACCAGTGTCTGCTCAGTTAATAAAGTCTAGCTGGGGTATCAAGGCAGGGCAACAATGGGCGAGCATGCGGCTCGTAGCCTAACGTTGTCCGAGGGTGGTATAATGAAGATTACGTTATATGACGGGGATGCTCTCTTGATAAATCTAGGTCTCTAGTACCTAGCTCTATCCTGGCGATCCCTCAGAAGTCAACACAAAGAGGCAGCACTATGTTGTGAGGGATAGGCTATGGCCCTCTCACACCACAGCGCTGTGCTCGCAAAGTAAACCAACCCGAAGACAACTTAGGCTCCCACAGTACCTGTCGATGTCGTGCAGAGCTTAGCTAACACTGCACACATCGGAGACAACGACACAGTAACCTTACCCCTAGTCTAGCTTTAGATAACCAAGAAGAATCACTCAACACCCTGCAAGGGAGACATATACCGGTCTACAACCTTCCCGAGAGAGGACACATACGGAAAAGTCCGTCTCTCTAACCCTCAATAAAGCATAATACCTCCTTAACCTAATACATGGAAATATCTGAGAGCTTCGCGTACAATACGACTGGTCGACGGTGAACGTCTATGCTGAAACCAGAAGGGATGTTGAGTTTAATAAAGATTAGAGAATGAGAAAGGAGAAGTCGAGAGAGAGAAATAGTATGCAAAGTAGCGAGTATGGGGGACAGAATTGCAATGGATGTAGGCGATACGCGTGTCAGGCAAGCTCTGAGCTGGTAAAGAACACGAGGCAGCGACGGGAAGGGACTAGTTGACCACCCGGCCGCCAACGCCGTCAGCGCCCAAGCGAGCCGCGTCATAGCTCACCTCGCTGCCGGGTGTACCCCCTCACCCTCTCTCGCTCGCCTCCCACACAAGCAACATTTATATTATAGCGAATATAAAATATAAGGCGCGGTCAGAGACCAAAACAAAGATCATTTCTAGACTGTCTGTGGCAACACGACACTAATGAAATAAAGCAGATCATTCTAGGACAACTGTAGCCTATCCCCCCATCCTGGCGAGCGCTAGCGAGCTGCAATGCCCCACGCAACCATTCTGCTAACGCCGGGAGGCGTCACAGTATGCTCAATGTCTCTGACAGGGCCAAACAAATCAGGCTCACTAATGCCTTCAAGATATTCTATGACAGAGCTCCAGAGTATCTAAAGAGTAATTTTGTTAAAGCAAATGAGAGGAGTGGACATAATACAAGAACAGGATGTTTAATTTTACGGTCCCGAGAATCCAAGGACAGGGTAAGCTAACATTCTTCTTCACTGCCATCAAAGACTGGAATGACCTACCCTAGTCAGTCCGGGAAAAGAGAACACTGTATTCCTTCAGACGTAGCCTGAATGAACACCTGAACCGGACAGCTGCGAGAAGGGAGCACCAAGCTTATGTCTACTACTAAATACGACATAAGAGATAGGCAAAACAGACTGAAATGATTACTGATTACGGATTACTGATATTTACTATAGGATGTAAGGTATCTTATAATAACCCCCTAGAAATACTTTCTCTAAAGTATCCAATTCTTTTATCCTCCCATTTTTCCCCAGCTAACCTAATCCCACAAGGACCCCAATGGAAATACGCCTAACGGCCTTATTGGGCTATCCTTAGTTGGAATTATGCAAGACTGGTACATGTCATTTTTGTAACATATTATGTGGTACCAACACTGTAAAATGCTAACTGAATAAATATTATTATTATTATTATTATTATTATTATACTAGTTCATTTTTAAGGAGGTTGGTTGTTACGTCCTGGGATATATAAACACTGGGCTCTTTCTATTGGACTAGGTATGCGGCAACAAGCAACAACGGAAAACGCTAGATCCAACCATTATCTATAAACCCAGGCAACAAACCACCCTAAACCGTCAAAAGTCCTGCCTGGACAACGAGGTATCCTATGACTCGGTTACAGGGTGCACGCACTATAGACAGCTGATAGTCAAGCAGGCTATATAAAAGATCACACAATTAAGTTGACTTAAAGCTTCAAGGAAAAGATAGATAACGGAATTAAATTGAAGAAACAATTTAATAACAAACTAGAAGAAAGTACATTTAACGTTACGTTAATTAATACAACTAATCACCCCTGCGTGAAAGAAGGTGAGAGCAAACAGTCCTCAAAACATCGTACAGGTAGACAAGATGCAGGTTTCTAAACTGCATGCGGCTACTGTAGGATCTGATGCTTAGCAAAGAAAGTATGTTACGGATTTAGAGAACTCTTAACTAATAAGCAGGAATAAATAGTGATAGGACCTACAGTGTATAATGGCATAGGTATAATTAAATAAAGGCAGCAACTCGCAACATAACCACATACAGGTGTGCTTCTCACTCTTAGTCAGGCAAGCCTGCTCGGACAGAGTCTCTAAGCCACACCCTGACTCACAATGCTCACAAAGACGGTAAACTGTGGCACAATAACAAGCATACAGATATAATAAACCGCTAGCTGTTAATCTGCCAGGTGGCAGAGGTCTAGCCGGAAGGATATAGGCTTTGGATACCCGGGCTGAGCCACCTGCTCTAGCCTAGGGACGTTCCCAAGTCTGTGCGCCAAATTACTCTAATTGAAAGGGTGCTCTCTTGAGAGACTCAGATCCCAAGTATCTGACTCTCTCCTGGCGACCCTAAAACAAACGCAAGGCGTGCTAGCGCAGTGCTGAGTGGACTAGGCAAGGGCCCTCACACAACACAACACTAGACACACAGGCACACAGACAAGAAAATGCCCCCAGACTCCCACGGGTATCCTAGTAAAGTCGTGCAGGTCCACAGGACTCGCACCAGCAGACTTTACTTAAAGGATCGCAAAAAGCCTCCCCTCCGGTCTAGCCCCTGCTCACCTGCCACAAGAACACACTAGCAAGCATGAAACCACCAAATATGAGACAACAAAAAAGCTTCCTAGGTCTCATTAACAATTACATCTCTGCATAAGGCCCAAAATCCTATCTAATTATCTGAGAGCTCGTCGTTAATACAATAATAGATATAAGGTCTATCAAGGGGATGGGATAATTAAATAGATTGGTGAAGTAGTGGAAAGAAGGTATACAAAGTAAGAGAGAAAGTTTCTAAGTGGGGTTGAGAGGGATAGATATCAAGGGGGTCCGAAGGGTACGACAGTGAGGTGAGCTCTGAGTCTTGAATCTGTCTGGACCCCACCCTAGCATGCGAAATACATCCCATGCTTGGCAACACTCAACACCGTTGCCGGGTCAAAATCCTCTACCCCTTGCGTGAGTCGAAACTAAGCCTAACGTTGCGATCAAATGGCAACATCAGGCTCGTCCCAAGCTAGTCTATTCCGCGCCCGCGCAAAGCAACGTCCCCCAGCCGGTCTCTCTCTCCCGCTCGTCTCCTCCCACTCTCACTAGACTTACATCTTATATATTATAATGAAACAATCAACTATCGAGAATAAAATATACTAAGATGTGTTGGTTAAGAATAAGGGCAGCTTCAAGCTGTGAAACAACATAAGAATATCCCAGACATTAGTTACATTGTCGTAGGATATATACTAAGTAAAAGCCGGCTGGCCGGCTGCCGCCAGCCGGTTTCTAAACGGCTGGGCAGCCGACACTCGCGCATGCCCGCACGTGGCTACTATGCAGGAGCGTCACACCTCCCCCAAGATATAAGACACTTGACTAAGTTCTTCATATCTAACAGAAAGCTTCTCATAGTACCACACACTGTTGCGACACAAGGCACTATATATAAAAAAAATAAAGACTGTTGCACTCCACCGAGCAAGTTCAACTAACTTAGCGACAATAAGCGAAAACATTCAACTTAGATACTGCTACAACATCTTATACAAAATTCTACACGTTATAAAAATAAAGAGTTTTATAAGGTTTTTGCTTTTTTAATTTGTTTTTTTCGGCTGAACTACAGTGACAGCCTATTTTCCTCCACTCTCAACCCACACTGACTGTACGGCGAGGGTTCTCCTGCAACCAAACCCTCCCGTGACAAACAATCAGCCAAAACATTATCAGTGCCCTTAGCATGCCACACATCCAACTTGTGTCCCGGCAGCAAAACAACACCTGGCACTGATAAACTGCCCAGTTCATCACAAGACTGGCATTTCTCTTCGCTCTTTCCGGCAACGGGGCCTGCCAATAACCTTTCACTAGTTCTACCTTCGTGATAGGCGATGCAGCCCCGAGGCGGTCTATGGTGTCGTCAACTCTCAATAAGGTATAGGCGTCTGTCAGGGATAATGCCCACACACTCTCGCAATCAACACACTCACTGATCTTGCCACTTAACACAGGTTGCAAAGTTACAGGCAATGACCACTCACGAGATTCCTTATCCCTCAGACCCTTCGTCAACACGTAATCCAGCTCTGCTTGCACCACAGGCTGTCGAGCAGGATTTATACGGTAGGGAATTAAACTCCAGCCTGCATGTCGGATTCTACCCCGCACATCAGGCCTGGAGAAGCAACAAACATGTGGATGCACTGCCACAGCCTAGTAAACAACTTATCTCGCAGAACAACAATCCTAGTGCCCTCCCACAACCCAGCCGAGACCGCAGCTTCTAACCTGTAGTCTCCCTCCTTCTCCACCTTCGTCCCTAGAACAGCCAGGTCATGAGAGGGACAATCAGTACCATCTGTGCAGTCACTCCCATAGTTCACAATTGCTAAGGCTTCCCCGCCGATACCGTACATGCACACCCCCGCATTTCTTACGACTACATCTGCCTGCGCAGCATCACCGCTTTTAGCGACATGGCCAGATACAGTCGGTCTATGGTAGGGCTGTTGCAATTGACTAGAGCAGCATTGGGAGGCTATGCGACGACTGGGCACTTCTATGCCACAGCCAACCTCACCAATCTGCTCAGAGTCCTCCTTTTGACCACCACCCTTGGCAGCCATGGGCCGACCCTGACCTGGCAACCATGCCAAAGCCTCGTCGCCCACCTTGAACCACCGAAACAACGAGGCTAACGGTCTTTCAACATCCACGTGACCTGCCCGCGGAACATCTTGCACCGCCCGAGTTGTGAGGCTCAGGGGCTCGGCACGACCAGTGGGGTATGAACCGAGCTGGTGCTGGAGCGCTGCACACTGCTGCTCAGGCAGGTGCTCTAGCGCTTCCACAGCCACCAGACTCGTGTCCCCCGCCCACTGCTCCGCCGAGACATGACAATCCCTACTCTCCTCCACCTGTGCCCTACTGCCCCCCTCTCCTTCTCCACCTTGGCCGCTGCAGACCAACGCAGGGACAGTAGGCTGCTCAGGTGGTTACCTCACAAACTCCTCCAACAGGTTCACATGACATGTTTCCCCGTCCTCGTGTTTGATCTCGGCAGCACCATTACCACACTTCTGAACTTCCGGATCCTCCAACTGCAGTTTACAAATATCTGAGGGAACCAACCTGTCTAGATGCTTCCAAAGCAACCCAAGTCCTCCCCCAATATCAAACTGAGCAACCCTTTTTTTTCTCTGTGTGTAACGTTGCTGCCTCGGAGTCTCTTCCTGCCCTACCTCCTCACTAGCTGTGACAGGTCCTGGGGCCTCTCCAGACTCCAACATAGGTGCCAATAATGAGTCACCAAGAAACACTGCCGGCTCAAAACTCTCCAATTGACCAACACTTCCCGTTTTCTTGTGACCTTTCCTCCGCGGTTTGATAGACTGAGGTGGTGGCTGCAAGGCTCCGGATGTCTGAGAACGCGTCACAACACACGCCATGGTTTGTACGCTACACTTCTCAACCCACTCCTGTTCCTCCCTACTAACGTCGGCCGCCTTCTCGGCAACGACCAAGGGTGAAACCTTAGAAGCAGGCACCGCAAAGTCGTTGCCGAGGAGGAGGTCGACGCCCCCAACAGGCAAGTTCTCTACAATTCCGACATCCAGCTCCTTCGCCACACCACCCACCTCCAGCTCCATCCGCACCAGCGGGTAGGACTTCGTAGCATTGATCCACCCGAGCAGCGTTAATCGGTCTACCAGTAAAGTTCCTTAACAAGGTCTGAGAAGCCCCAGTATCACGCAATAGCTTAACTCCTCGCCTTTCGCCAGCCCACCTCACAAAACCATGCCCTCTATGACCCCCAAAGACGTCGCGGACAGGGTTCGAGCCTTCCGGACTCTTGAACACAGGCTGTGTCCCAACCTCTGACGAACTACCCTTGGCAAACTCAGAAGATATGGGCGACACCCCTATGCTGCGGGCCAATGACACAACCTTGTTTGGTGGCTTGTTCGGACAAGCATTTGCAAAGTGACCCTCCTTGTGACATGCAAAGCACTCTTTACTCTTTGGTTTCCCTTGGGAGTGGGAGGTACCATTAGACTTCTTATACGGGACGGTATTTGGTTTATGTTCAGTTTTATTGTCAGTGCTACATGGTTTTGTGTATTTATGTGTATCAAAATTCTTGGGAGGGGGAGGGGTACGATCCTTTGCACCCGACTCACTTCTAGCTGCTGCTTCGCACCCTCGAATTAATGACAGTCGGAGGTCAGCCATTTCTGCTGCCTCCTGGAGAGTTCTAGGATTTTTTTCCTTTATATTTAATGTTAAGTCCCCGCCTGTGCACTTAAAGAACTGCTCCAAGAGAACCAGCTCACTCAACTCCTCAAAAGTAGCTGCCCTCTCAGAACGCAGCCAATGTCGTAGTGCATCAGACAAGTCCCGGGCGTGTTCTAGGAAGGTACTATCCTTGCCCTTAGTAACACCCCGAAACTTCAAGCGGTAAATTTCTGATTGTAACTCATAGGCCCGTAGCACAGCCTTCTTTAGCTCATCATAAACTAAACAGGACTCTAAAGGTAGTGCATCATACGCTTTTAGCCCCTTTCCTAGGAGTCTTGATGAAACTAATGCTGCCCACTTTTCCTGAGGCCACTGGTGTTCCTGACACTTCTTCTCAAATCGCATAAAAAACTCAGTTACACATAATTCATCGAACACAGGAACTAGTTTAAGCAGGTGCGACAATGATTGGTCCCGATGTCTATTACCTCCCCCAATATTACGCCCTGTTACCTCCACTCGAGATCTCTCCAGCCCCCTGTCAGCCCGATACCTAGTAGACTCTGCCTGCAGTTCAGCCTCTCGTATAGCTGTTCTCTCTGCAGCCTCAGCCTGAGCTCTAGCAGCCTCAGCCTGCACACTAGCCTGTCTCTCGGCAGCCTCAACCTGAACTCTAACCTGTCTTTCGGCGGCCTCAACCTTGGCCATCTCAAGCCGAAACAACAAATCTGGAGTCAACCCTTGAGGAGGGGAAGGTGCATTTAATGGGGAGGGTCCCTGTGATTGAATTCCACGCTGCCATTGACCATCAACTTGGGGGTATGTACTAAATTCAGGCACCCTGACGTTTGATATCAAAGTCCTCAGCTGATCTTTCCTCATGCCACTTAAACCCTGGTGACCCTGAAGACCTGCCACACACTTTAAGCCATACTTATTCAGCTTCAACACCCTGGCAGCGGTAAGGGGCACCTCTAAAAATCTTCTAGCACCCTCCTCGCTATCGACTAGCCACTCCACAGGTCTTTCTCCCTCCGAGCCCGTATCGTGACCTGACCCACCACTGTGTTCTGATGTATTAGACATGTTTGTGCACTGCAGTAATTATCACGGTTATAGAATGTGCCTTATCTCCCATGCAAGTATGTATATACTAATGTTATTTAAAGTCTGTAATGTGTTATATTGGTTACTCCAAAAAAAAAACTATGTCCACTGTATTCCTCTAATCATAAGGAATCTCAAAACAAATGACCACTATATTCCTCTGTTCAGTAAATCCTATGCAAGGTCGCCATTTGTTACGTCCTGGGATATATAAACACTGGGCTCTTTCTATTGGACTAGGTATGCGGCAACAAGCAACAACGGAAAACGCTAGATCCAACCCTTATCTATAAACCCAGGCAACAAACCACCCTAAACCGTCAAGAGTCCTGCCTGGACAACGAGGTATCCTATGACTCGGTTACAGGGTGCACGCACTATAGACTGCTGATAGTCAAGCAGGCTATATAAAAGATCACACAATTAAGTTGACTTAAAGCTTCAAGGAAAAGATAGATAACGGAATTAAATTGCAGAAACAATTTAATAACAAACTAGAAGAAAGTACATTTAACGTTACGTTAATTAATACAACTAATCACCCCTGCGTGAAAGAAGGTGAGAGCAAACAGTTCTCAAAACATCGTACAGGTAGACAAGATGCAGGTTTCTAAACTGCATGCGGCTACTGTAGGATCTGATGCTTAGCAAAGAAAGTACGTTACGGATTTAGAGAACTCTTAACTAATAAGCAGGAATAAATACTAGTGATAGGACCTACAGTGTATAATGGCATAGGTATAATTAAATAAAGGCAGCAACTCGCAACATAACCACATACAGGTGTGCTTCTCACTCTTAGTCAGGCAAGCCTGCTCGGACAGAGTCTCTAAGCCACACCCTGACTCACAATGCTCACAAAGACGGTAAACTGTGGCACAATAACAAGCATACAGATATAATAAACCGCTAGCTGTTAATCTGCCAGGTGGCAGAGGTCTAGCCGGAAGGATATAGGCTTTGGATACCCGGGCTGAGCCACCTGCTCTAGCCTAGGGACGTTCCCAAGTCTGTGCGCCAAATTACTCTAATTGAAAGGGTGCTCTCTTGAGAGACTCAGATCCCAAGTATCTGACTCTCTCCTGGCGACCCTAAAACAATGCAAGGCGTGCTAGCGCAGTGCTGAGTGGACTAGGCAAGGGCCCTCACACAACACAACACTAGACACACAGGCACACAGACAAGAAAATGCCCCCAGACTCCCACGGGTATCCTAGTAAAGTCGTGCAGGTCCACAGGACTCGCACCAGCAGACTTTACTTAAAGGATCGCAAAAAGCCTCCCCTCCGGTCTAGCCCCTACTCACCTGCCACAAGAACACACTAGCAAGCATGAAACCACCAAATATGAGACAACAAAAAGCTTCCTAGGTCTCATTAACAATTACATCTCTGCATAAGGCCCAAAATCCTATCTAATTATCTGAGAGCTCGTCGTTAATACAATAATAGATATAAGGTCTATCAAGGGGATGGGATAATTAAATAGATTGGTGAAGTAGTGGAAAGAAGGTATACAAAGTAAGAGAGAAAGTTTCTAAGTGGGGTTGAGAGGGATAGATATCAAGGGGGTCCGAAGGGTACGACAGTGAGGTGAGCTCTGAGTCTTGAATCTGTCTGGACCCCACCCTAGCATGCGAAATACATCCCATGCTTGGCAACACTCAACACCGTTGCCGGGTCAAAATCCTCTACCCCTTGCGTGAGTCGAAACTAAGCCTAACGTTGCGATCAAATGGCAACATCAGGCTCGTCCCAAGCTAGTCTATTCCGCGCCCGCGCAAAGCAACGTCCCCCAGCCGGTCTCTCTCTCCCGCTCGTCTCCTCCCACTCTCACTAGACTTACATCTTATATATTATAATGAAACAATCAACTATCGAGAATAAAATATACTAAGATGTGTTGGTTAAGAATAAGGGCAGCTTCAAGCTGTGAAACAACATAAGAATATCCCAGACATTAGTTACATTGTCGTAGGATATATACTAAGGAAAAGCCGGCCGGCCGGCTGCCGCCAGCCGGTTTCTAAACGGCTGGGCAGCCGACACTCGCGCATGCCCGCACGTGGCTACTATGCAGGAGCGTCACATGGCATATACACTAAAGAACTGGGCACCCATGATGTGCCCACTACACCATAAAGAAATCAACCAATGGTCAGCCGTGGCGTTCACATTACACCAGCCATGTTGCCATGCAAGCCCATCGTGCATCCTTGGCTTGGTGCATTATACTGTAGTGCATGAAACATTATTATTTAGCATCATCAGAAAAGACAATAAACACTCAATATCACTCTCAATTGGGCTAAGTGAAGGAAAACTAATGCTCACAACCACGGGTTGACATTCAGCTCGGGTAGCTACGGGCGCGCCACTTGTGAATTCCAAGTAACATTTCACCATCTGTTATGGCCTGGTAAGCACTTATTTTTGCATTTCTATTGCAATATACACCCCAAGATACTTATTTTTGTAAAAAAAATCGAAATCTCCTGGTGTTGGGTAAGTCCTGTAGATATTTATCTTCCGGTGCTATACAAATTAAGGTGTCATAACAAGAGCCCGTTTTAAATATTTGATCTAATAAAGATTGTTTTTCAGATCTGATAGTGAGAACTAGTACTATCAGGGGTACTGTAGGTCAGCAGGAGAGGATATAAAAGCATGGATAAGGAAGATTTAAGTATATAGTGGTGGTGGATTCCATCCGAACCCATAGAGGATGATTTTTATTTATTTTTATTTTTTTTCAGAGCAGAATTGACATCTTTGACATCAAGGTCAGGAAGAATACTGTTAAGTACCTGATCAGGTGCCGAGAACTCAGGGGCAGTCAACGTGTAAAGGAGCGCTATCGTGAGTAAACTGACTGAAGGGAGACTTTAGTTGGCCAATATTGAGTCTACTAACTTCTTTGCTTCTGATATAGAAATTAAAAAATTTAAAGTTGGTTGTAAGATGACCCACCAAGGATGTCTCGTACTTTAGCTGGGTAGAGATTGTATAATTCCTATACTGAAAATATATATTTAGAAACAGACCAAGCGGATCTTATGTCTTAGTGGAGTTTCTACTGTGTGTGATGCTTAACGCTTTATGCTGGGTTCACACATTCACGTATATTGCTCCCGACAGCTCCCGTCAGGCGTAATCGCCAATTTTGTGTTCTGACGGGAGTAGTCCGGCCGTGAACGCCCGTATAACCACGACTATTGCACTTCCCGACAGACGTACCGTGACGGGGCCAGTGTTACGTCAGTCGTAATGTAGTCGTATTGAACTACGTACGTGTTTGCGACTTGCGTAAGCATGTCCCCGTTCGTCCGCATGGGCTGCCCGATTTGCGGGAACACAGGCCACGCCCATGCCACGCCCCCACAAGACCTGCGTAGCTGAGGCCGTGCGTCTTGGGATTGTTTAGGACCTACCTGGACCGGTTCCGGACAATCGTAGGCACACCCCGTCTGTCCAAACACAGACAAAGACAGTCTTTGTCAACCATGTAGGTATGGGTTGGAATCTGGGAACTACAAAAGGGCAGGACTGGCCACACCTTTGCCATTCCCACTCCTTCCTCGGCACTATGAACAACATCGCGGAATTCATCCTGGAGGAGTTACATTTTGTGAACTCCCTTATCAAACCGGAGAACAGGCATAACACGCGGCTAATGAAATGGATCCTTTCCTACATAGAAATATTAAAACTACTTGCAATAGCAAACTACATCCATCAAGAGGAACAAGAGAAGAAGGAAAGGAGCAAGAGGACAGTGTGGGTGTGGCCTTATCTGCAACGAAGGCTTGAACATGGCCATTATGAGAACCTGATGGAAGAGTTGGCCAGAGAATGTCCACACATGTACAAGAACTTCACCCGGGTAGACAAACAACTATTTGATGAGATTGTGGAACGTGTCACCCCCATCATTCAGAGGAAACTTACGTTCTGGCGAAAACCCATTCTTCCTGGTCTGCGGGTGGCCATCACCCTACGTTTCCTCGCTACGGGTGAAACCTACAGGAGCCTGCAGTACTCCTTTCGGGTTGCCCACAAGACCATCGGCCAAATAGTTCCAGACACATGCCAGGCCCTCATCTCTGTCTACGGAGATCAGGAGCTCAAAACGCCACAATCGCCTGCTGAATGGAAGGAGGTTGCCAGCGGCTTTGAGGAACGATGGAACCTGCCGCATTGTATAGGAGCCATTGATGGCAAACACATACGGATCCGCAACCCCTCCTTTGGTGGCACATATTACTTCAACTACAAGATTTTGTTTTCCATTGTCCTGTTGGAAATTGTTGACTCCAACTACAAGTTCATCTACGTCGACGTTGGTGCCATAGGGTCAGAGTCTGATGGTGGTGGCTTTGCACACACCCGTCTGTCTAAGTTGCTTGATAGACAGACCGCCAAACTGCCCCCCACCGAGGTCATCTCTACGTCGTCGTTGTCATCACTTTCCTCATGATCAACTTCGACTTGCCCCATGACCTCTCCATTCTCGTCGTCGATGTTGATCAAAAATTCTGCCTGCTCAGCAGAGTTGGAGGTGCCAGGCATCGAAGGGGCAGGCGGTGAGGTGGCAGACGTCGATGGGGCAGGCGGAGAGGTGGCAGGCGGAGAGGGGGCAGGTGGAGAGGTGGCAGGCGGAGAGGTGGCAGGCGTCGAGGGGGCAGGCGGAGAGGGGGCAGGCGGAGAGGGGGCAGGCGGAGAGGTGGCAGGCGGAGAGGTGGGAGGGGAAACCTTCCTGACCTTCTTCCCGCTTTTCTTGCTATTCATGGTGACAGGGCAGGGCAGGGCAGGGTAGGGCAGGGCAGGGCAGGGCAGCATGCAGAGGGTGACAGGGTGGCAGGGTTGGCTGTAGGTTGTTGCTCCGGTATGGTGAGAGGTATGACTGACGGCAGTGTGTCCCGCAGGTCCTTATATACCTCCCCGTACATCGTTGCCGCGTCTTCCCGCTAGCCCGCAGTGCGGCGGTGTTGCCATATACTTCCCGACGAACGTAAACTTTCCCGTTTGACGGGAATATTTTACGATTGACGGGAGCAGCTCACGTCTGACAGGCTAGCGGCTACGTCTGACGGGGCTGCTCCCGTCAGACGGCCGTGGTGGGCCGGACGGTCGTAAAAGTTCCCGACTTTTGACATGCGTGAGCATGAGCCCCGTATCTGATTCGAATTTCAAAACATACCGGGCGGCATCGCCCGCACCAACCGCCTCCCCGACCCGCGTGGCTACTCCCGCCATGCGTACCCCCCCCCCCCCCCCAGACTGTACACAATTTCATTTACGTTTTGCGTAATATGCCCTTACGTTTGACCAAACTACCAATATTCGGGTGCCGACTACCAATAAACCTTCGTACGGGAGCTGTCGGGAGCATATACGTGAATGTGTGAACCCAGCATTATATTGGTTCTACAAGTTTTTTTTCTGATTTTAAGTAATGGTGGGGATATGATAGGCCAGAGAGGTCGAGAGGAATAGTAAAACTCTAGGATCATATTAATCTGTCAATTACGGGAGCAAGAATATTGTAAGAACAAGTAAATCGTTGATTAGCATCAATATAGGATAAATTATAATCCAGTCAATAGATTCCAGAATAATATTAATCTAATTATATTTTCTCTATGGCATATTCCGACGTTAGATTTTGTTCATTATTTGTTAGACCATGAAAACATAATTATCAATGATTAGGATGTGGCTACAAATGGGGAATCTAGGAAGTACATGGATTTCTCACGTTCGGTCCAACACATTACCAGATAAGTAGATTCATCAACCTAATGGGTGAGGCCCAAAGAGGTAAAACTATTGTGAAGGTGTGGAACAATTAAGGAGAGGCCTCTGTGAGTTAGGTCATTGTTTCATTTAATTGAAAGCAAGTTTAAATCACCTGTCAGAATGACCTTGTTTCAACATACATCATAAATATAATTAACCCCTTCTTTACCAGCGACGTCTTTTTAATTTCATTCTAGCTATATTAAGACGACGTTGTGCAGTTTAAGAAGGATCTGTGGATAATAAAAGGGTTAAGTGAGATCGTTCACAGCCTGTTAATTGATCGAGGCCCTTTTGCAACTGAATACAGTCTTCTAATAGTAGCAAGACAAAAGTTAAAAGGACGGCACCGGTACTGAAGGGGTTTCATTATCGAGAAAAGTATATGAAGGAGGGAGGTAATTTGTTATTACCTCCGTCAACACAGTTGGACGGAGGTTATAATATTACCTCCGGTTGTCTGTTTGTTTGTCTGTACACAAGATATCTTACAAGGTTATTAACTGAATTTCACGAAATTTGGTGGGCAGATAGGATATGGGTCGAGGAAGAAGTGATACAATCAAGGAGGCGATCCGGAGATTTTCACAAAATTGGTGGGCAGATAGGATATACGCCGTGAACGGATTTTCATGAATGTTGGTTGACAAATTGGATATGTGCCTAAGAAAAAGTGATTTAATTTTAGTAGGCAATCCAGAGATTTTCTCGAAATTTGGTGGGCAGATACAAAAGAACCAGCCATCGTAGGCAGGGATATGCGCTCTACAGAGTGGCCCTCTAGTTATCTGAGTGTCGAAATGAAAGATATAACTAGAATATTAGGTAGGTCTAAAGTAATTTCCATATGCTTAAGGGAAGATCTGACATATATACAAACTCCATGTGTAATTGTGTTGCCATCAAAGTCCCTTCTTAGAATGGTGTTATTAAGGGGTGCGACCTGTTTTTGTTTCTCTCTTTCACTGGCTTGTATCCATTCGGCCCCATTCAGCCTACTGTTTTAAGACGTTTATCCCCATTCAGGTGCCAATTTCTTCCTGGCGAGCGATAGGGAGCCAGCATTGTATGGAGATATTTTTATATCAAAAAAATTACAAATTTAGCCTGCTGTCAAAGTCATTATCAAAAATATGCTGGCTCACTCCCGCTCGCCAGAATAAAATCGACACTTGGATGGGGTTAAACGTCTTAAAACAGTAGGTTGAATGGGGCCGAATGGATACATCCCAGAGAGAGAGAGGGAGAGAGAGAGAAAAACAAAAGCGAGGTGGGCCCCCTTAAGAATGGTAATGGTGGAGCTAGAGTTCGACGGCAGCAATCAGAACTCTCAATTCCAAGACGGAAACGTCATTGTCGTGAAGTAACGTGAAGTATATTTGATTTTATTAGCAAATTAATTAACCCCTTCTGTACCGGCGACGTCTTTGTTGTATTTTTCTTGCTATATTTAGACGATTTTTTGCAGTTTAAGAAGGATCTGTGGTAGTAAAAAATATTAAGTGGGATAGTTGGAAGCCTGTTAATTGCTGGAGGCCCTTTTTAAACCGAATAAAATCGTGTAAAAGTAGTCAGAATAAAATTTAAAAATACGTCACCGGTAAAGAAGGGGTTAACATTATTATGGGATAATACAGGGATAAAAGCATGCTAGTTA
Source organism: Paralithodes platypus (assembly GCA_032716605.1). Lineage (NCBI taxonomy): Eukaryota > Metazoa > Arthropoda > Malacostraca > Decapoda > Lithodidae > Paralithodes > Paralithodes platypus. The sequence continues at coordinate 41,981,204 of CM064480.1, read as the reverse complement.
CACCTACTAGAGCTGGGGGGAGGGAGGGGGGGGGAGGGTATTACTTGGCCATACACGCAGTCAGTCGGGAAATCAAAGCAAAATATTTATCATATATATGTTTCAAGGTTTAGACTGAGAAGCATTTTACGATGCCATTAGGTTATTTATACCACAGGTCAATAAATCTCCCTAATATAGATTCATGTGAATGTAGACCTTGATGATTCTTAATTGACCATTACTGTAATTTGAATTATTGATTGTGAAGATCATACTTGTATTCATGTTATCATGGCCCTCGATAATAAAAAAAAAAAAAAAGTAACTGGAATAGAGGTATTCTGACCAGGATTCGAACCCACTCACTTCATATTTTGAACTTTACAACTTTTAATTGTTTTAGTCGCTCTCTCCAGTTGGTGTAATTATATCCTTGTGAAAGGTTATGTTGGTGTGGCGTGTGAGGTGTAATAAAAGTTGTTGTGTCAGTATGAAGTCAACCATGGCTGAGACAGATGGGTCCGATCAAGCTGCTTGTATCAAGATCGCTTTAGAGACGGTCAGATCTACTTTTCCACTCTGTTATCCCTCTCTCTCTCTCTCTCTCTCTCTCTCTCTTATATATATATATATATAATATATATATATATATATTATATACATTATCATATACGGTATGTTTCTAACAATTGTAATTATTTCATAAGCGTACCCTCTTTACAGACCTCTTCATATTCCTGTTATCCACTTAATTTCCAGCAGCCCAGTATTATCGTTTACTTGTTTGACACTACTAAGTCTCGCCACCCTGTCCCATAATAATGTTCGCTTTAGGTATACTTGAACCTTCGTCACAAGCCAAGTAGTTTGTTATACAGTAGTCGGGGACACATGCATCAGGTACAGTTGCCTACAGATCCTGTGGTAAGAGAGAGGGGCATCCCTTTTCTTTCGAATCCATTTTGGTGCCTCGATTATCAAAGAGTTTGGTTACATATAGTTATGATATTGTATAATGTATAATCAAAGACGAAACTATATATCCTGTACCAGCATTCACTATGTATCGTATGGGTAAGGAGATATTTGAGTATATAGAGGGTTCAATATGACCAGTAGCACCAATATGGAGGGGGTTGACTGATCTTATGTTACGGCAGTATCTGTACAGTTGCCCACATTAATTTCCCCCTACTCAGTAATTTTATGTATGAACAGAAAAACAGGATTGGAATATGAGTGTACCTTGTTATGCAGTAGTTAATATATATGAGCAATCAACCTGTTTCATAACAAATGGTTTTATAAGTTAATCAAAATATTAGTTTACTTCCATATATATATAATCCAGGAGTAGGTACACATTGATGAGGGTAACTGTAGAGATCCTGTTGTGAGAGAGAGGGGCCTTCTTTTTCTTGGCGGTGTCATTTTGGTGCCGAAATAATTTAAGGGGGGTCACCTGCTTTTCTATTTCCTTTCCTTTCTCTCTCTGGCTTTTATCCATGCGGCCCCATTCAGCCTACTGTTTTAAGAAGTTAATCACCATCTAGGTGTCGATTTTTTCCTGGCGAGCGATAGCGAGCCAACATTGTATGGAGAAATCCGGCTTCGCCGGAGATATTTTTCTATCGAAAAATGTAGAAATTTAGCCTGCTGTCGAAAACATTTAAAACAAATATGCTGGCTCGCTGGCGCTCGCCAGGAAAAATTTACACCTGCATGGGGGTAAACGTCTTAAAACAGTAGGCTGAATGGGGCAGAATAGATACAAGCCAGAGAAAGAGAGAAAAGGAGAGAAAAAAGGCAGGTCACCCTCCTTACCCTGAATAGGCACCCATGGGTCATTTTTGACCCGCCACATATGCGCAAATCACGTTTTAGCTTGCCACGCAGGCACCATGGGAAAGGTCCGGGTCCAAACCGACCCATGAGTATGTCTAGTCACTTCTAGTGGGAGCTAAGGGATGGTGCAGTCAGGCCACAACGCTCTCCTGCTCCAGTGAGCTCTGGCAGCTTTTTCCGGGTCCTTTACGACCCGACGGTACCTGGTACGTAACTTTAAAAAATTTACAATATTTATACATTCGTGTCTATATATACCTACCTATTTGTGATACGATAGCTATATTTTGAGGGGGTATGGAAAAATAAATTATCTACATGGTGTAACAATCTGGGGGTTCTGGAATGCCACATGTCGCCATAGAGACCAATTTGCCCTCTAAAATTACCTCTCACATAAATATTCGTAGCGGCTAGAAATATATTTCGATTTTTATTTTTATTTTTTTACAGTGTCTTTGTAGTTTGCGAAAGCAGGCATACAAGTTACATAGAAATCCTACGAAAACTTTGGCCAAGACGAATTTTTATAAATGTACCATGATTTTTATCATTTTTTTGGAAACAAATTTGTAACCCTCTTTGTGCTTTCGCTCCAGTACCTCAGCTCTGCATCCTCTGTGATTTTCATTGCCTTTGAGTAAATTTGAGTATTTTTTTACATTTTTTTACTAATAACTTTACAATCAAATTATTTGTTTATTTACTTTAATCAATAAAACACATAGTTTTCAACTTAGCTTTTATTTTCACTATACATACGTTTAAGGAATAGTTAAAGTAGTGTTAGTAATGGTTAACAACAATCTAGGCTTTTTGGTTTACAAGTTACTGATTTTTAAAGTCGACGGATCAAAAACGACCCATGAGTACCTTGGGTGGTATTAAAAAACAAGGGTACCTATTCAGGGTTTTAACAACGGCATGGTGTTATATTGCTGATCAAAAACTGAAATCCAATGACCAAATGATATCCTGCACAGTGTTGCCGAAAGTTTATTATGGGTCTGGATTTATTAGTGTGGCGAGGGGCTAAAATGACACTGGTGGCACCAAGATACGGGAAAGTTGGCCGATCTCTGTTACTATAGGGTCTCCAGACAACTGCACCAGGTCGGAGGGGTGGCCGTGTCTGGTTAATACATAAGATTAACCCTTTTAAGATACGGAGACACGTTGCTTCCTTTTATACAGGCTACTAATAAACTATGTTGTCAGTTAAGGAAGGAACTGTGGGTTTCAGAAGGTTGGTTTGACTTAGTTTCTACCCCTTTGTCTCCAAGAGGGCTTTCCAACCCTTGAGCGAAATCGTCTAATGTTAGACAGAATAAAGGGGAAAGGCGTCCTCGAAGAGTCAGGGTTAATTTGAATACATAGAAACAAAAAAACAAGCATGGCCTTCTGCACCTCTAACATCTTAACAAAGTACTAATATCATAAACACCTTCATCCTTTCAATCACGTTGTTCCATCTTCCTCCAAACAACTGTTTTCAGTTTAAAAAAGACCTGTCAGAATTACAGGGTTGGTTTACATAATCTTGAACACTAGTCCATCCGACATTTTGGTGCTGAACATGTTTCATTATTATTGAGAGTTTGCTTTGTTCTGCTTACATTTAGTAGCAATGTATTTTTGGTTTGCCCTCCTGAGCTGAAAAAAAGAAAATCCAGATCCAACTGGAGCTAGAAAGTAACGTCCCCTAGATTCCCTGTTCAAGCAAAATGTATAAATTTTTTGGCAGATAAATATCGTTCCCTAAAGATTTCTCCTAAATTGCAGGCATGCTATAGAACACAAATTTACACCTGAATAATGTGAAATGTCTATAATCGCCAAACTATTCAGGTAAACGTCTTAAAATCTCTAAACTAATGAAATGAAACATGGAGGGTCCAAAGAGACCCGCCTTGCACCAGATAAGGTTAAATATGCATTATCGATAACATTGTATACTACCAGAAAATGACAAGGAGCTAAAAAAATATATTTAGAGACAGGTATACGATAATTGGGTACATTTTGACACTAAATATATTAATTTACTTTTCCTTATAAGTGGGTATGTTTTTATCAACATTGCGTATTAATTGAACCTCTGTGTGTAAATTGTACCCAAAACCTTTGTCATCTGCCCCTTGCTGCCTTCGTTGATTCTTATAACAAGTTATTCCACGGATTTGTTCTTAGCAAATATGAGTAATAAAAACACGAACTATGAATTCATTATCAATGTATTGTGAAACTGTTTTCTGGATTTTTGTTTCATCAAAATGTTATAACACAAATTGCCAATAATATATAACTAAGCTATGAAATTAGTATTCATATATGTACTCTATGCATATATGAATATTCATACTATTCAACTTAGTATGTATGTACCGATAAATGCGTATGTAAATGAATATGTGTAAGTATTCCTATGTATAGAATGTGAATATGCACATATATGTTAACTATATGATACAGTAGTTACATCTGTGTACGGTCGCCTGCTGTAACAGGTTGTACTAAGTGTGTTGAACGATTCTAATATGGTGAAGAGATTTTCTGGATAAACCCTTTTAGCCACAATTCCAGTTTGTCATATTAAGGTGTGTCAATTGCTTATGCAGAAGATTGTACTGTACATAATTACAGTATGTACGTCCATGTATTCGTGGTCGAATGGGTGCGTTTGGGTTATGTGTGTGTGTGTGTGTGTTGGGTTTGTGTGTGTGTTTCAAGTGAGTGAAGGAGATAATAAGCATGCTGCCTGTAAAAGTGTCTCCCCAAAAAAAAAATAGTGACAGAGAGCCAAATTCACTGGTACGTTTGAGTCAAAGTGTCTGGGCGGCACACGGAGTTTGAAGCAGTTTTTGTCATAAGATATGGGAAAGACAGATTAAAGGAGAGAGTTCCAAAACTTACTTGTTGAGTAAAATAAAGACTCGGAATATCGATTCACTCTTGGGTTAGAGAATTGGACAGAATAGGGGTGGGAGTGCGTTGAAAGGTGGGTGCCTCCCACTCTCCATAAGGGAGAAATAAACACTGAGAAAGCTCTACAGAACACTGATTATTGTAATTGCGGTAGAAGACAGAGAGATACAACATTGCGGCGTGGAGCGAGAGATTGTAGGGAATTAGTAAGAGAAAGTGTGTATGATTGTGTGTGTGTGTTTAAGTGTTTATGTGTGTGTATGTATTATTATATGCATGTATATGGGTGCTTGTATGAGTACAGTATATGGGTGCTTGTATGAGTACAGTATATGGGTGCTTGTATGAGTACAGTATATGGGTGCTTGTATGAGTACAGTATATGGGTGCTTGTATGAGTACAGTATATGGGTGCTTGTATGAGTACAGTATATGAAATATCATTTTTTTAAATCTTATCCTTTATGGAAAAAAACACACTCTAACACGAGAAGCTCACGAGTGTACTGTAAAATATCAAAGTGTCTATTAGGAGAGATCAACTTTCAAAAGGTTCAGCCAGATTAGTTTTACTTTGCAATGTACAGTATATATGGGTTTTTCTTTGCAATGTACAGTATATAATCAGAGTTGGGTCGATTAACTCATTAAATTAACTAGTTAAGTTAAGTAAATTTGAGTTTGTTATCAACTAATTTAAGTTAACTCGAATTTAGAAATTAACTACATAAGTTAATTTTAAAAGTTACTCAGTTAAGTTAATCAATTAACTCTACCTTTCATTTACTTTTCCAAGCTTCCCAAACTTGAATGTATGCTTCTTGTATATTTATTTGCACAAGTTAGTCAACATGTGATTGCAAATATCTATGTTTATATGTATTAAGCAAACCTTTCTGCAATAATATGATTACCTTTACACAATGTCCTTACTCAATTTAGTATCCCAGTGTCGGTTATCTCCTCAAGTCTTTTATCATTTCCCTCCAAATTTGCTCGTTTTGATGAATGCAAGCCCTTTATAAGCTCCTTCACGACAAATATAACTACTGTGTATAAATATATATATATATATATATATATAGGCTATATATACTGTATAATGTATATATATATATTTTGTTTTGTCATCGAGTGTTTCAGGGGAATTACAATACATCATATACATATACATATACACTAGTAGGACCATGTACATATTATAACTTATCTCACTTGGCTAAATTACTCGAGTCGTCGATCAGGTCAAGTCAGGTGAAGGTATTGAGGAATAAAGGACACCCATATATACTGTATGTATACGATTCTAACAAGAAGCAAAACAAAATTAATAGCCATTGCATTTCACATAATTTTGACTATCGGATGTCAATATACTAAATACTGGTATGTCCACGTTAAACTCCAAACCTCCAAATTAATTGATGATTTAAGTAATTCATCAAAATCTTGGAAAATCCTTAATTTGAATCCATGATTTTGTTTTAATTTTAACTACAATTAACTACTTTAAGAGAGAGTTCATAATCAAAGACATCTACTAGATTGCCATATTTCCTTACAACTTTTATGTATACATTCGTATACAGTGCATCTAACTCGAACATTAAACTTATCTGACTATTAACGATTTGAAGTTGACTGAAAATAACAACAAAATGGGGTGGAAAGTAAACATGTACAATACATATATCGGTATTAGAAATACGAAATAAATAATATACAACAATTAATATGAAGTATAGTACAGAACAGTGAAATTATCACGTTTTTGTTTATACTACAGATCTATAAAACTTGGAAGACAGCAAAATGTTTCAATAATTTTTGTTTTGTTATGAAAGACAAAAGGCAGGTTGCCTGTATGAGTGTCTCCCACAAAGCCAATAGAATGACAGAGAGCCAAATTCAAGGGATGTTGGAGTCAAAATGCCAGGACACACGGAATTTAAAGCAGTTTAAGTCATAGGATGAAGTAAAAATTGATTAAGGGAGAGAATTCCAGAGTTCTCTTGTTGAGTAGAAGAAAGACTGAAAAAATTTGCCAATTCTTAGGTTGGAGAGCTGGACAGAATAGGAGTGGGACTATGTTGAAAGGCGGGTGCCTTTACACTCTCTGCAAGGGAGGAGGTATGCACTGAGAGAGCTCTGAAGAATATTGATTGTTTAAATATAGCAGAATGAAACATTTCTCAATCTTTGCTTGTTAACTGGTCAGACACATATTTATAAGGGCTGTGATAAATAAAATGCATAAATGGAAAGATTACTGAGCATTCAAACCCCAAAAAGAGCATAAGCAGTGTTCTTCTTGCTAGTATTTCAATAAATTACGATTGATACTAATTATGTATACGGATTTTTGAGGGTATAGTAGTTGACATAAATGTAAACAGGAATCAGTGCACTTACTGTATGTACAGTAAGTCGTCTGTGTGGTACGTGGTTCATATTCAATCCTTTTTTTCTGGTACTTGTCACACGATTACTTAGTTATCATTCCCAAACATTGTAAATTGTTAATTGTATTGAAACATGTAGGCAAGAAATTAACGCGCTTTGGAAATGGGAGGCCTTTCCTGAACTTAATAAAATCGTCTGATGATAGACAAAAGATAGCCTGAAATTAGCAAGAATAAAAGAGGAATAATGTAATTCATACTGGAAGGGTACACTTCGTTTTCCAGATGAAGAATTATATGATATACCATAGCTGAATGTAAAAAGTATTTTTCCGCCATAAAATATCGGCATTCTCTGTCTTCGTTCTCTGTTTGGCATTGTAGTGTGTGTGTGTGTGTGTGTGTGTGTGTGTAACGTTAATAAATAATAATTTAACAGTTTATTGATAGTTGCAGCCATTGGCTGAAAATGTACAAAGGAACAGTTTGTTGCTCAACTCTGACTTATATTAATTTACAATATGGACCAAAGCAAGAGATTGCACTGGGGCTACCGGTATTTGATCGGTGTGTGTGTGTGTGTGTACAAAGGAGTACAAAGGAAATCAAGCAACAACAGGTCTGGTGACCCTTCTAGGCTGCTTGTCCTCCAAAACACTGAAGATCAATTGTCCAAACAGTGGTTTAGAGTGGGTATGGGAACATTGGAAAGGGAACTATTGCCCTAGAACTAATGTCCGTGGCAGGATTAGGAAGTTAGTAGGGGACAGATGGGTTAGTAACTGAGGGGGGGATAAAATAAAGTTATTCATTTACAAACGCAGTCAGTCGCGGGTTTGATGCAAGATATTTATTTAGGCGAAGTTTAAATGAATCAACGGTGCTGCAGTCTATAATGTCTCGGGGAAGCCCATTCCACAAGTTGACAACTCGATTGAAGAAGAAGTTCTTAGATTCGTGCGAGTTAAAAGATTTACCGATAATTTTGCAACTATTTCCCCGCGTGTAATTAGATTGGTCGATAGTGAAGTACTTACTACAGTTCATATTGTCGATGCCTTTGATGATTTTGAACACTTGAATTAAGTCGCCTCTTAATCTGCGCTAGGTTAAAGGAAATAGATTTAATTCTTTAAGACGCTCCTCGTATGGTTTGTTCTTTAGGCTAGGTATCATTTTGGTAACTCTACGTTGAACTCGTTCTAGCTTGTCTATATCTTTTTGGTAATAAGGGCACCAGGATTGAACGCAGTATTCCAGAAGAGGGCGGACTAAGGAATTGTAAAGGGTTAGGATAACTTCTTTGGATTTATGCTCAAATGACCTGCCTATAAAGCCAATTATTTTGTTTGCTTTCTTAACAACTTCTGAACATTGTTGACTCGGTTTTAGGTTACTCGATATTGTTACTCCCAGATCAGTTTTTCTGTTTACATTCTTAAGCTGAGTGCCATTCATCGAATAGTTTGCTTTCTCATTTTGGTATCCGATAGATATGTAGTACTTTACATTTATCCGCAGTGTGTGTGTGTGTGTGTGTGTGTGTGTGTGTGTGTGTGTGTGTGTGTGCGTAATTCACTTGCTTGTTCGTCAAGGGGAATCCACGAAAGGCGAGCTAAGCTCATTATTATCGCGCCTCCTTAACTGGGAATGTATTGCGTGAAATGCATGTTAAGTGTTTTATGTATCGTTGGAATGGCTGTGGATGTGTGTGTAGTCTGTATTTTAGCCAATTGGCGACATCTGGAAACGAAGGCTTAGGGTTAATCTGTACGATACCATTCTCACTACGGTACCAGTCTCACCCGAAGGCTAAGGTTGACCAGTACGATACCCATCTCACCTTGTAACCGATCACCAACCCCAGATGGGACGTCACAACTTCATCCACTTATACCAGGTTCCTATTTATACTGCTAGGTGAACAGAGGCTACACCGTTAGGAGACTTGCCCAAATGTCTCGAACCCGGGACCTTCTGGTTGTGAGCCAGATGCGCTATCAGAGAGAGAGAGAGTGTGTGTGTGTGTGTGTGTGTGTGTGTGTGTAATAATAATACTAAACGGTTTATTAAAGAATGGCAGCCTCATGAGCTGAAAACACACATTTTACAATTTAGTGGATGAACATGAGATGTACAGATATGAAAATGGTAAGCTCAGTTTACAATGTGTGAGTATAATATACTTTACATTAAAAAAAGAAATTAATACAATAATTATGCTAGTGCAAAATACAAATTATCATAAATTAACCATGAGAGTAAGTGATTTACAGTGCATATACAGTACACATTTATTTTACTTATATATATACAGAACATACATATATACACATACATACACATATATATACATACATATATAAGAACATAAGAACATGCAGTAAGTGTGCACATGCCCATATACATAAACGCTCACGTATGCAAACAAACATGCATACATACACGTGTGTGTGTGTGTGTGTGTGTGTGTGTGTGTTTGTTTTCACTGGCCCTAACTGATTGTGAGCTATGAAGTACCTCAGCTTAAGGCCGAGTCACACGAACATTTCACCTCACTTTAGGACCGAGTTAAACCAGCATCTTACTGGCTACTTTTGAGAGGCATCTTCATTTCTTGCAGCATTTTGAAACTCGTTTATCACCGGCATCGGCATATATACTAATGTTAGATGGACATAGTTAGCTGGACTCTAATGAAACCTTAATCCGAAGCACCTAGACAAGTCACCAGAGTTAATGAGAAAAGAACCCGGGAAATATTGACCGTGTGAATCCTCCTTAAGGGGAGGTAGACCATTTTTCTGGACCCCCTTCCCCATAATGTTTAGCCCCACTAGTTTTGAAATTATAAGACGTTCGGCCCATTAGTTTGGCGATTTTAACACCTTTCGCCCCATTTCGTTGTCAATTTTAAGACCTTTCGTGCCATTTATGTGTCGATTATTTCCTGGCGAGCGACAGCGAGCCTGCAATTTTAAGAGGCACCGGCCTTCGGCCGGGAAATTTTTCTACCAAAAAATGTACAAATTTATCTTGAAGGGGGGTCTAGGGGGTGTTTTTCTAAGCTTGATGGAGGTCTAGGGAGGAAACTAAAACAATATATGAATAAATGAATTAATAGACAAAACAAACGGCCAGTCTCTCAATGATCCTACCAACTCCACCCCCAACCAACGATCCCTAATGTCCTATACAGTTTGATCTTAGTTCTAACATTTCTACTTTATTTCTGCATATCCATAATATTATACAGTATATCTTCATATCTTTGCATTATAACAAATATGTCTACAATAAATAATGCAATCGCATCAGAATATTTAACCCCTTCTGTACCGGGACGTCTTTTCAATGTTATTCTAGCTATATTTAGACGATTATATGCAGCTTAGGAAGATGTGTGGTACTTACAGAGGTTGATCGAGCTAGTTTGAAGCCTTTTAATGGCTAGAGATCCTTCCTAAACTGAATAAAATCGATTATTAATAGCCAGACTAAAATAAGAAAGATGTCGCCGGTACTATACAGAAGGGGTTAAGAGTAAATTACTTTCTCTCTCTCTCTCTCTCTCTCTCTAGTTTCAATATGAATACAACACGCAATCATGGATGGATGTTTGAAAAGGTTCAGCACTAGTATTTGTGGAAGCTCTATCACATATAAGATCTGTTCTACCTTGAACAAACTTCCCTCAAAAGTTGTAAACAGTTTTTCAGTAGATCAGTTCAAAAGTGTGTAAATAGTATTTTGCACACTTAGTGGAGCAGATAACTGCAAATTTCAGGAGAATCGTTCATTTCCGGAAACAAGCACCAAATTTGGCACACATACTCCTTGGGGATTGCTCTGTTGATAAAACCCGTTAGCCACCTAAAAATTCAAGATGGCGGCCATTTTTCAAGATGGCCGCCATTGACTATACAGATTTTTTTTTTTTTTTTTTTAAGAGACAATGAACGGAGGAAGGAAAAACACAGATAAAACAAAAAGGTCCATGTGCCTAAAGGCATCCTCCATTCATAAAATGTTTGTAACAACTGGATTTAAACATTTGTAGATTGTAAGTTTGTGGAAAGCAATTCGAGGGAAGTGAATTCCAAAGAGTAGTAGCTCTGGGGATAAATTAATTCTGATAAGCAGAAGTTCTGCATTGTGGAGGAGAAAGTGTAAATTCATGGGCGCTCTCAGCTGCCCTAGTTCTACGGGGAAAGATGTGGAGAGGCGGCACAATTGAAGCAAGTTCCTCGGAACAATTGCTGTGAAAATATCTGTAGAATAATGCAAGGGATGCAACGATTCTTTGTATGGATAATGTAGGAAGGTCCTGTGTGATTGCAGGGTTATTGATTAATCTAATAACTTTATTTTGAATTTTGTCCAACTGCCTCAATGCAACCACTCCACTTCCACCCCACAGAGGTGAACAGTAATCCATCTGAGAACGCACATGACTTTTATATATCACGGCCAACTGCTCGTCAGTGAAGAATTCTCGAACTCTGTACAGGAGTCCCAGTTTCTTAGAGGCATTCTTAGCAATGCTTCTAACATAATGTTAAATAAATATTGCATTTCGCAATTAAATCGCAAAGACTTGTCCTATTTGAATGATCTTGGTGTCAATTCATACATTTTTCACTATGTAGAATCCGAATTTGGAGCCATGGACTTACTCACTAGCTTCCTTGTACCATAATATCAGTCCCGGAATCCTAATATTCTGCTAAATTAGAGGTTCATGTTACGTCTGACTCGGCTAAAATGCATGGTAGTGTATATCGTAGTAGTGTTAGAGCTTTAGTATGTGTAGCATCTTCCTGTACAAGGCTTCCAAACTGGACATGACACAATGCGGTGGGGGGGGGGGGGGGGACGTTGAGAGACTTGCAGCGGAAGGTGTAGAGTAGTAGCTCAACAGAGCGGATGTCAACGCACAGCCAGGGCACACTGGTGGCACCGCTGCTGTGAAACTCAGCATGGGGTTCAGTATCAGCTGAATAATTAGTTTAGTGTAGCTAAATAATTAATTTAGTGTCCCAAATGCTGTCTAATAAGCCCCGTATCAGTTAGCTACTGTAGATTACATGTAGTTTAACATAGATGTTTAGTTAGATAGCCGCGCCTGAATTGACAGGGTGTGCCAGCGCGGGAGAGCCGAGCCAAGGGTAACGGGGCTTTACATTGCTTTGCATGTAGTTACCTGGATGGTGTACAGATCGCACGGGACTTAAATGATACTGGGTGAACGATCGGGCTAGGTGTAGGTCATATATTTTTATTCCCGAACCTAGTCGTATCCCATACCTTATTGTGCATGATTGTGATCAAGGTGGTAAAAGGATAACCCCTCGGCCTTGATTCACTGAATACAGATAATTATCATACTGTGATTATCTGTTATATCTGTTATCATATAACATACTGTGTTATATCATACTGTGATTATCTGTTATATACTGTGATTATCTGTTATCTATTATATCTGTGTTACAGATAATTATCATACTGTATTCACCAAGATGGCAAATACAGATCCAGGACCGTGTAAATTCCGGACTGACTGGAGCAAGTGTTGTCTTTGCCAGAAGAAGAAGAGTGAAGAGCTCAAGTCACCACGTGCACAACAACCACAAGAACATGATGGCTACACTATGATTGCGACTACTATTCCCCTCTTTCACGCAATTAATGAGATGCCTATTGTTCTGGATCCAGCCAGACTTGATGATGGTGGTGGCATTGAAGAAACTCTGAGGAGGAACAAGGCGCAGTATCACCAAAGTTGTCGCCTTATGTTCAACAACACGAAACTGGAGAGAGCCAGAAAAAGAAGAGCAGAGAGTGCTCAGCCAGTAGAATGCCAGACCAAGCTGCGTAGAACCAGCCTTGAAGGCCAAACGTGTTTCATATGTGACAAAGAAGCCCCATCCTCTGAACTCAGACAAGTTATGACGATGAACCTCAATAACAGACTTAATGAATGTGCCCAAACTTTAAATGACGGAAAACTTCTTGCAAGACTCAGCGGTGGAGATGCTATTGCACAGGAGCTCAAATACCATTTTGCATGCTTGACAGACCTGTACAATAGAGAGAGGACGTACCTCAGAGCCACCAAGAGACTGGAACAGGAACGTGCACCCGAAGAGGATGCCCACCCACAGGCATTCTCAGACATAGTCACATATCTAGTGGAGACCACCAGATCTGGCGAGGGTCCTGCAGTCTTCCGACTTGCAGACATAGTTCACCTGTATGCCCAGCGCCTGGAACAGCTGGGTGTTGATGCAGCTGCTGTCAACTCCACAAGACTGAAGGAAAAACTGCTGTCAGAAATACCTGAGTTGGAAGTGCACAAGCAGGGAAGGGATGTTCTTCTGGCTTTCCAGAAAGATGTGGGCTTTGTCTTGTCAGAAGTCTCTGACTATTATAGTGAAGCTATTATCCTTGGCAAAGAAGCTAACATCTTGCGAAGACATATGCTGGACCACAAGTCCACATTTGATGGAACCTTCCATGAGGGGTGCAATCGAGCAGGCCATTCCCTTCACTCTTCTTCAGTTTGTGGCCATGCTTGAACACGGAGCGGACATCAAATCTCAACTGAGGTTTGGCGCATCAAAGACAGATCTAGCAATTGCTCAGCTGCTTCAGTACAACTGCTACGCAAGGTACAAAGAAGGAGCAGCAACTCACAGACACTCCAAAGACAGAGAGACCCCATTCCCTGTATACATGGGGATGTCCGTCTACACAAAGACCAGAAAGAGAAAGTTGGTGGAAATGCTTAACGAGCATGGCATCAGCATTTCATACGACAGGGTGCTACAGATATCTGCACAGCTGGGAGATGCAACAGTCAGCAAGTACGTGGAGGATGGGGTGGTCTGTCCACCAGTTCTGCGAAAAGGGCTGTTCACCACATCAGCCATGGACAACATAGACCACAATCCCACTGCAACGACAGCGACCACTTCTTTCTATGGAACCAGCGTCTCTGTTTTCCAGCACCCAACCAAAGAAGACAAAGGTGAAGAGCGTGGACAGCTGAAGTTCGGAGAGGAGAAAGTGAAGACAGTTCCAGAACTTCCAGACTCCTTCACCAATGTCCGGCCTGCCTTCTTCACCAAGAAGAAACCCTCTCCTCCCCAGAGTGGTGTGACACGCCCAGACACCAATCTGCTGAGGCCACAACTTGCCATGGAGTATGAGTGGCTGGAGAAGGTCACTGTGACAGATGGGCCAGTGGATGTGACTTGGTCAGCCCACCATGCTTCACAGAAGAGAGGAAAGCCATTTGAGGTCAGCTGTCGGGAATAGGGTAATGATCCCGACAGTTTTAGGTCCAATAGGACATTTGAATTTGGCGGTATCGTATCGCATGTACGATTTCGGCTGGTTCTTTGTGTATTGTAGTTTATTCTTAAGTTTGGTTAAATATTAACTGTAATGTATAAATATCTACATCAGCTCTAGATGTATTATGAAACCAAGTTATGGGTTATAATTATTATGAGCCGGCAGCCATATGTAATTTCGCGAAGCGATCGAACGCCGGCCCTTTAGTCTCTCAATCAACACCATACAGCCAACATCTCCTCCCCCGGCTCTGACTCAACCCACAGTTCACCATGTGCTACAAATATTAATCTACAACAATATTAACAAAAGTCCTACATCACCAGTCCTCTTAAGCTAAGTTCATTGTATCGATATTGTATTATGTGAACATTCCTACATGTCATGCAATTGAATTAGCCGCGTGTGGGGGACTGGATTACACCCATCGAATACCTCGTTGGTAATTATATTATAACTATTTGTTGGGTTATTTCATGTACCAGTGATATACAATTTAACCTCTTTATCTAAATTCCCGACAAATAATGGTCCTTCGTGCCCTAAAGCTTCCTTACCGTAGTACCGTTTTGTTTGCTTCCTTGACGCTTGTGGGCTTACAAATGGCTGCCGCCTCGCGCGTTGTTGGCCGACTGCCGTTCCCTAGTTTACACCCAGCTTCTTCCCTCATGTTTTTTACCATTTAGGCGCCGTCTCTATCTTTTTTGGGACTAGTTTCCAGGTTTTTTTGGGCGTGTGATCCTTGGCGTTTTTTTGGTGGGTTAGCTGGGCTGGAGATTGGGGTTGGGGTAATTTCGTCGGGCGCCATTTCGCGCTCATAGGCTAGGCTAGGCAGTCTAGGCCTGCAGGTGTCTGTGGTGGCTTTTCATTTCGCTTTGGTGGTGTGCCTGTGGTGTTGCTTGTGTTTTGTCGTTGTGGGACTCATTATTAATTATGCTGGTGGGGAGGTTTCTCATGTGACCTTTTATATTTAAATTTCATAATAGCCTAGGCCTAGTTGCTTAAAGTGGCGGTCATGAGTGTCGGTCTTTGTTAATTCCTAAACGATTGACGGTTAATAGTCAGACCTCATGATTGTAGCTTAACCAACTAGGCTTACCTATAAAGGGCTTTAAATAATTAGAGCTTCACCTTACCCTTTCTTTTAATGGATTTAGTATTTAATTCTTTTGTCTAGTTAGATCATTTCCTTTCGATAGTTTATGTTAAGGGGGATGTAAGTACTATGTAATTCTTAAGTAATGGGGGTTTGCCGCTGTTGATTCCTAAGCGATTAACGGTTTGTAGTCTGACCTCATTGTAGTTTAAGTTGCTTAAAATTAGACCTTAACGATGACAGATTTAAAGAAAATTAAGATTCTTAAGGGAGGGATGAAGGGAAGTTTAAATAGATGTTTAAGAGATCTTGATGAATTTTTAATAAGTGCCACGGCTGATCAAATAAAGGGTAAATTCGCTACTGTTACTAAATCGCTAGCTACTTATGATAGTTATGCTCAGCAGGTATATGGTTTATTGACAGTTACTGACGATGTGGAAAAAGAAATGTCGGCAGATCTTGAGTACTTTGAGGACGTTAATACAGCCTTAGCCAGACTATCTTCCACCCAAGAATCAACCTCTGTTAAGGATACCGGTACACCAAAGGCGACTGGTTTTAACCTGCCGAAGCTTACTTTGCCTACCTTTTCCGGGGATTCGGCTACCTGGACTGGATTTTGGGATATTTTTGAGTGTTCCGTCCATCATAATAAAACACTCACATCCATCCAAAGGTTCACATATCTCCGTGGTCAATTGAAAAGGGAGGCATTGAAGTTAGTCGATGGGTACAAGCTAGAAGCTACGAGTCTGCAGTGGAGTTGCTGAAGAGAACTTACGGGAGAGTGGAAGTCATCAAGACCGCCTTAATTACCAAATTCTTCACACTAGATCCTCCATCCTATGATGTGGAGGACCTAAAGGAGTACTATGCCTCCTTTGAGAGCCTCCTCCGATCTATGGAGACAATGGCCGTCACCAAGGAGGAGATATTTAGTGTGAATATCTTGAATAAGATACCCTCTCCCCTAAGGGAAATCTTACGACGACAACTAAGCGACTCTCCACTAAACTTGGAAGCGTTGGTGCAGGTGTACCAGACTGAAGTCTTCAATATGGAGAGTTCTGGACAATACCGACAAGTGGAGATGTCGCCATCTACTGCAGCTTTCCCGGTACAGACTTCTCCTAAACAGAAAAGGCCAATATCATTAGGTTGTAAGTTGTGCAGTGTCCACGGTCATCTGTGGTATCAGTGTCCTAAGTATCCTAAGGCTACACAGAAGATTAGCAAGGCTAAATCGCTTAAGTTATGTACCAGCTGTCTGGCAAGAGACCACTTCAACAGTACCTGCACCAATTCCTACATCAAACCTTGTAAGTATTGCAAGGGGAAACATTGGTTTTCCCTTTGCACCCAGTCTGATCGGCACGACGGCAAAGAAAAGGGGAGAACCCCCAAAGAGTCACATGAGAAAAGTAAGAGCGAGGGTGATAAAGTATCTGTCATGTCCATTGCTTCTCGAGAATGTCAATTGCTTCCTACTATGATGCTGCCAGTAGTGGGGAGTAATAATAATACTATAATGACGCGCACCTTACTTGACCAGTGCTCACAGAGGTCATTCGTTCTGCGGTCATCATTACCCCAGCTCACGTGTACCAGCAAGGGTCGAGAGAATTTGCGTCTCCATGGTTTCACTGGTGAAATAGATTCCAGTGACTATGATATTGTGGAGATTTCATATGTTTATAGAAAAAAGGTATGTCCCATCAAGGCTGTTGTGGTCGACACACTACCCAGTTTCTATATAGCATCAGAGATTCAACCACATTTGAAATATCTCAGAAGCAAGGGGTATAAACTGGCTGATGATCAACTCTCTGCTAACAATGGTATTATGCTACTGGTCGGAGCTGATTATTACTACGACCTGGTTCACCCTGGATATCGGCGGGTAGATAAGCTAATAATGCTCCCCACGATCCAAGGTTATGCCATTTCTGGATCCTATGCCACTTCCTCTCAAGACACACAGGTGGAGGTGGTTACGGTCCTCAAGGTAGCAGTAAGCCCCATAGATAAATATATTCGGCCAAATGTGCCTGATAATACATGTACTGATATAGATAAGCTATGGGACCTGGATAATATTGGAATTGACCCACATGAACTTGATCGTGAGTCCAAGCTAGCGTTAAGCTCGTATGAAGAGACTGTAACGTATGACTCTGGCAGAGGTCAGTATGTGGTAAGGCTCCCTTGGAATGATAACAAGAGTAAATTACCTACTAATTTCCATCTAGCACTTGGTAGGTTACGTGGCCTTCAGAAGCAGTTTGTCAAGGATCCAAGTTATTGCGAGACTTATGCGGCAGTTTTAGCCGAGCAGGTACAACGTGGATTTGTGGAGAGAGTAGATCTCAGTGAGTATGGGGATAACATCCATTACCTTGCTCACCATGGGATTAAAAAGGACAGTTCCACCACTCCTGTTCGTATTGTGTATGACTGCTCTGCTAAATCCAGTGATCGCTCCTATAGCCTGAATGATTGTCTGTACACGGGTCCGTCCCTGGTCTCTGATCTAGCGCAAATTATGTTGCGCTTCGGATGTCATAAGTTTGCATGGGTCGCCGATATTGAGAAGGCCTTCCTGATGCTTCAACTCCATCGTGAAGACAGGGACTCGACAAGATTTTTATGGCCACGGGACCCAATGGATCTAGATTCAGAGTATCTGGTCTACAGGTTCAGAGTCGTCTTATTCGGGGCGACCTGTTCCCAGTTCCTTCTCAACGCTACTATCTTGCGTCATCTTGAGGAGGCTGGACTAGATCCTGACTTCAAGAATGAGATCAAGCAGGGGATCTATGTAGACAATCTTCAAGGCACCGGAGACAATGAAGATTTATTGCTCAAGAGATGCTGGGAGATCCGCGATATATTTGCCAAGGCTCATTTATACTTAAGAGAATGGGCCACTAATAGTGATCTTTTGAAAGGTCAATTTGCTTCTGACGGTGTAGCTACTGAGAATAGTGAGGTGAAGTTTTTAGGCCACAAATGGGACACTACCACAGATTGTATATCCTTCTGTCACACCCCATGCGGCAGTGAGCTTATGACCAAGCGGAACTGCTTAAGCTTGTCAGCGAGGTTGTTTGATCCCCTAGGTTTTTTGCTGCCTGTAACAATCCGTGCTCGTATGTTTTTACAGCAACTGTGGCGGCTAAAACTAGATTGGGACACGCCCCTCCCGACTGAGTTACAAGATACTTGGCGGTTGATTCGGTCGGACCTTTCCACATGTTGCAAGGTCCAACTTAATCGTCAGGTTATTAGTGGTCAACAGGTGGATCTACATGCCTTTTCTGATGCTAGTAATAGTGCGTACGGTACTGCCATATACATATGCAATGGTAGTGAAGTGACGCTGGCTATAGCGAAGGCCAGAGTACCCCCTATAAGGAAGATTACAGTTCCTAAATTAGAACTTACTGCATTGCTTCTGTCTGCTCGTCTAATAAAGTTTACACTGGATGCTTATGCAGACATACTTCAGATTAATATCGTCTATGTCTGGAGCGACAGTCAAATAGCGCTTTCATGGGTACACAGCCAGAAAGTGTTACCTGTTTATGTTTCTAATCGCACTGATGAGATTCATGACTTAGTTCCTACAGCTACATTTCGCTATGTGAGCACCAGGGATAACCCCAGTGACATAATTTCCCGGGGGATCTCGGCACAGCAGTTTATGTCTTCCTCTATTTGGTGGCATGGACCTCCATGGCTTACATCTCCAACTGAATGGCCTCAGGATTTCAGGGAATGCATGTCTGATCCTTCGAGTCGGCCCCAAGATGATGTGTTAAGTAGTTCGAATGTGAGTACTACACATCAGGATAACAAGTTGGTAGAGTGGGAACGTTACGGCAGCTATGAACAAGTAATACGGGTATTTGCATGGATATACCGTTTCATTAACAACATGAGAAGTCGGGCTCATGGGTCTTTCCTTAGTGAAGATTCGAAGCATATCAGACTCCATGAATCGAGATCAGCAGAAGCAAAACTAATATGTTTAGTACAAAAGGAATCTTATCCTACTGAACATCAAATCCTGAGCAAGGAGTCAAAGGCCAAACCCTCAAACTTAATGAGGCAGCTAGGATTATATATGGAAGGAGGCATAATTAAGTGTAGAGGCAGGATACAAAAGGCGGACATTATTGATCCTGCTAAATATCCTGTCCTCCTTAGCTCCTCTCATTTGATTACCAAAATGTTGATTCGCCAATGCCATCGGACCTGCCTACATTTTGGCGTAAATTATGTTCTGGCGTATATTCGACAACGTTGGTGGATCCCTAAGATGCGACAAGCAATTAAAGGGATCCACAATAGCTGTACTATCTGTAAAAGATTACAGGGTAAGCCTTACTCCCCAGTTGATCTACCTCCCTTGCCTGAGTTCAGGGTACAAAGGACTGAACCATTTCAGGTAACCGGGGTAGACTACACCGGAGCGATTCATGTTAGAGAATCGCCCGGTAATATCATAAAGGTATATGCCGTCCTATTCACATGTGCGGTAACCAGAGCGATTCATATTGAATTGATTGACGACCTATCCAATGAGGGTTTTTTGCATACTTTACGACGCTTTGCAGGCCGCAATGGTTTCCCTCACATCATTATGAGCGATAATGCGACTTGTTTTGTCGGGGCCTCTAAATATCTCCAGAGTTTAATGGATGACCCGCAGGTTGTGGCTACCCTCACTGGAAAGGGTTGTCAGTGGAGATTTATACCAGCACGTGCACCATGGTTCGGGGCGATTTGGGAGAGAACTATCGGTATCGTCAAATCTGCCATGAAGAAGGTATTAGGAAGGGCACTGGTGACCAGACGGGAGTTGCAAACCATCTTAATAGAAATTGAGATGTCAGTCAACGACAGGCCCTTGACCTATACCTCGGCAGATGTTGATGACCTCTTACCCATTTCGCCTTCTATGCTAACACGTGGACGAACCCTTAATACCTTTCCTAGATCGTCCGTCAATGACGAAGATCTGCATGACCCTACGTTCGGCAATGCTGACGCCACACGTCGTCGCTTCCAGTATGTAAACAAGGTGTCCGACGATCTATGGAAACGGTGGACCCAAGAATATTTGCTGTCTCTTCGCGAGCGTCACTCTCATAAGATCAAAGGGACGAATCAACGATGGCCTCGTATCGGGGATATCGTCCTGATTCATGATGAGCGTCCTAGGTTATTTTGGAAGCTTGGGAGGATTATCGATTTGTTCCAGGGCATTGATGGTCTTATAAGGGTTGCTAGAATACGAACTTCGACTGGGGTTACTACTCGCCCAGTCGTAAGGTTATATCCCCTGGAGCAGGATGTAGAACTGCCGGATGATCCTGGCGTCTCTACTGATACCCCTCCGTGGGATAATGCTGGTGACAGTGCTCCTCAAGGTGGGGCAGCTGATGAGAAGGATGATCCTCCTCAGGCTTCAGGTGGCGCTCGTCCCAAAAGGAGGGCGGCTATGAGTTCCGTGGATCTTTGGAGATCAAAGATCAAACTAGGTGATCTTTGATTTCGATGTCCTTTTGTTGTTCTCTGTATATAGCTCCTGTATATCATTTTGGTGGCGGGCAATATGTCGGGAATAGGGTAATGATCCCGACAGTTTTAGGTCCAATAGGACATTTGAATTTGGCGGTATCGTATCGCATGTACGATTTCGGCTGGTTCTTTGTGTATTGTAGTTTATTCTTAAGTTAGGTTAAATATTAACTGTAATGTATAAATATCTACATCAGCTCTAGATGTATTATGAAACCAAGTTATGGGTTATAATTATTATGAGCCGGCAGCCATATGTAATTTCGCGAAGCGATCGGACGCCGGCCCTTTAGTCTCTCAATCAACACCATACAGCCAACATCTCCTCCCCCGGCTCTGACTCAACCCACAGTTCACCATGTGCTACAAATATTAATCTACAACAATATTAACAACAGTCCTACATCACCAGTCCTCTTAAGCTAAGTTCATTGTATCGATATTGTATTATGTGAACATTCCTACATGTCATGCAATTGAATTAGCCGCGTGTGGGGGACTGGATTACACCCATCGAATACCTCGTTGGTAATTATATTATAACTATTTGTTGGGTTATTTCATGTACCAGTGATATACAATTTAACCTCTTTATCTAAATTCCCGACATCAGCATTACATCACTTTTGCCTCTGCTGCGAGATCAGGCCCACTCGGTTGCTACAGTCAAGCATGTGATGGACAAGATCAAGGAGATAGTGGCATTTCTGAACCCCGGTCAGGTGCCAGTCATTGCTGCTGACCAGCCAATATATGCAGTAGCCAAGCAGGTCCAGTGGCACTGGCCTGAAATCTACGGTGAGGACAAGTTTGTCATAATGTTCGCAGGCTTGCATATTGAGATGGCGGCACTGAAGTCCATTGGAACTCTACTCCAGGACAGTGGTTGGACAGGAGCCCTCTTGGAGGCAGGGATAGCATCTCCTGGGACAGCAGATTCATTTCTGACAGCTTCGAGCATCACTAGGACACGACAGATGCACCAGATAACAGCATGCAGTCTGTACAAGCTTCTGAAGGCAGCCCACACGGACTACTCGAAAGAGACAGATGAACAACCCGAAGAGGTGCCTAGCTTCGAAGCTTGGTGTGAGCATTGCAAACTGCAAAGTCCCCAGTTTCATTTCTGGTATATGGTGCTGTCAATGGAACTGGTGATCCTCTTGTTGATCCGATCATTTAGGGAAGCCAACTTCTTCCTGTACTGTCAGTCACTGGCTGAGCTGATACCGTACTTCTTTGCCAACAACAATGTAAACTATGCACGGTGGCTTCCGATCCACTACAGAGACATGGTGACCCTGGAACAGAAGCATCCTCAGCTGGCTCAGGAGTTCCAGAGTAGAAACTTTGTTGTACACAAATCGAGCCGACAGTTCTCAGCAATGGCTATTGACCAAGCTCACAAGCAGGCCAACGCTGTCATCAAGGCAGACGGGGGTGTGAACGGCGTGACTGAAGACCCATCAGCACTGAGAAAATGAATGATAGCTGGTCCTCAAGTCAGCCACTTGGTTGCACAGTATGAGGCAGCATGTGGGACCAAAGAGGGTACTGAACACACCAGCCACCATGAGGAGACAGAACGAGCACAAAGAGTGTTCCTTGAGAAAGTAGAAAAGCTCTCACAAGCCATGACAGATATGTGCAATCCTTTCCAGGAGGAGAATCGGGACCTGCTTTCGCTTGATACAAAGGATATTGCTCACCACACTGCCGCCGAGCTGATTGGTACACACCTTGAGAAAGGCAAGGTCCGTTTCCAGGAGTTTATAAAGGGACTGGAAGGGGAAGAAGGATCCACCTTCTATGAACCAATCAAGAAGAACAGGGTTGACTTTTTCCGACAGGAACCAGCCTCTGTTGACTCTTCAAAGCAAAAAGTGCTGAAGGAAGACTGTCAACTGTTCTCCAAGCTGTTCATATCATGCCAGAGCAGAGAGTGTGACTTGAAGGAGTTCTTCCGTCATGAGAACCAGTCACATCCTGCTGCCCTCAGTGATGGTGGAAAGCTCCACACCTGTCAGAAATCCCACCTCACTACCATTCTTCAGAGCCAAGTTACAACCCCTGAGGCAGAGCCAGACGCCGACACCATCATCATTGATGGTGCAGCGTTGGTGAACAGTCTGCTCCCACGGAGTTCAAAGACGTTCGAAGAGTACGCAATGCTCGATGTCCTTCCTAGAATACAAGCATACTCTACCAAGTACAAGAGAACAGACATTGTGTTTGATGTCTACCGGCCATCTAGTCTGAAAGCTGAAACTAGATCAAAGCGAGGACGCGGGGTGAGACGCAGGGTGACAGGGAAGGGCAAAATTCCCTCAAACTGGCGAAACTTCCTGAGAGAAAATGACAACAAAGCCGAGCTGTTCAACTTTCTGGCTGATAAGATGTGCACGTGTGGCCACACCAAATGTGGTCATTGTGACTAAGGAAGAAGATGCTGTCAGCAACCGCACTATCAATCTGGCTGGGGTGGCACCGTGCAGTCATGAAGAAGCTGACACGCGGATCTTTGTGCATGCCAGGCATGCAACAGAAGCAGGCAGCAAAGTCATCATGGTCAAAGCCAGCGACACAGATGTTGTCGTCATCGCAGTCAGTGTTCTGCAGGCACTTCAGGAGCTAGGTCTGCAGCAGTTGTGGGTTGCCTTTGGCCAAGGACAGAACCTGAGGTGGGTTCCTGTACATGACTTGTGTTGTACTCTTGCAGAAAAGAGCAAAGGGATGCTCTTCTTCCATGCCTTCACTGGCTGCGATGTCGTTTCAGCATTCCATGGCAAAGGGAAGAAGTCTGCTTGGCAAACCTGGGATGTTTGTGATGAGGCTTACGGTGTCTTCAGCAAACTCAGCCAGTACCCACCGGTAGTTGATGATAAAGACCTGGAGACCTTGGAGAAGTTCGTGGTCATGATGTACAACAGATCCAGCACAGCTGAATGTGTCGATGATGCGAGGTTGGACATGTTTGCTCGGAAGCAGAGGCCGTACGAAGCCATTCCTCCAACCCGAGCAGAACTGAAGCAGCATGTGAAGCGTGCTGCCTACCAGGCGGGCTGCATCTGGAGTCAGTCAACAGTACGTCAACCAGAAACGCAGACTCCTGCCAACTGGGGCTGGACCAAGAAAGGAGATCTGTGGCAGATCGTTTGGACAGAGCTCCCACCCATTGCAGAGAGTTGCCAGCAGCTGACCAAGTGTGGATGCAAGTCGGAATGCTGCGGTCGATGCAAATGCTACTGCTTTGGACTGACCTGCACGGCACTGTGAAGCTGCAGATGCGAGGTTTAGAAGCGTTGTAGTATACTCATCCAGGCAGCAAGACAATAAGTGACAAACAAGTATAGGCCTACTGCCTACATGTACATCCAATAATATATCGGACTGATGGTGCCTATGATAATGGGCACTTTTTACCCTAATTATGATTCCGGGACTGATATTATGGTACAAGGAAGCTAGTGAGTAAGTCCATGGTTCCAAATTCGGATTCTACATAGTGAAAAATGTATGATTTGACACCAAGATCATTCGAATAGGACAAGTTTTTGCGATTTTATTGCGAAATTCAATGTTTCTGTATATTCAATGGCGGCCATCTGAAAAATGGCCGCCATCTTGAATTTTTAGGTGGCTAACGGGTTTTATCAAAAGAGCAATCCCCAAGGAGTATGTGTGCCAATTTTGGTGCTTGTTTCCAGAAATGAACGATTATTCCAGTTATCTGCCCCACTAACTGCAATGAGTGTAGTGCACTAGATAATCTCTCTCTTTCCACTTCTAGTATCTCTTCGGAATGGTCTACAAGGCCTATGAGATACTAACTATTCTTTTTGGACAAGGTATACTATTCCGACAAAACGACCATAGGATTAGACTATACATTATCACGTGAGTGTTTAATTTACCTCCCCGCTCTGCTCTCCCAGACGCATATTGCCCTTCTGTATACTGGTTCGGCACCTCTGGTGAAAACGGACGTTTTTTATGGCTAATTACTCAACTAAACTTGCGCATATTCTCCGTGGTTAGGTTAGGTTAGGTTAGGTTAGGTTAGGTTAGCTTAGGTTAGGTTAGGTTAGGATACGGAGAATATGCGCGAGTTTAGTTGAGTTAGGCCATAAAATAGTCCGCGCGCGGCCGTTGTGCCGAACCAGTATTATATACAGAAGGGCAATATGCCTCCCAGATCCCATCACAGAGTAGAAAACATGAAATAGAGGAAAATTAATCGTAAATTAATTGAAGTTAACCGATTAATTTGAAGATATTTCAATTAAGTTAAGTTAACCCATGTTTCAAACTGAACTAGTTAAGTTAAAAGGTAATTAACTTAGTTGGTTAATCGGCAAAAGTTAAGTTAATTAAGTTAACTGACCCAACTCTGGTATATATGGTTGTTAAGGTTTGGCTAAAGTAACCTTTTCAATTTCAGTGGTTACCGTTCATCATGTTCAACAGGAACGAGAGCCCCCTGGTGGTGGCCGGGATTCTGCCGGTCGTATTTGACATTATCGCTCACAAGCTGGGCGTATGGTGAGTTGTGTCATTGTTTTCATGTCTACACATTTATCTATACTCATTCATAAGATATATAGTTTGTTATTATATCGTATACAAATGCGATAAATATTATTAGACAAGCTTCTCCCAGTATTTGATAAGTTAAAGATAAGAACACTTATTGTCACATTAAATACAAAAATACAACATGAAATTAATGTTGGCATTCAAGCTCACTGTTTGCCTTCTACATTGTCTCGAACTGCCTCATTAGTCTCCAGGCAGTTCCTCACGTTCAATAAATTGGGGTCGTGAATATTTGAAAGAAGCCAAATTTAGCTAGTAAATTCCAATAACTTGCTCTTTGTATCTCAAGCAGTTTATCATAATAGTTGTCAGTGTATAATAATTACTCTTACAAGAATTATTCGAAAAATCTTATTCACGCTTGTATTACAATAATTGTAACTCAATTCCACTACTTTCATTCATGACACGACATCGTTCCCTCAAGAGGTATTCCTACATTCCAGTGCATACCACCTCCTTTACGTAGGGCACGTGGTACCCGTCTTGCAACTCAATCCCAACCCTACTCTGTGCAACTCTCCAACCCAAGAGTGAAACGTTACTCTCAAACTTTCTTCTACTCAACAGCTGAGCTCTGGAACTCTCTCCCAGAATCAGTTTTGCCCGCTTCCTATGACTTAAATTGCTTCAAACTCCGTGTGTCCAGGCATTTTGGCTCGAACGTCCCTTGATTTTGGCCCTGTCACTCTTTCAACTATGGGGGAGGCACTCGCTATAGGCAGTTATGCCTTTTGCCTCCCTCAATCACATAGAACAAAAAAATGTGTATGAGTAATCCCATCTTAAAGCTACTGTATGCAGTGTAGTACAGTACCAAGTGAGAAGCTGACTAAATGGTGTGTGCATTGTATGAAACCCAGATAGCTGCTGACAGTTTTGGAAGTTAACAAACAAAAAACTAACTGTACGCCATGTGGTTCATCTCTCCAGACTTTGTAATGTCTAACAATCAAAACCACAAGTTGTAGAAAGCTTACCGGTGTGTCTGTAAGGAGAGTTAGATGAAATCATTTAATTTTGTTTTCATACTCACATTTCGTTACTAACCAATAACTCCAATACTCATGTATTTATTTTAAATTTCCATGCTTCAACCTCAAGCCAAAATATTTACAATTACAAACACCTGAGATAGCGCTAGGAATCAAAACCATATATATTCAGTCGCCGTGAGGAGTAGCGTGATTCGTATTCATGAAAAGAGGTTTGTGAAAATTTAACTCAAGTAAGTATTTAAGTGATAAAATAAACATCTATTGTAAGTAACATATGTTTCTCATGTATAGAATTGTATCAATACCCACTCTTCAAGTGATGGAGGATCATTTGTAAAAAATCCTTTTGATGGGTAATGAAAATATTTGTGTATGTAGTTCCACTTTGGATTATTTGTCTCATAATATAGATGATGCAGGAGTCTGCCTCTACAGCTTCTCTGTTCTCTTTGAACACACCTATAGTAAACAGTTGTCTCTTGCTCAGCTCCCCCAACCTGCCACTTCCGTCCATATTCCCGCCCCATCCCACCTGACCACTACCTGCCGTGATTTGTCACCTCACCTGTACCTGCCTTCTGGGTTCAAGAAGGGCACAAAGGCTCTATCACACCAGGACCAAGGAGCCCGCGTATCCCAGCATCACTAGGACCAACAAGGCGACGAAAACGGGGCACATACCTTGTGCACACATGTAAAGTCGGGAGCAGTGTAGGATAAAGGATTTTATGCTGGCCAATCAGCACTAGTGTAGGTGGTATGAGGGTATTGCTGACATAGCTTATCTCTCGGGGTGATTACTGGGCTCTGATTGGCGGAGAGATTTGCAACTTTGTGTCCTGCAGTCCCACCCCCAAATCCACTAAACCCTCCTTCTTTGCCTGCCTCAATTATTATTATTATTAGTATTATCATCATTATCATCATTAGTATTGTTATACAGTGCACTAAGTTCCCTTTTCTCCCCAGCTACGAATATGTGGTTACTGAGTCTAACTTTTATGGCAACCTGTTGGCGAACGGCAGCTGGGATGGTATTATTGGACTAGTATCCAGGGCGGTCAGTACACACACTGTCATAAATGTTAATATAAATCATGTTCCAATTTCTGAAAGTACATCAAGGATGTTACTATTATGCTAAAGCCAATTATATATTGAATTGAAATGCTTTTCAATGCATACATTGTGTATCCCAATATATGCAGATACTAAAATTATCAAAAATACACGGTTTACTATTATGACAGGCCCTGATATATCAATAATAAAGTATTTAACCATTATTAATTTCTATTTGAGATCAATATACATACTGCATGACCTATGATAATAGTCATAGCTATCATTACTTAATACGGTACCGTATCAGACAAGAGTTTTTCTTCAACTGTTATCGTCAACAATGGTCTGGCAACTAATGAGGTAAACTTTTATGTTTTTTTCTTCACTTAATCAATGTGAAGTGCAGTGTCTGATACCATTGCGGAGAATCCCAGAAATGTTGCTGGAAATTGTTTAGCCATCCAAATTGACGATAGATGTTGTCAAGTAATACGCTGTGAGAAATATGTTTGGTGACCAGACATCTCAACCAGTAGACCATTTCCAGCTTTCAAACAGTGCCACCTCAACTATTAGGTTAGGTCTGTGTAAAGACAAGTTAGTTCTCTAACCCCTTCAGTACGATGAAATTTTTTCTTTCTCTTATTCAGGCTAGCATTAGACGATTTCATGTATTTTAAGAAACTTTAATTTTATTCAGATGGTTTATTAAGGCAGTTTTTACCTCTGAGTCCTAGATGTAGATTTGTTTTTTCCTTTGTGTATGAAGGAGACAAAAGACAGGTTGCCTGTAACGAGTGTCTCCCTGAAAGCCAAAAGAATGACAGAGCCAAACTCAACGGACGTTGGAGTCAAAATCCCTGGACACACAAAGTTTGAAGCATTTTTTTGTCATAGGATGAAGGAAAGATTGATTGAGAGAGAGAGTTCCAGAGTTCACTTGTTGAGTAGAAGAAAGAATGAGAACAAATTGCAAATTCTTGGGTTGGAGAGCTGGACATAATAGGAGTGGGACTGTGTTGAAAGGTGGGTGCCTCGCACTCGCCGCAAGGGAGGGGGTTTGCACTGAGAGAGCTCTGAAGAACACTGATTGTTGTAATAATGTTGTAGATGCAACACTGCAGCATGTAGAAAGAGATTGTAGAGAACTAGTAAGAGGAAGTGAGTTGATGAGGCGAAATGCTTTTGATTCTACTCATTCGAGAAGTGCATTATGGGTGGGGCCTCCCCACACATACGAACAATACTCAATACAGGGGCGCACTGTGCCCCGATACAGAGCAAGAAGCTGTGCGGGGGTGTAGAACCCACGGAGATAGTTGAGCACACCTAACTTTTGGGAATCTGTTTCAGCAAGAGTGGTAATGTGGTCTTTCCAAGTAAGGTCGAATGAAAAAGATACATAATCAGTTATAATTGAAAGATCAGAATATACAGTATGTGTTCTATGACCTTGACATGTTAGTTTTGGGGTGCTTGCATTCTGGGTTGATATGAAAAACTAGTTGAATAATGTAAGGTAGAGTTGTCAGCATACGAGTGGATAGGACTAAAGGTACAGTTGAGTAAATCATTAATGAATATTAGAAAGAGAATTGGGGACAGGACAGAACCCTGAGGAACACTGGAGTTGATAGGTTGAGGAAGTGAGCTATGGCCGTCCACAACTGCAGTTATGGAGCGGTCTGAAAGGAAATTAAGACAAAATGCACAGATAGAGGGTTAGAAACCGAAGGAGGGTAGTATGAAAATTAAAGATTTGTGCCAGACTCTATCGAATGCTTTTGATATGTCTAGCGCAATAGAAAAAGCCTCACTGAAGTCCCAAAAGAAGGATGACCAAGAGTTATTAAGATATGCAAGAAGATCACCAGTAGAGCGGCCGTTAAGGAAGCTGTACTGGCGATCTGAAAGTAGATTATGGGACGATAAATGCTTAAGACACTTTGAGTTAAGAATAGTTTCAAATACTTTAGAGTTGCAAGAAATGAGAGCAAATGGATGATAATTGGAAGTTTGGGAGTTATCACCCTTCTTTGGGGCAGGTTAAATAAGAGCAAACTTCCAGCAAGAAAGAAAGACGTTAGAGGAAAGACAGAGACAAAAGAGTTTGCCTTGGCTGGGAGTCAGTACAGAAGAACAGTATTTGAGTAAAACAGGAGGAACACCATCCAGTCCATACGCCTTCTTGGTATTAAGCCCAGAGAGGGTAGAAAGTACATCCTTAGAAGAAATTATTATCTTAGTGCGAGGAGGGTGGAGAAGGAGAAGTAGCGCCGGAATCATCCAAGGTGGAGTTTTTAGCGAAAGTATGAGCAAAGAGTTCAGCTTTATCAGAGGAAGAGGTGACGGTGGTACCGTCAGAGTGGAAAAGAGGAGGGAATGATAGGGAAGTGAGAGTGTTGGAGAGATTTTCGGCTAGGTGCCATAAAGCTTGTGAAGAGCTAGAGTTGGAAAATTCAGAGTATTTGTTATTGATGAAAGAGTTTTTACCGAGTCGAACGACATATTTGGCTTGATTCTGGGCAGAGACATATAAAGTACGGGATTCTTGAGTTTGAAGGCGACGGTATTATTTGAATGTTTCCTCCTTATTGCGGACAGCAGTAAAGCAAGCGTGAGTAAACCAAGATTTTTGTGAATTAGTTCGAGAGAAAGAAAATGGGATGTAAATTTCCATGCCCGTAAGGATTACCTCAGTAATGCGCTCAGCATTCTCTGAGGGTCCCCGGCCACGGAAGCAAAAATAGTTCCATGGGAAATCAAAGAAGTTCTGCCGAAGAGCCTCCCAGTCGGCAGCGCCAAAATGCCACAAGCGCCGCCGTCTGGGGGGATCAGAAGGCTGTACTGGAGAGACAGGACAGGTGACAGAGATAATTTTATGATTGGCGGAGCCCAACAGAGGGGCAAGAGTTACAGTGTAAACGGAAGGATTGGAGGTCAGAAATAAATCGAGAATGTTGGGCCGATCTCCAGGGCGGTCCGGGATACGGGTGGAGTGCTGAACTAACTGTTCCAGGTCATTTTAGGATAGAAAAGATGTAGGCTTGTTCACCAGGTTGGTCAGTGAAAGGAAAAGAGAGCAATTGGTGGTGGTGAACATTGAAATCTCCTAAGATGGAGATTTCAGAGAAGGGAGAGATGAATAGAATGTGTTCCATTTTAGAAGTAAGATAGTCAAAGAATTACAAGCTAACGAAAATCGTCTAATGGTAGTCTTTATAACAAAATTCCGTTATCGTGCTGAAAGGGATAATTTCGTCCTACTTGATTTGGCACTGGTTGAGATCTGGCTGAAGTGGAGTAGTTCGGTACTGTGATGTTGGTATACTTCTAGGAAACCGACATGGGAACCATTGCCACCCTGTCTGAAGAACGTCTCCAATACATTGACTTCGGTGAGATCATGTTTATTGACACCCAGACAGTCATTTGCCGCCGCCCGGAACTTGGCTCAGACCTGGTGGGATTTATCAAGCCCTTCAACACCATGGTACAGTCACTTATCTAGTTTATTTATTCGTATGGTAATATGTTTGTTTATTAACTTTTTGTATTATGTGTTATATTATTATTATTTATTATTATTATTATTATTATTATTATTATTATTATCTTATTATGTATATATTTATTTATTTATTTATTTTGCTGTGTATAAGGAGAGACAAAATACAGAGCTAGCTGTAATAAGTGCCCCCCCCCCCCCCCCTCCCCCCATTATAAAGCTTTTTGCTCCATTAGTTTGGCGATTATACGATGTTGTGCCTATTCAGGGGTCGATATGTTCCAGGCTAGCGATAGCGAGCCTACAATTTTCAAGCAGGCGGCCTAGCTGTGACTGGCATATTATTTTACTAAACAATTCAAGCTTTGTTTGTTTAGCTTGAGAGGAGTCTAAGATCAAATCTAACTCGAAAAAGTAAAAAACAATCAAAATATTCAAAAATTATATCAATAATAATTGAAGTATACTTAAAATGAATGTCAATTTTAGGTTAAATAAGACAGATAATCGTAAACAAAAACTCTTTAATAACAATCCTTTCCCATACAAATTAACACTTCCTTTCTATACTTAAAATGTCAGAAAGTATAGCCTCACGAGGTCTTAAAACTGGATAATTCTCCTTATATGAAATAGGCTATGGAAGCATGAATAATTTCCTGTAGCTAGCGCAACACTCCACATCGGATATAACTCCCATTAGAGCCTGCATAACTCTAGGTTATTACATTATATAGGTAGAGGTCGTAATACAGTCCTACGGACCTTTCGTCAGATTCAAATAAGCAAGCATTAATTTATACAATGCTTTCCTGCATGGAAAAGTATAGTTAATATACATTCCCTATTACATGGTTAATATTTATATATATGAATCATATTTACATATCTAGTCATAGTTACAACATATACAATTAGCAACTGATTATACTTATATATCTACTCATAGTTACATTAAAATAATATACTTAGCACCTGATATTAATCATAATTAGTTAAATGTATTATAATCGTATAATTATACATTCCAATACAACACTACTGGCTACAGAAGTGACCTGTATGTCATGTTACCACTGTTTCTCAGGTGAAAATTATAAATTCGCAAAATGCTAGACACACTTCTCCTATCAGAAATCATAGGTGATGGTGATTGCAGGTTCTGTTTCTAACCCCGTATCCGAGTGGTTTCACGTCATTTATAGGCGGAGAACAGAAATTGGAAACATCAGGGATTTGGTGAAGAGCGACAGATTTCTGGGCATTAATTCATACCATAATACAAGTAGGCCCATATCCATCTTTTTATGCCAATACATACTCGACAGACACTGCACTACTTCAGGAAATAGTTTAAGAAGAATTTAGTCTTAGCACAAGAAGAGAATAAACTTGTAAGCTGGTTCAACGCGGATATCACTAACCTTCACATCTTTATATGAAATATCTTCATACATACAAATCCCCAGGAAACAGTACCAAGGTCCTAAGGGGGGTGGCCGCCCATTTACTAGATTATCAGGAGTACGAGATACTTTAGTCACCCATTTACTGTATATACAACTATTTATCTAAGCCACAATACCTTATAGCTGTATATTAGGAACCATGTTACAATAGTTTGTTGGTACTACTGTACTATATATTATCTTGTATACTGTTAATCATAGCTATTCAAAAGATTATACTTATTTTTATACAAAGAACTTTCTTAATTAACCTCACAATAATTGTATTTTCATAAATGTAGTTAAATGACATCCTCACACACTACAGTACAAACTTAACGTAGTCGTAAATGGTGTTTATATCCATGCTGTCAACTTTTTAAAGTTAATCTAACATGGTAGTTGCATATCTTTGTCTTTAGCTTTCGAGAATTCAGCTATTGGGGAATTAAAACTTTACGCCAAATGAAAAAAAAAAAAAACATATATATATATATATATATATATATATATTATAATAGATCTTCTATTCCCACAGGTGTGGACTTCAATTTTGTTAACGATGCTTTTGGTGTTCTTCGGAATCTTTCTGATTCAGCGATCACAAAGGTCTCTGGCAGAAAGAGAAACGTAAATATTATAATGGATTATGTGATATGTGAATATGTGCTAAGTACTGCTTCAGAAATTATATATATGTTAGTTTTAATATTTAAGAGCAATTAATGCCAAACAATATATATAACCTTAATCTATATTTGTATTGTAGAAGTTTAGTCTGGAGTTTTCAATTCCGTACTAATGTATCAGTAAAAATAGCACAATAATTGTTAAAAGTAGTTCTGGAACAGATACACGAGTGAACAACTGTACAAGTGCAAATACTCCACATAAATGATAGGATAAGCAAATGATTAACTAATTCAACCTATGGCAGAGCGATTAGGACCAAGGAGACTGACCATGTTGAAAGGCGTGAGTACGGTGAGGACATGAACATTGTGTGGACCTCTTCATTCTTGTGGACTATTTCTGCTCCTCTGTGCCAAGGTAAATGTTATCAACCTGTATTATTAACATCAGCTACCTTGCCTCACTAAAGTAGTATAATTATCAAAATTATAACCACATCAAATAAACACACAAAAATACTAGTGATATTGTTACGACCGGCACAACGAAATAAACAAGGGCACTTAATATTGGACTATAAGATAGGCTAGATCTGCAACAACGGTACGGTACGCTAATTCCAAACCCTCGAACTATTAAGCCGGTGAACAAAACACTTAAACCCTCCACAGTTAATCTACTGGATAACGGGGTATCAATTAACTGGGTTAAGTGTACTTCTACAAAGGCTTTCCGGTGACGGCAAAACCTACTCACAACAAGAGTAATTACGTTAATAAAAAGCTCTCAAGTAATAACAATGCTTAAATAAACTATGACAAGATTTAATAAAAGATTATATGCTTACGTTATCTTTAGTGTGAGTCTGAACTCAACACTAAACTTTTCAATGCTCTATGAAAACACTTGAAGTCTAGTCAGCAAACAGATATGGAATCTTCTGAAAACGTCTGATGCTCTAAGATGCTCGTCGAATATAGAACTGGAATAATGCAGGGGGGCAGGACACCATAGCGTGAATCTTAAATACACCAAAAAGTATGATACATATATATGGAAACAAGAGAGTGCAACAACTCTGTGAAAGCACTAACAACAGCCACTCAAAAACAGTACTTCCTTAGCCAAAGTAACAGCCATACTGGGTTGTGCACTATGCATCAACCTAGGCAAAAACAATACGTGAATAATTGCTAAAGCATACGCAGTTAAAGTTAATAAACAAGATGCTGTCTTTCTTACTAATAAAGTCTAGCAGCAGCATAAAGGTACAGGGAGCCTAGGCAGAGCTCAAGCATGCTCGTAGCCTACTGTCTCCCCTGAACAGATTTCCCTTATCTTACGTTAGGTGACTAGGAGGCTCTCTTGGTAAGTCCATATCTCAAGTATCTGGTCTTACCCTGGCGCTCCTCAAAGGTCAATAAAATGAGTTAGCAAGCATACAAGCAAGAGTAGGCAAAAGCCCTTCGCTTCTATACTGCTAAGCTCGCAAAGGAAAATATGCACAAGGGTGTACTACAGGGTACCTAGGTCCGTCGAAGTCGTACAGGCTCTGACTTGCCATATACATAACTCAGACAACGACCAAAGATACCCTCCACTGTCTAGCATTAAATAGTAATAAAGAACAACCAAATAATTAGAAGCACCTAATAATATGAATCCCTGTGACTATGATTCTAATAACCTCAAAGCTAGTGCAAAACATATATGTGAGAACAGGCGCTGGTAATACGACTGGCCGACTATGGAAGTCGTATGCGAGAACCAGAAGGGATGGGTAATTGAATAAAGATAAGAAGTATGGAAAAGAAGAAGTTCAGAGAGAGAAACAGTAGTAAAGGGGTTAGATTTGAGACAGAATACGAGGGACATGTAGGACCAAACGCGCAATACCATGCTCTGAGGAGAGAAGGAGGGTAGGAATCCGATCACTGGGCTAGGAGGGCGGCGACCAACCACAGGCCACTACGTCACATGACAAGCAGACGTCATAGGCCACGCCAGGCCCGCCGTCCAATAGCGAGCAGCCGGGCCCACCGAGCGAGGAATGCACACGTACATACGCACACACACTGCCTCTTCGCTCTCCCCTCCGACTCTCTTTCTCTCTCTCACGCGCTGCATGTTATAATCACTACTATGGATATAAAATACTTCTAAGTGTCACAGACAAGAATAAAGGCAAACACTGATCTGTCTGTGACAACATGAATACTAAGAAAGAAAGAACATCGTTCTACGATTATTATAGCCCATTTCACTGCCGTGGCGAGTGCTAGCGAGTCACGAGTACATTCTGGCAAGCTGGCCAGCGTAACAATATAGCCTACAGTATATATATATATATATATATATATATATATATATATATATATATATATATATATATATATATATATACAGTACAGTATATATATTGCTAAGATAGCCTCCCAGAAGCTGGGTGTGCTCAACCGCCTCAAGGGGTTTTTTACCCCTGCAGAGCTTCTTGCTCTGTACAGGGGCACAGTGCGTCCTTGTATTGAGTATTGTTCACATTTTTTAGGAGAATCCTCTCACACCGCACTCCTAGACAAAGTAGAAAGGAAGGCCTTTCAAATCATTAATTCCCATCCACTCACCAACTCTCTGCAATCTCTCTCTCTTTGCCACAATGTTGCATCTCTCTCGCTATTCTATCGCTACTACAATAATCAATGCTCCTCTATGTAGGGTATATGGTACCCATCTTGCAACACAATCCCACCCCTACTCTGTGCAACTCTCCAACCCATGAGTTAATTTTTACTGTTTTTCTTCTATTCAACAGCTGAGCTCTGGAACTCTCTCCCAGAATCAGTCTTTCCCTCCTCCTATGACTTAAAGTTTGTTTTTGTCTATGTGGATGAGGGAGACAAAAGGCAGAGCTGCCTGTGAAAAGTGCCTCCCCCAGAGTTAAATGAGGGACAGCAAATGACTGCAATTAATATTAATTTATCGAATATTGGACATCTATCTAATCATGTACCCAACTACACTATGAAGAGCGTAATGCTGATGTGGGAGGAAAGAACAAATTAGTGGGCGCAATATATATATATATATATATCCTTTCAATTACACACACTACACACACAGGATTTTGATAGTGCAATTTGTGTTGAGTTTCGTTGCGGGTGTCTCAGATTGACATGGTGCCATAGTGAGTAGGATCTGGCAGTTCATGGGTCTCATCTTCAGCAGCATCTACCACTCCAACCTTATTTTGTGTTTTAATCATGCCATCGTTTTGTGTCCATTACTATATTATTATTATGTGTTCAGCTTGGTACCATGGGCCTCGGACTACTATGGTGCGTGTAGTGGGTGGGACCTGGCTGCTCATGGCTCTCATCCTCAGCACTGTCTACCGCTCTAACCTCAAGGCTATGCTCATCGCTCCATCACTGCGTGAGCCATTCAATAGTATGGAGGAACTGGTCCAGACCGATAATAAGTTATTGGTGGCTAGTGGCAGTATGGTACACCACTATATGATGGTACGTAATGAGAGGAGGACAATATTAAGTTATAAGCTGCTACATTCCTCCATAGAGTTTAATCTCATAGATAGAGATTTAAACTGTGGAATGCTATTTGCCTCAATAGAGTGAGATATTCAAATTCACTTCCAAAATGTTGTGGCTGTAGTATGAAATTGATATTATTTCCACACTTAGACCACTATTACTCATTAACCGAAAGAACTTGATCAAACATAGTTTTCACTTCTCACTGAGCTCGGCTCAAATATTTAAAGATTAGGGATTTTTTTTTTAATATATTGTATATGTTAATCGACTTGTGTCATTTTGCTCATTATGTGTTATATATATATAAATAAAAAATGGGGCATGTGCCAGAGTATATAATTACATACATAATTTTTGTTTTCCTGAACCCCCTTCTCCTTCATGTTTAGCCCCATTAATTTTCAAATTTGAAGATTTTTGCAGATTTCTCTTTTAATATTAAGACCTTCCGTGCTGCCAACACAACCACTACACAAACTTGCAAACCCTTACACACACATACTATGACAAACACACACAGAAACGAATCACACACATTACTATTTCCCTTATTTATCAGCACTTACATGTGTTATTTGATCTTTATGGAATCTGTGAATCATTTCTGATTTGATGTGCTACATAAAATGATTATTCCACTAATACATAATAAGCAAAATGACAAGTCGATTAAAATATACTAAACAAAATTTCCCTAATCTTTAAATATTTCAGCCGAGCTCAGTGAGAAGTGAAAGCATCAATATGTATGGGAAAATATATGAAACCACTTAATTTTCTGAAATGATAATTATGTTGTCAACACCTTAACGTTCAGCCTACACAGAAGATGAGGTAAAAATCTATGTTGTACTCTTTTGTCATAATAATTGTTATTGTAATAGTACAATAATGTTATTTTCACTTCCATGGCGCTAGAAACTAAACTGTGATTAATAAAACATCAAACAACAAATAATTATGTCCATTAATAAGGGAGATAATTAGATACAAGAGATAGATACAGTAGATAAATAGGAAGGAAGGGGGAAGGGTTCGTTAGATCCAAGCAAACGATAAATTATATGATGATATATGAAATTATCAGCACTTTTTCATGTTTTTCTTTTTCTTTTATGTTATTATACTTTGTTCTACTTATTTGTACTATTTACCTATATATTTCTTGAGCAAAAACATGCTATATATTATATACATTATAATTAGTATATATATACTGTATATATATATATATATATATATATATATATATATATATATATATATACTGTATATGTATATATATATATATATATATTTATAGACACATTTTAGCTCTAGTTCCTGTGTTATTTAATCATGGTCTGTAACTCTTAAGTTCCGTCTGAAGTTAGCTCACATTTCA
The DNA here is from genome assembly GCA_032716605.1 of Paralithodes platypus. Taxonomy (NCBI): domain Eukaryota; kingdom Metazoa; phylum Arthropoda; class Malacostraca; order Decapoda; family Lithodidae; genus Paralithodes; species Paralithodes platypus. The sequence goes on along the minus strand of CM064480.1, from coordinate 41,942,817 downwards.
AGTATGTCCGAATTTACATACTAAATATGGAACAAATAGAAAACAATTGTTACCATCATAATGAGATAATGAAGGAACACCTGCAAAATGTGATTAGTGTATGTTGTTCACAATGGCTTTACATCAAATGTATCACACTCATTTACAAAAATATATAGTTATGTCTGCATAACGGAAGTTTGTCAGGGTTAAACAATTTGGCTGTGTATTTCCAAATCTATATGATTTTTTGTTACATATTTTTACTTATCTATATATCATGTTTTTTTTTAGCATATAATACAATTAAGTGTCTGCACTTTCTTTCTACAATTATATATTTTCCGAATATGAAGACATTGTCATACAATTTGCTCTAATAACAAATTATCCATTTTGTCCGTCAATGTCCAAACGTGCGTGAGTTTACATTTACTCAATACAGGGGCTCACTGTGCCCCGATACAGAGCACATACACTTAATCTCCCTTCAATCTCCTCCAAGAACCGCAACAATCAACCACTACCAACCAGAACAAACTATCACAACCAACACAACCACCACCAAACTACCACAATTACCATCAAGCTACCACCACCACTACCCCGCCAATACAATCACCTAACTACCACAAACACCACAACCACCACCACCACCACCACCAAACTACCACAACCACCACCACCGAACTACCACCTCAACCACACACTCCCCACCAACTACCAACCACAACCAACTACACAAAAAACAACCATGACTATCACAACTACCACCACGGCTATACACCACCACCACCATACACCATCACCACTACCACCACAAACACCACTACCACCACCACCACCACATTCTTGGGTACATTGCCAAAATGTGTCTCAAGCATCGGCATGGCATTTGCGAGCAATCCTTCATATCGCCAACACCCTCGTGTTGAGCATAACCGGGCAGGGTATACTTTTGGCAAGTCATGTGACACCCTTCTTGTTATGTTACCAAATGTTTGTCGATTGATTTGGCGACTATTCTTGTGTCTCGGCAAATAGTCGCGCAACATGTTTCACTGTCATAACGGTTGTTTTCATGCTAGGCCGTTTGCCGATGCACAAGACTACTCGCCGATGCACCGGCAACGTGTTGGCAACACGTTGCCTACACTTATGATTAGTCTTGCACATCTCCAACCGTGGTGCCAAATTTCAAACACTCCAAAGTTTGACACGAGACAAGCGACATTATTCACGACTCAAGAGACCCATCGCCAACGTCATGAGATCAAGATAAGACAATGGACAAAAAGGGGCAATCGTGTTGGGTCGTCGATGAAAATCGTACAAGTGGGAAAGCCCCTTAATAGTCATTGAGGGGTTTGATTGTCCCAAATTGGTTATGAAACAGACAAAGGAATGATCCGATGAGCTGAGAGAAGCAATAGTCTTTCTAAGTATTAGTAATCTGAGGAACATCTGAAATCACCATATCAAGATAATTACCTGAGAATATTTATATCTGTGATCATCTATTGTGGTGTATTTTGTAATTATTATTGAGGGTATATATATTTTATTTTACAATCTAATGCCTTTGAAGCAATAATAACAATTCCGGCTCCCCCCTCCCTCTTAACTAAAAATGTTGCCTTTGCAAACCTACCTTGAAACTATATTTTGTATATTTTTCGGGATCGATTAATACCCCGTTACCCTTAAATTGCAACCTCATAGTTGCTCGTTAAAGAAATGATAGCTGAATGGCGCAAACAAAATGTTAAACACCAAACTAATGAGGCAACACGTGTTAAAATTGTCCCCCTTAGGTGTCTACGGCGGACAGTACCCTAGGTCGGCTACAGAAGCAGGTGGTGTCACACAACGACATTCCCCGGGGAATGAGGGATCTACATGACGGAAAATACGCCATCATGGCCAGCATCCAGTCCATCTACTATATTATCAGCCGCGCATTTTCTCAGGTATATCTTGCATTACTAGATTTACCTGATTCTTATAATTGTCTCTATGGCTCCTAGATTCTACTTTCCTTATAAGATATTCATTGAAAACGAGAAGCACACACACACACAGATTATATAATATATATATATATATATATATATATGTGTATATATATATAATTATATATATATATATATACATATACAGTATATGTGTGTGTGTGTGTATTATGTATGTGTATGATAATAGTACATGTTAACTGTCTACAGAAAAATGATATGTGATAAAAAGGAATTATTGTGAAACCACGTTAGTTACAAATGTTCAAGTTTTTAGTTGTGTTGAAACACGAAGACTATAGAAGTAAAAATTCATATCCTAATAATAACTTCCTTTTTCGTCATGTTAGTGTATAAATGATTTTTCTGATTTATATAATAATGGTGTTGTGAACTTCTGCCGTAAACATTTACAGATAAATAGACTAGGACACAAATTCTGGCTCCTTATGACTCTTTGAACTATATAACTGAACCTCCTAAATATATATAATAGTTAAAGAACTATTAAGACAATTCGATAATGTTCGATATAACTTCGGAAGGTTCAAGGAAGAAGGTTAGTATTGGACAGGACAAATTAAGAGATAGTAAAAGTAATACATCTATAAAGTCAATACAACTAGTTTTTGGATGAAGCTGCCCATGTTTATTAAAACACTGCTTTGGTAGTGTTAGTGTCTCAGTTGATTGGTATTTATATAGGTCTCCTTCTTCTTTTTGTATAATTATCTCGTTCTTTTCTACACTTTTATTGACACTATTATAGAACTAGGCTCCCTTGGGAGCTGCTATGAGCAGAGTCCTAATTCAAGAGCTGGAGGGAAGGCATGGCAAGAAAATAATTAAAACTTAATATGAATACCACTAAAATGTAGTATTATTTCAACATATACTGTATAGTGGATAAAATGTGACAGCCAATCGCATGCAAAACAGGTTAATTTATTCACAAACTAACTATACTGAACAAATTAACACTTCCTTTAATCTATATCTCGTGTGTTATATGGCTATTGGTTTGGACAATTCCACTTTAGAAATAAAAACACTTATGTATTTATGACTAATTCCTAAGGGTAGTACAGTACTCCACTTTGGATGTAACTCTCGTTAGATGCTGCCTATCAATAAACTATTCAAAATATAGTTGCATAGAAACCATACAACCCAACTAGCTAATCGTCAGATCCATAACTGCAAGCATAAATATCCAAATAGGATTGCTTCATAACATTTATAACCAATCCTAACACTCGAATCACTTATTTATCAACTCTGCGTAAGCAGAGTTTGATATCGCCCCCCCCCCCCAACCCGTATAGTGGGTACCACCGGAAAAAAAAATCTGTCGTCGTTGTCGTCGATGTTGTCGTTGTCGTCGATGTTGTCGTTGTCCGTCTGTCCCGAAACTCCTCCTAGACCGTTGGACGGATTTTCACCAAATTTCACACAAACATTTGTTGGGTAAATGCGAACGTCAGTCAAAAAAGATTTGTTTAATTTGTGCGATAGTTATGATTTTAGGTCCAAAGTATGGTATTACCCCCCCCCCCCCTCCCCCCCCAAAAAAAAACACACCTAAGGCTAAGTATGAATACCTTTATGAATGCGTATTATAAAAAATTCTTACAGTCTATAACCCACTATTAGGATATGAATACATTATGTACAAGCTTAGGTATGTTTAACTGTATTTTTGTATGTTACCAAAAACCTAATGTTCTATAACCTACTATTCTTTCATAGATAAAATATAACATAAGGCTAGGTATGTTTACCTGTATGAAGAAGACGAAGAAGACAAATCAGTTGCCCTGGAGGAATTTGAAGAAGCAGACGAACTTGAAGTGGACACTGAAGACTACGAGGAAGAAACAGACAAAGAAGATCATCAACAAGAAGAAATAGACAAACAACAAATACAAAACCCACCCACACCCCAGGAAAAACCTACCCAGCCTCCAGTGACAAGATCAAAAACCGGAAAGACAACATCAGAAGAACAACAAAACTCAAAGAAAAAGAAGAAAAACAAACAAAAAACAGATCTGGACAGACCATCCCTGGGTGAGGGAAATAGCCGAAAATTACCCTAGTTGTGCCTTCTTGGAAACATCCACCTTCATGTTCTCAATCTTAACCCTTGGAATCCGGGAGGCCTCATATGAGGCAAAATGCGCGGCTAAAAAGTCGCCGATATAATCATCAGAACTCGGCAATCACGCAACGTAGCGATGTCATCTCAACGGCAGTCTACTGTACAGACAAGAAAACGTTCTACAATTTGCAAAAAAATTGACTGCTCTAGGTGGTCTCAATCAGTAGCTACTGAATTATGAAGTTTGAAAATACCAAACTTCATATGAGGCCCCCCGGATCCCAAGGGTTAAAAACCAAAGAGGGGATAGACCAAGGAAAATAATACAAAGAAATAGTACAACTAATGGATAATGACGAGCTTTGCAACAAACGTTTGAAAGCTCTAAAAAAGGAAATGAAAAACAAAACCCTCCACCTCCAAAAATAAAACATAACTAATTCCCTACCTAATAATAAGATAGAAATAGGTAGAACATTGAAATAAGACACATATAGTAGTACATTAGCCAGACAAAAACATATAAAATAAATCAGTAAATATTATAGCAAAATTTAAAAAAAATATGTAGAACAATAACAAAACTTAACAAAACTAGGAGAATAGAAAACTTCAATAATATGCCAGTATCAGAACAACAGATTAGCAATAATACAGTAACATTCCTTAATAACATAAATAACTAGAACACCTCAATACTCAGTCAGTTAATATCATAACAACAAATTAGCTAAATAATAAAGTAACCCTAACCCTACAAAGCAAGATGGTCTGCCCGCCAACTTTTTAACCTACTACTGTATTTAATAATTTCCTCCTCTTTCCCCTCTTCCCTCCCCAACCCTCTTCTTTCCCCTCTTAGACCCATCTTTGGGTCACAAAAAAAACAAAATTACCTGTATTGATGCCTGTTACCAAAAACCTACTATTCTTTCTTGAACGATACATGTATAAATAAGGCTAGGTATGTTAACCTGTATTGAGCCAGGATACCAAAAACCTTATAGCCTATAACCTACTATTCTTTTATTAACCCTTTCGCTGCAGTCCATGTATTTATACGCCCTATGTAATATATGACCTACACTGCGGCCAACGTATAGATATGTATTGGTATTACCAGCTAAGTTGGTTGCACCAAACGGCCCTGCTTGTTGCCAGATGCTACCAGAGACGTGAATTTCCGGTCCCGTCGCAAGACCATCGTCGCAAGATCTACCCCGAAAACTGTTTTTCCGGTCCTGTCGCAAGCCCACCTTTAGCAAGCGAGACACCAATATTCTCTTGCGACGGCAAGAGAGCTCCGGAGCTGGGTTGACGGCAAGTGAAACATCTCACTCAACTTACTGTTTCTTCATTCTAATTTATTTCGGTATATTTGTTTATCCAAACATGATCTTATAATTTACTTGCCTATTATTAGGAAGTAGAGTAATAAGAGCCCACAGTAACGAATATCCAATTGTTGATAATAAATTAATGTCGGACAGTACGCTTGGTTAGATTTTGTCCACGAAACAACAACAAACCCCAGCTGTGACTATGCTATTTACCGATTGTTTTTTCACATCAGAATTGCATTTATATAATTCTTATGATAATTAAATTGGCGGTGAATGTTATTCCGATGAAATGGAAGTTGCATAGCCTAGCCTATATATTTGTAAAATGGTGCGCTGGCTTGGAGCAAGCCTGTGTTGTTTTTCCCGTCCTGTGATGATCTTGCGACGGCTCGGTTGAGACGGTGGTCTTGCGACGGGACCGGAAAATCACGTCTCAGCAGGTTCCAAGATTGTCACCCATACTTATATCAGCGTGCTTTGTACATTGAATGAGGGAGGGTGTTTGTGCAATGAAGATGTGTCTTAGAACCTGAACACCAACAAATCCATGGCTACTTCTCCATGTAAATGCAACACCAATATACCAGGTACTAATATGAGGTTCATTTCATCTTCATTTCAACAACTCATACTGTCTTGAAAACTTATAACATGATAAAATAACTGTAATTATCACCCAGTTATCATAAGTGGAAGTGAAGAAGAGCAAAGTATTTATAAATTTTCCTGGGTGTCGTGAGGAAGAAGGGAGGTGATGGTGACTGTTATAGGGAGAGTTCGATCCAATCTTATCATTGGTTCTTGGTTCAAATTCACTCAGGACTATGGATATGGCACTAGGGCGACATGTATTGAGAGGAATTGGCGTCTTCCCTGTAGAACCCGCCGCAATCGAAAGAGTCAATGCAATATGGACAAGGCCTGTTAACCTCTCGGCTGCGCATGGGGGTAATTAGACACCTCTCCCTGTGCGCATGTATTTGAGGTGTTTCCGTCACTAAAATATTCATTGTACCATTAATAGCATTAATACTTATCCATACGTGCCTATTATGGGTTGATTATAAAGGTATTAACCTGAAACAACAATAAAACGAGTGAAAACAGCGTTTGGATGATCAAAATCGGAGATATAGCCCGCGAGTTGTATAATGTATGGGTGAGGCAAGCTGCTTTCCCGCCAATTTCCCCCAAGGCCACTGAGACACAGTCGATCGATATTCTCTCTCTCTCTCTTGCACTCGTTTGCTAACACTGATGACAATGCCCTGCTTGCAACTCGCTAATGTTAGCACGAAAATATACCTCAGAATAAGGGAATAACAGGGAAAATAGGTGATAACTGAAGGAGAGGAGGAAAGTGGGGAAGGAGGGGAGGTAGAGGACTGAGATTTTGCATGGCCCAGGGGCCAAAAAAAAATACAAAAATATAAAAATAAAAATAATAAAAAAAAAAAAAAATTCGATGTCAAAAGTTGATTTTTTTTTTCTCTGTCTCTTAACACCTTACGAGCGGCCTATGCGGTTTATTTATGTGTACCGCACAGCGGGGTGTTTTTAGCCAAAATAGGGCTGTTTACGTGATCATTTTCATGCCTAAATAAGACCCAGAACGTAAAACAAGTACCTATCCCTGAAAGGGCATAAACAGAGCTTTCGAATGACACCATAACGATCCTTGTATGATGGATAGTTTTCTTGCAATAACCGTGCAACGCGAGTGCAAAAATCAGGTAATTCGGTACTTTCAGTACATAATTGAGTATGTAGCGAGTGAGAGAGGGAGGAGGGAGCTGAGATTTGTGTCAGTAGGTTCGCCGCGGTGGTCTGGAGCAGTCATACGCTCGCTAGTCTCCTGCCACCACTTGTCTCTCTCTCTCAGCCACATTACGTGCTGAAATTGCCACTCGAGTTATGTCGAGCGCCGCCACATAGTCCAGCTTTATTTAACTCGACTTATGTTGCTCGCCGCTAAATAAGGGTTAAGAGTCTTCCCGCAGTCCGCCGGGGGAACTCTTAAGAGTCTCCCGGCAGTTCCCGGGTTAACAAGAATCATCAAGCCTATAACCTACTAATCATTCATTAGCCCTTTCGCTCCAGCCAACATATGAATTCGTCCTATGTAAATAATATGTTTGCTGCGGGCTACATACTCATACCTTTTGGTATTACCGGTTGACTTGGTAGTACCGAGCCGCTCCATTTGTTGCCAGACACTACCATAAGCTTTTAACCTTCCCTCCCATATTAATATCAGTCTGGTACAGGCATTGGTTGTGAGAGGGTGTGTGTGTCAAAGCAAGAGGTGTTTAACACCTTACGAGCGGCCTATGCGGTTTATTTATGTGTACCGCACAGCGGGGTGTTTTTAGCCAAAATAGGGCTGTTTACGTGATCATTTTCATGCCTAAATAAGACCCAGAACGTAAAACAAGTACCTATCCCTGAAAGGGCATAAACAGAGCTTTCGAATGACACCATAACGATCCTTGTATGATGGATAGTTTTCTTGCAATAACCGTGCAACGCGAGTGCAAAAAGCAGGTAATTCGGTACTTTCAGTACATAATTGAGTATGTAGCGAGTGAGAGAGGGAGGAGGGAGCTGAGATTTGTGTCAGTAGGTTCGCCGCGGTGGTCTGGAGCAGTCATACGCTCGCTAGTCTCCTGCCACCACTTGTCTCTCTCTCTCAGCCACATTACGTGCTGAAATTGCCACTCGAGTTATGTCGAGCGCCGCCACATAGTCCAGCTTTATTTAACTCGACTTATGTTGCTCGCCGCTAAATAAGGGTTAAGAAGCTGAAATTAAAGCAAAACAGGTTCACTTTTACATGTCTTTGTGGTAGCTACATACCAGGTACGAATGTGAGGTTTATTTTATGTTACTGGCCATAACTTATACTGTCTTCTTAACACAAAACTTGATAAAATAGCGTTGTACTTCTTTGAGTTACTGCAAATGTAATAATACGAAAGAGGAAGAGAGAGAAAGTGATAATATGCTCGGTAAGGGGCCCGGCCAGTCGCGTTAAACAGGGATGTTATGCTCAACATTCTCAAGGCAAGAGAAGACGATAATGAATGAAGTACATTTTTGTAGGGAGAATTCGACCTGATCCTTACATTGGGACTCGTTTGACTTCCATCAGGGCTGTGGATACTACGCTAGGGCGAATTACATTGAACGAACGTAGCAGGAAAGACTCCGCAGTGAAAGGGTTAATACAATTATATACAAAGCTAGTTATGATTACCTGTAATGATGCCTGTTCCTAAAAACCTTATAGTCTATAAACTACTATTCTCTTATAAAAAGAAGTGAGTCTCTGTAGCTGGGGAAAGTAGTCGTTCCCTAGGCTGTCTGGCCGAACAGCCTCGGGGAAAGGTGTACGCTTGGTTTAATAGCAGCGCAATGACCTATGCTTCAGAAACTTGTCTGGTTAAAGCAGGTGATATCAACAGACTGGAGCGCAATGAAATGAGAATGGCGAGGTGAAGTTATTGGGCCAAACTGAAAGATCAGATTTTTCAATGAGGAGTTGAGGAGATGGTTAGCTATCAATAATCAAGAGTACCAGTGACTAGAAGTGCACATTATGGCTTGGATGGTTTGGGTATGAATAGAGGATGGATGAACGAACTAGGCAAAAAGATGCAAAAGTCTGTGAACGTAGACGGAGTTGCACTGACGGGTACATCCAGAAGTGAAAGTCCTTAGATAGGGGTTAGCCCCTAACTCCTCCTACCCCAGAAGGTAGGAACGGGGTAGTGCCTGTCCGTCACCCCTTCCTATTCCTTCCCTCTCTTAGAGAGACCAAACTACCAGGCCCACTGACACCCCACCCCCAACGCCAGACAGGAGGAAATTTAGTTTTGCAAACTCTGTAACTCCACGAACACAGAACCAAGTATCCTTGCAACGAGGCCGAGGCTATGTCAGCAATTGGTATCCTATGTATATCTTATAAGAGACCAGAACAATGATGTTACACCAAACTATCAGACTTTACAGAATGAAGGTCATTTACACTATCTGTTACCTATCCGGAGCTTGACACACACACACACGCATACACATGTCTTTGGCAATCACTCTTTTAAGAGGTATGTCCACATACAAAATAAGACCACCCTCGGATCAAATAGGGTTACGCCCTCAACTAATACACAGTTGTGTGTATGTGCACGCGCACACACACACACAGCCCGTAGCCTAGTAGGTAGAGCTCTCGTCTCACACACGAGGGGTCGGGGGTTCAATCCCCGGCCGGGCGGAGACAAATTGGGCTTGTCTCCTTTCATGTGTTAGCCTCAGTTCACCTAGCTGTAAATAGGTACCTGGAATAAGTGGACGACGTTGTGACGTCCCATCTGGGGTTGGCAAAAATGGTACAAGGCGAGATGGGTATCATATGGTTCACCTAAGCTTATGGCTACCTAAGCCTTCGGGTGAGACGGTACCGTCTATAGTGAGAATGGTACCATACAGATCCACCCTAAGCCTTCGTTTCCGATGTCGCCAATTGGCTAAATACAGACTACAAACACATCCACAGCCATTCCAACAGTACATAAAACATGCATTTCACGCAATACATTCCCAGTTAAGGAGGCGCGATAATAATGAGCTTAGCTCGCATTGCGTGGATTCCCCTTGACGAACAAGTAACTGAGTAACTGAGTAACACATGTATGTATGTATGTGTGCGTATATGTGTATGTATGTATGCGTTAATTATCTATATATGTATGTGTCTATAGTGTATACTGTTTGTGGTTCGAGGCTCGAACCCGGCTGAGAGTATTCTATCACACACACACACACACACACACACTAACAAACAAACACACACACACACCTACACTAAAGAATGTCCCATATACTATAATTCCCCCAAGCTGTCTCTACTTATTTTATATTCTTCTTTTGTTCTCTACCGAGGATTACCTCCCATTGTAGTAGGCTTTACCTGACCCTACCTGTACGGACCCGTAGGCCGTTTCGCCTTTACCCTTTTCAAACTCCTCATTTGATCTCTTCCGACGTTTGGCTTTACCTGACCTACAGTCCGTTGCCCCATTAACCCTTTTCCATTTCCCTCATTTAACACCTTACGAGCGGCCTATGCGGTTTATTTATGTGTACCGCCCAGCGGGGTGTTTTTAGCCAAAATAGGGCTGTATACGTGATCATTTTCATGCCTAAATAAGACCCAGAACGTAAAACAAGTACCTATCCCTGAAAGGGCATAAACAGAGCTTTCGAATGACACCATAACGATCCTTGTATGATGGATAGTTTTCTTGCAATAACCGTGCAACGCGAGTGCAAAAAGCAGGTAATTCGGTACTTTCGGTACATAATTGAGTATGTAGCGAGTGAGAGAGGGAGGAGGGAGCTGAGATTTGTGTCAGTAGGTTCGCCGCGGTGGTCTGGAGCAGTCATACGCTCGCTAGTCTCCTGCCACCACTTGTCTCTCTCTCTCAGCCACATTACGTGCTGAAATTGCCACTCGAGTTATGTCGAGCGCCGCCACATAGTCCAGCTTTATTTAACTCGACTTATGTTGCTCGCCGCTAAATAAGGGTTAATCTCTCCCAAGGATTTAACTCCCATTATTAGCCTCACCTGACCCTACCAGAACAGTTTTTGTATGTATGTACGTTTGTTTGCATACGTGAGCGTTTATGTATACGGGCATGTGCACACTTACTGCATGTTCTTATGTTCTTATAATTATATGTATATATATATATTCTCTTTTAAACAGACGAGGTTAAAGGCAACAGCAGTTTCAGCATTCAGTATTTTATTGTTACAGCTTTCAATAGTTCTAACAATTTTCCTCTGGGGTTCAGAGATGAGGTACAACAGGTTAGCAAAATTCATGGTGGATCCAACGTTTCACAAGTAAACATCTTGCATCTTCAGGGAATGGGCAGGTAATGATTAGAATAAGGACAAAGCAACATATTTATACAAAATTCGAGGATCAAGAATAGGTAGGTGGGCGGAGCTACTAGGTGTGGGGTGGCTGTTCATTGGTGGAAGGCAGTCTATTCGCGAGACGGGCACTAAATCTTATCGGTGGTTGGTTGTTGGCTGTGGGTGGCTGTGATTGGTTGGTGTTGTCAGTTGTGTGCTGAGCGCGGAAAGGTAAGGGAGGGGGGCACAGGGCGAGAGGAACGAGGGCAGTATGCCTGTAGCGCTTGCCTGAAGGAAGAATTTGAAGGTCTTGTGTTTGGTTGTTGATGCTGGGGTTGAGCGTTTGGATATATAGAGCTTCTAAAATAGCTAGTCTTCTGGGGTCTGATTCTTTGTCGAGTATGGTAGTTTGTTTGTCTAGGTCGGCGCGAGTTAGGGCAAGATGGTGGGGGGCTTGATAGTGATCTTTTATAGCGCCAGATTGAAGGTGGAGGGTTAGTCGACGGGAAAGGCGAGTCTGTGTCATTCCAACATAGGATAGGGGTCCACAGTCCCCAGAGGTGCAAATATGCTGGTATATCACATGATCGTCTTTCGGTTGGTTGGTGGAAATGGGGCGGTTACGGAGGACAAGGTTGGAGGTCTTAGGAGATTTGTAGTAAATAATGAGTATTTACTTTATTGTCAGGGTTGGTGGGGAGGACGTTTTTGTGAATTATTTCTTTCATAATGGATTCGTCTGTTGTGTGGTCGGAAGATATGTAGTTTCTGTAGAAAAATGTAATGTCATTGGCCGGGTTGGTGCTAGGGGGGTCTTGTTTGTACCATTTTTCTAGGTGGTGGTTGATGGCATTGGTGACGTCAGTGTTGGAATACCCATTGTTAACTAGGACCTGGGTGAGCCTTTCCAATTCATTGTGTGTGTCATTCCAGGTGGTGCAATGGGTGAGGGCTCTCCTGACATAGGCGGCGATGGTGGACTGATGGTATCGTTTAGGGCATTCACTTTCCCCATTAAGACATTGGCCATTGTTAGTAGGTTTGGTGTACACTGTAGTTTTGAAGCCGTGGTCGTGGAGGGAGACAAGGAGGTCGAGGAAGGGTAGATGACCATCGGTGGTTTCTTCGTATGTGAAGTTGAGTCCGGAGGCGGCCATGAAGCGCTGCTGGAGGTCCCTGAGTTCGTCCAGGTCCTTCACCCGCACGAAGATATCATCGATGTACCTGCAGTAGACAGTGGGCCGGTGGGCAGCCAGGAGTTCCTCTTCGATAGTTCCCATGAAGAAATTGGCGAACAGGACCCCCAGGGGGCTTCCCATCGCTACACCGTCGATTTGCTGGTACATATTCCCGCGGGGGCAGAGGAAAGGAGACTCCTTGGTATATAGTTCCAAGAGCGTCTTCAGGGCCTTCTCCGGGATGTCCAGGGGGGGCGTATTAGGGCAGTGGTAAACTCGACGTAGGATAAAATCTATTGTCTTGTCAACGGGCACGTTGGTAAACAAACTCTCTACGTCGAGGGAGGCGATGATGTGGTCGTTAGCAGGGGGGGCATCTCGTAGAATTTCTAGGAAGTCATAAGCAGAGTTGAGGTTGTATTGCCGAGGAACAAAAGGGGTGAGGAGTTTGTTCAGGGCCTTGGCGGTCTGGTAGGTAGCAGTAGGGATCTGTGATATGATGGGGCGGAGGGGGTTCCCGGGTTTGTGGGTTTTTATAGTAACGTAAGCATAACCTGGGGTGAATTCGCCGATGAGTTTCTTCAGGTGTATGCCATCGGCTTTGGCGTTGATAGCAGTGATGGTGGTGTTGGCTTTCCTTTTTATTTCGTCAGTAGGATTGCGAGTGATCCTTTTGAATTTGTTTTTATCACTAAGAATGTCGTCCATTTTCCGTAGGTATTCTTCTTTTCCGTGTATCACAAGGCAGGAGGCCTTATCAGCTCGTCGGATGATGATGTTGGGGTTCTCTTTAAGTTGTTTAGCGGCTTTGAAGTGGTGTTTGTTGAGGAGCTTGCTTTGGTGGGATCCCCTGGTTTTGGCGGCTTCTGCTAGTAGGGTGGGTTGTAGGGCTGGGGTGGTGGTGATCTTGCCGTCTTTCTGGGATCGTAGGATGTCATCCAGTAGGACTTCAATTTCAAGGCATTTTCGGTGGGGTCCCGGCTTGGAAATGTAGTGGCAATTTAAGCCTTTGTTCAGTAGGTCTTCTTGGTCCGGCGTTATGGTGGTGCTGGTGAGGTTAATATAGACGAATGAATCCATTATGAAAGAAATAATTCACAAAAACGTCCTCCCCACCAACCCTGACAATAAAATAAAACTCATTATTTACTACAAATCTCCTAAGACCTCCAACCTTGTCCTCCGTAACCGCTCCATTTCCACCAACCAACCGAAAGACGATCATGTGATATACCAGCATATTTGCACCTCTGGGGACTGTGGACCCCTATCCTATGTTGGAATGACACAGACTCGCCTTTCCCGTCGACTAACCCTCCACCTTCAATCTGGCGCTATAAAAGATCACTATCAAGCCCCCCACCATCTTGCCCTAACTCGCGCCGACCTAGACAAACAAACTACCATACTCGACAAAGAATCAGACCCCAGAAGACTAGCTATTTTAGAAGCTCTATATATCCAAACGCTCAACCCCAGCATCAACAACCAAACACAAGACCTTCAAATTCTTCCTTCAGGCAAGCGCTACAGGCATACTGCCCTCGTTCCTCTCGCCCTGTGCCCCCCTCCCTTACCTTTCCACGCTCAGCACGCAACTGACAACACCAACCAATCACAGCCACCCACAGCCAACAACCAACCACCGATAAGATTTAGTGCCCGTCTCGCGAATAGACTGCCTTCCACCAATGAACAGCCACCCCACACCCAGTAGCTCCACCCACCTACCTATTCTTGATCCTCGAATTTTGTATAAATATGTTGCTTTGTCCTTATTCTAATCATTACCTGCCCATTCCCTGAAGATGCAAGATGTTTACTTGTGAAACGTTGGATCCACCATGAATTTTGCTAACCTGTTGTACCTCATCTCTGAACCCCAGAGGAAAATTGTTAGAACTATTGAAAGCTGTAACAATAAAATACTGAATGCTGAAACTGCTGTTGCCTTTAACCTCGTCTGTTTAAAAGAGAATCTATTACCTGGCTATACTAACATATATATATATATGCGTATGTATGTGTGTACGTATGTGTATATATGTATGTTCTGTATATGTATGAGTAAAATAAATGTGTACTGTATAGCCTATGTAAATCACTTACTCTCATGGTTAATTTATGATCATTTGTATTTTACACTAGCATAATTATTGTATTAATTTCTTGTTTTAATGTAAAGTATATTATACTCACCCATTGTAAACTGAGCTTACCATTTTCATATCTGTACATCTCATGTTCATCCACTAATTGTAAAATGTGTATTTTCAGCTCATGAGGCTGCCATTCTTTAATAAACCGTTTATTATTATTATTATTTTACATTCTCTTATACCTTAAAGGTGAACTAGAGGGATGACAGAACAAACCAAGTTTACTACAGGGCCATAACTTGGCATGAATATACTGTAATATGTATATGGGCAATATCGATATAATTATATTAAACTCCAGAAAATAATACTAGAGTAATTTATAACGCCGTTGGCATCCTCGGCCGTCTGTTGGGAGATTAACATCTGATTTGCGTGACGACAATATGTAAACAACATGGGATACTTGCCTCTACTACACACGCTCGTGAACAGGTCTGTTTTTCTTAATTAGTACCTTTCAATTCAATACTCAAGCTCTGCAAAACATCGAACAAGGTCCTGAAGATGTGGTGCACATCAAGAAATAATCCAATCTCGCCAACAATAAACATACAGGCAGTGTTTTATGAATGTTTATCCTGGTCCAGAAACGAGGGAGGTCGGTTGTAAGGCCTATTTCTTAAAGATAGTATCGTTTTCTGTTAATTTTATATATCGCATATATCGCAGTCCCTTGACCAGATAGTGATTAAGCCAAATGTTGAGCTGTAAACATGCATACAATTTATAAGAGTTCCTCACATAAAAAAAAAAAAACACCGATTCACCCATTTCCCATGTAGAGTGTTCCCGCCATTGAACAAAGTGACGTCATGGTAAACACTCCAGTGCTCACCACATAAAATAACTTAGATAAGCTAAATTTCTATGTTGTTGGGACACATTGTTGAAAGTTCTTCAGTATCATACCCCTAAAGCCAAGCAGATCCCAATGGACATTGTAGTTTGAATAAGTTTCATCCCTGGAATTCACCATTAACACTGTTCGTTCACATTTACTATTGTGTATTCAAATGTTGACAACTTATTCCGTTAAACAACCTCTGATATCGAATTTATAAACTAACAAGTGATGCAACCCTGAACATGACTGTCTGGAACACCAAAAATTAGGATGTAAAACTGAAACCACTCCTCATGTGGAGCACTTGGTCTTTAATATTATATGTGTATGTATGTACCCTCTGAGAAAAAAATTCATATCTGTCCATCCACCTTTTTACCTATTTTTATACAGTATGTATATTATGGGCACATATTTAATACAAGCTAGCTCTCAACGCGATTAGCAAAAAATGAATAAACTTGGAGTAATGATATATTTGTAAAGTATTGTAGAGAATGTCTTAAGCTGTTTTTTTTTTTTTTTTTTAATAGTTATCAATTTGATTTCTATAATTTCAGACACGAACTTGTCCGTACTTTATCATGAGGAATCCCTTCATGGCCACTGCAAGTGTCGCATTAATGTACCCCAAGAACTCCTCACTAAAGGGCAAAATTGACCCAATGTAAGTAAATACTAATATTTAATTGTTAGCCTAAAGTTTGATATTTACTCAAGATGTAGTTTTTTTCCGGCCCTAATAAGTATGGGCCAGAAAACATCCAACGAGTTGGGTAAAATAATGAGGTTCTGAGGATAATATACTCTTATAAGTCCCTTACATTATAGATTTTACAATGAGTTATTGTGAATGAGAAGGAGGGGGTAGGGATACTGTTGTACCCCCAACAAATATGGATAGTACTATATTTTTACTAAGTATTAACCAAGTTAGCGTAAATAGGCTTCATATTTGCAATTTTTTTTTTTTTTTTTTAGGAAGAACTTGTGGGAGCTGGAGTGTTAATTGAGATAGCTTTACCCCTTTGATTCTTTGAGATCCGTCCTAAATCGCATACAATCGTTTAATGATAACCAGAATAAGGTAAAAACATGCATTCTAATACTGAAAGAGTTAATCAGCATCAGGAACCTGCGTGAGTTTGGGCTGCTAGACCACCTGCTTCAGAGCTTCATGCCAGGGCTGGACAACTGCCTCAAACGTCAAAATCGATACTCCACACTACGACCTTTGGACCTGGGCGACTTCTACGGCGTCCTCTGTGTCTACGCTGCAGGTTAGAGCTACCAATATACAGCATGTATACATTCAGTTGTGAGCATATCAAAGGTTACACCAATTCGAATCTTTGAACATTAAAGCAAAGTTCTGAAGCATCTTGACTATAATAAAGTATTGTATCGTCTCGTTTGCGTTCGATAATTATTAAAATAGGTGCGTCATCATTAATGCTTGAGACTGTACAGTTGCCAACATAAATGCACTGTATTAGTGACAATATATGGTTGTACCCACTACAAACAATGGAGTTGCTGTCTGTTCGCCTTCGCGGATGGTTACTCGGTAGTGATTGACACATCCATGATTTGCTTTGGGGACATTTCGCCGATCACATTGCTAGTCTTACATTTTGAATCCCATTACGCCATCAGACAGTACACTAGGACCATACGGCTGGAAAATAGTCTGCTAGCCAAACTAGTGAACCTGGAAATGTTGAGTACTGTAAAGTTTTATGGTAGAAATACAATGTATGGGTCTTAAGGACTCAGAAACTGCCGGATGCTATTTTGTATCTGTATAGAATTTTGCATAATTGACCTAATTAGCATATTAATTAGGTATAATAACTAAATACGGAATATCTTGATAAGAACGCAACACATAGACTTCAACATAATATCCAGACCTGCCTTCGACTCCAAGGAATCCAAATAAAATGGGTTTAATCTCCTAAAATCCCTCCAACTATCCAGAATCCAATATAGCCACAATGGTTAACTAAATAAATCATAAAATTACCCAAACTCAGAAATTGTTAAAGATACAGAATTTATTTTGATGAGCACATACAACTCGGAGAGTAAAACTGCTACTGCACAAAGAAGAGGCGCGATAGTTGGACAAACAAGATCGACAGACCTTGGGTCCTCAACATTTAAGCCTCCTCTTTCCAGGGAGGACGCTGTGGCTTGACGCACACCGTGGTAGGATATATGAAGTATTCTCCGCACAATACCATTCTACAACAACAACAACTCTTCAAACATTATTAAATTATTACATACGTCAGGGTCAAGAATTAAATTTCCGACCTCTTGACCTTGCGTCTAGGCTGCAGGTTAGAGCCACTGATATGTGTCCAGGCAAAATATATATTTCACTATAAACCTTGATAATTTGTATGAAATTAAGATACTACATTGTGATACAAGTAGTACATTTCATGGGCTATTTGAAACACATGGGGACAATCAAAGAAAAATTATAGTAACTTAAAGATATTACACAGTTTATGAGCACAATTATTATCAGATAACTATTGATGTCGACTATACTCCCACGGACAAAACTGGTGTCACATCTTCATAACTTCAAATAAATATTCCTCTATTGGTATAATACAAAATTACTCTTGAACCATAATCAACAAATGTTTATATAAAAGCTTTGCTTAAGTCTGGTATGGATATTTGTTTCCAATTATAACTCGAAATACGACTGTTACTATACAATTACCAAACATAACCTTGAGCCATATGCTGTGGAGTTATGGCTGCTTTTAACCAGTCTGCCAGATTAAAATATATTATTAATTAGAGTAAACGGTTACCCAATTCAAGAAACATTCTTAGAAAATGGGTAAACTCCTAAGCTCCCCTTCAAACTTTATTTAAAATTTTGATCTATCTACAGTACGTATTGCGGGATGCCTTACTCCCCTTTATGAGGGTGGCCATACACAATATGACCTCAATCGAACCTGTCCCCCATGAGAAGGACAACCAGTGGCAGTATATTTGAGGACTTACAGGATTGACCACTCGACTTAGGACACGTCCGAGTCTGAGGCCCTCTATTTAACTATTTAGCACTATTTTTCTACAGTAACGTGAGGCTATTCCATCCACTAGCCTGCTTTTCACCCATAGGTACGCAGCACGGATTTGTACAAGGCTTACTCCCACAGACAGGTTACCGACCAAGGCTGACGAGTTCCATCCACCTGTTTTTTATAAGGTTGTCTCACTTAGATGGGTTACCAACCAAGGCTAATGAGTCCCATCCACCCGGAATATTATAGATGTGGGAGCTTTAAATCTCTTCACACATTCACAGCACTATTCCCAGGTTCATGCCTTAGAAACTATAAATACGTTAGAGGATTTTTTGCTCCTTTGAGTTGAAACCTCCGTAATCATGGTAGAAAGATTACTCTATTATTTACCTTGCTAGGAAATACTTGGCAATCAGCCACAACAAAAAATCAAAATTTTAAAGGTCATGGAAAATATTCCATCAGTATATATAGTTCTTACAATATACCCAATCAATTATGACCATTTTGTATACCACCGCTAACTCTTGTGCAGCAAGTTCACTTGATGACATTGGTGACCTGACAACTTAGCCAGTGACTATTTGAACAAATATGCTCCTTGGCATCATTGGTAGTTGCTCCAGGCTGCTAAAGGTGAAGAGACTGGTAGAGTGCAAGTTGCGAGCTCATCCAGAAGATTGTCTGTTGTAAACATACCGAAAGAGTTGGCGGTTGTAAACTCAATGTTGTTAATTGTAAACTTGATAGGGGTGCCAACTGGGAACTTGGCTAGCCGCTCTCTAGTCATAACCTTAGTGAGAGAGTTGTCGGTTGTGAACTCTACAGTGCCCTTTGTGCTCCTGGTCATCAACTCAGCTCTCGGGTGCCCTTGTGTCCAAGAGTTTGTTTCAAAGTTTTTCAGAAGGTTTGAAAAAAAGAACTAGCTAAACTGACATTCTGCTCTTTATCCTGGGTAGTCATAGCAATTTGGTTCGAGTCACTGGGGAGGCATGTTGAGGCTAAGGGGGCCACCCGCGCATGGTGGGAGAGGCAAGCTGATAGGAGTCTGTCACACACAGGTGCATATCAGGTCTCTTGGATCCTAAGGTGGCCTCCGGCTCACCATGCTTTCTATAATTAGAACAGCAATGGAGAAGGCAGACTTGTCTACATTATTTGTTCTTGTATAACAGATAATTTTAATCTATCTGTGTCTATGACTGAGTTATTTCACTACAGTATCCAAAGGATCAAATTGACAGAGATCAGCACCAAGGCTATGTGCATCTCCAACTTTATTATATAAAACGATGATTCTGTTACACTTTGTCCCAGTCTACGTTTTCAGAAGTAAAATTTTGTTAACCATGTACAATTATTCATACATCCAACTACTACACAGCTACTTTTAGTAATGCATTTTTAATTATTGAAGATAATATAATGGCAAGTAAACACACAGCCTTAGGCTATTATTTTGTTTGTTAAAGTCTTCATTATAGTTTTCCATATAATATATAAACAACAATAATAGCATAATATAATATACCTCATCAGTTGGACGTGTGGGCAACTGTACAGTATTATATATTGAATGCAAGTTAATTTATCTATGTTTTAGTCGTGTGTACATTCAAATTCATTTTTGGTAATTTGTATGAAAGCTCGAGAAATTAACTGTACACTTCGGAGATGTGAAACAAATAGGACTATAGTCTTTGTTTTCCAGCTGATGGTAAATTGAATCCCTTAGTAGCTGATTTCTCGATACTTGATGGAAATATGGGAAACTGCTCTGGCTGTGTGTCGTATTAATGGCAAGTTTTCATAATTAACATCATATTTCGCTACAAAATCTATTTTATAGCTGAGTAACAGAGATAGAAACATGACAATTTACCCTCAGCTAGAAAAAAATAGACTATAGTTACGGGCAAGGGAAATTATAGTAACCTGAAATTACCCAACTTACGAGCAAGGTTTTCGCCAAACATATTTTCTGACTGTACATTATGTGAGCGTGAGCTGGTGTGCGAGGGAGGGTTTGCCGCGGAGGATTAAGCGGAGAGTGACCGTTTGTTTGGTCTATTAATTCATTTATTCATATATTTTTTTAGTGTCCTCCCTAGACCTCCATCAAGCTTAGAAAAACACCCCCTAGACCCCCCTTCAAGAAAAATTTGTAAATTTTTCGGCAGAAAAATGTACCGGCCGAAGGCCGGTTCCTCTTAAAATTGAAGGCTCGCTATCGCTCGCCAGGAAATAATCGACACCTAAATGGCACGAAAGGTCTTAAAATTGACAACGAAATTGGGCGAAAGGTGTTAAAACGCCAAACTAATGGGCCGAACGTCTTATAATCTCAAAACTAGTGGGGCTAAACATTAGGGAGAAGGGGGTCCAGAAAATGGTCTGCCTCCCCTTAACAGGAATATTATTTTTTTCACTCACATAATTCAGATTCATAATATCAACAGACTTCCAGAAACTGACACAATAAACAGTGGTTATTATCCGTTTTAAATTATTGTTGTAAATACTGATATACGGAAATTATAAGTAGCTGATAATAACAAGTTTATTATTATGTCAGTTATTTTACTCTCTCTCTCTCTCACTCTTTGTCTCTCTCTCTCTCTCTCTCTCTATCTCTCTCTCTCTCAGGTATACTGGTGTCCACGGTGGTGTTCCTGGTGGAGGTGGTATGGAAGCAGTCTCACCGTCCTCATAAATCATAAATACACACATACAAAACAAAACACACGCAAGTACACAGCAACATTTGCAACAGTTACACACACACAGTTACACATAGCCTACATGATAGAATTGCACACTCTCGCATACATGTACACACACAGGTAAACATACACACATTAGCACACACACACACACACACACACACACACACACACACACACACACACATTCAAATACAAATAGGTACACATAGGTAAATACACACACACACACACACACACACACACATTGGTATCAACAATAGAGGTGGGTTGAAGCCTCAACCTCGTCGACCGGAAACAAGTTAACACCAACGACCCTCAGCAATCGGAATATTATATATGGATATACTGTATGTCCCATAAATATGCTATGGTGTCATTTTAGGTTTATCCTGGCTAAGTATAGATATTTTCTCAGCTTAAACAGCCTTTATGGCAATCATAAACACCTAAGCTACTCAAATGGACGGTGATCAGTAACTAGTGAAACTCAACCACTTGTTTTATGTGGCTCGAGAACTTTACCCGAATTGTGCCTCCAGAATTTGTCCAGACATTAATGTCCATGACTATACACTCGATCTCAGTAATCATCTGTATCCAATAAACCTAATATATTAATAAAATTGTTTAACAATAGTCAGGATAAAACATAAAATTATATTAAGGTGTATTGAAAGAGTTAACTTCATCAATTGAATTATAATATACAATTATTGTTTTTGTGTGCAATCTATTATTTTTGCTGAATATTATAGTAATGCTGAATTACAAGTATTTCATTCTCCTCCAAATAGACTGATAATACATGACTTCACGTGAATCTTCAAGTATACTGTGTTTCATAACTGGGCGAGTAATTTAATCGTTTTGAAGTACATACAGAGCTGCTTCTTAATTTTAATTCAGGATGACACATAATGATAATAATAATTGAAGTTATATTTCTATATTTATAGTGGATAAATAACAGCCAATCGTAATTCAACCTTCGTTCCCGTATAAACTAACGATGTCTTTAATTTCTATATCAGGTCTCACATATGGTTCTCGATTTGGACAAATCCACAAAAAAAAAAAACGTACATATGTGTAATGCCGGGTACTGAAGTTAATTTTACCTTTCGAAAATATCTGGGCCTGGCGGGGAATGGTACCCTAGTCTCTGGTATATGGTACCAGCCTCCCGCTCTACCACTGTACCACACTCCAACGTACAGTAAGGAATCAACATTAGTTCTCATTTGAAGAACCATGAGAGTCCGTGAAGGACTTTGCTTTCATACACGTGGTGAGTTTATTAGACTTTCCACCATGACTATTTTACATTTCCCCAAACGTCAACTTGCCATGGCTCTGGTTCAGGGATATTTCGGGCACAAGGCAACACAATATAAATAGTTCCTATGGGTAGTGCAGTGGTCCACTTTAAACGTTACTCCCATTAGAAGCTGCCAAACAATAGGCTTTCCAATGTATGGTTGCAGAGAAACTGTCCAACCTGACTTACCGATCGTCAGACCCACAACAGCAAGCATTAATTTCCACATCAGATTACTTATAATTATTACTATAATTTATAACAAAATCCTAGAAAGTGAATAATTATCTGATGTTGTAACATTATCATGGATACTCTAAACCAGTGGTTCTTAACCTTCTTAGCACCGCGCCTCCCTTTGGTCAGGACTGTATTCATGATGCCCCCCCCCCCCCCCCCTCTGCCTCTGGTGCCTAGATTTTTTTTTTTTTTTTTATCCACTCCATATGGATGCTTAAGACACAAGATACTGTAAAAAGGGCGAACAAATAACCAATCTGCATGCAAGGGTTAAAACTGATTAATGTTTTTTTGTCAACACTACATGTGGTTGCTCGGAATGATGGTTGTACATTTCTCCTATCAAAGTTTCTTATTTATATATATCTTTTCGATTACCCTGTATGCATTTGGATGGCCTAGCCCTATTTTGAACTTTGATTACCCCATGCCCCCCCTAGCATTGTCAAACGCCCCCCTAGGGGGGCGCACCCCCCAGGTTAAGAACCACTGCTCTAACCCTACTTAAGAACATAACATAAGATCGCGGGAAACTGCGTAAGGCCATGCGGCCCACACGAGGCAGCTCCCATTCACACCCAGCCCATATCAACCATATGGGAATCCAACTTACGCTTAAAGCTCTCAACTGTTCCTGAGCTAATGACTGTTCTGGGCAGTCCATTCCACATGTTAACAACTCTATTTCCAAACCAGTGTTTACCTCTATCTTTCCTAAACTTAAACTTATCCAACTTGAAACTATTTGAGCTGGTTATGTCGACGTTCTTTATCTTTAATACCTCATCTATATCGCCCTTATTTATACCTTGTATCCATTTAAATACCTCTCTCATGTCTCCCCTACATCTTCGTCTTGCTAGTGAGTGCAAGCCTACAAGGCTTTCAACCTCTCCTCATTCGATTAGTTTATAATATTATGTATAATTTTCGTCATTCTTCTTTGTACTGCCTTTAAAGGGTCGATAGGCAAGGTTATTATCGTACTAAATTACAAATACACAACGTATTATGTAATTTAGTTACCGGTAAAACCCCCATTTTCTTATACGTTTGTTAAAGAAAACGAATATTATGAAATGGTTAACTAAATTATTATAAATGTCTATAACATTCTCCCTACCAATAAATGCCTACAATGGCCGATAGAGGCGCTGAACGCAATGTTCACCGCCGTGCATTGTGGGAAATTGGCAACATCACGGACCTATCAACCCTCCCTCTCCTTCAACAATTCTATATTATGAGCAGTTAGTCGAGATTTCTGTAGCTGACACAAACTTTGGTCTATGCATACTGTTGTTTTATATACTTAAAAATCACCCATATTCTTAAATAACGTATAATTACACTACAAAGTCAGCAGATATTTCCGTGCCTCTTTTGTTATGATAATTAATCAGATTATAGCCTAATTATATTTGTAGTCATTATCAGTTCAGTTCAGTTGAGTTGTATAGCGGAAGTATAGCCTTCAAATCGGCACTTCCTGATGTATTTTGTTTCTTGCGGTCTGGGTCTTTTCAGTTTATATTATTGCATCTCTATTATTTTATCATTTCGAATCTTCCAAAATGTGTAGATAGTAGTTTTATTTTCTTCTATGGCCTTGTTGTTGAAGAGCAGGTTGCTAATGATGTTGTCTTCTTTCTCCTGGTAGGGCTGCTGCAGTGCTGGATTTATTCTTCTCACCTCGCTGTATGATGGGCAGTGTAACACAAAGTGCTTCAGGTCCTTATATTCTTGTCCACACATTACACATTCAGTCGTCTCGTTGCTAAATCTCTTTC
This sequence comes from Paralithodes platypus, assembly GCA_032716605.1. Taxonomy (NCBI): domain Eukaryota; kingdom Metazoa; phylum Arthropoda; class Malacostraca; order Decapoda; family Lithodidae; genus Paralithodes; species Paralithodes platypus. Next base: position 41,918,134 of record CM064480.1, on the reverse strand, counting down.
TATCGCCCAGATTCATATTGTTGCTTCTACACTTAAACAGTACCACTGATGCCTCCCTATTGTCATACACATTCTCTTGGCCTCCCATCTCTCTTCTCCATTCTCTATACATTTTCAAACTTGTCTTTTCATCTATTTCACTCTTCCATTGTTTGGTGTCCCACATTCTTACCTTTGTCTTTATATCTTCGTTTGTTACCATACCTCCTTTAATCCCAACCATTTTTCTGTCTTCTATTACTCCTTTTATCCACCTATTCTTCTGTTTTTGTTCCTTCATCACTTCTACTATTCTTCCAAGCAGTTGATTCCCTTTCTCTCTCAATGTATATTGTAAGTATTTTAGTTGTCCTTCCATTATTCTAGCTTTCATACTTGATATGCCCACTTCTCCTCTCATAGCTGCCACTTGCGCGTATCTTGGTGCCCCCAGTATTTGTCTACTTACACTATTTTCTATTCTTTGGAGCCGCTCTATTTAATTTTTAGTCAAATCTATAACATTTGCTCCATATAATATTGCAGGGAGGGCTACACTCTTCCAATAGGTTTTGCCTATCAACAACCTGGCACAACTCCTTGCAATTATGGAGTATGTCATATTTGCCATCTGTATTGCTTTTTCTATCATTAATTATTTTTTATTCTTAAAACAATTTCTACAGTCATTGATCATAATTCCCAAATACTTAATTTTATTGCCAACTTTTATTCCAGCAATTTCCTGTGGTTTTTCCTTCATATTAAATATTATTATGTTACTCTTCTGTTTGTTTATTTCTAGTCCACATTCCCTACTGGTACTTATCACTGTTTCTAACACTCTCTCTGCATCTTCTATGCTCTCTGCCAGTAACATACCGTCATCCGCAAAGAACAATGATTTTATGTTGAACGATTCATCCTTAAATCCCTTATTTAATTCTTCCAATTTGTACATAATTTTATAAGTAACTAATTTAAACAATGTGGTCGAACCCGTACATCCTTGCCTAATCCCACTAGTAACTGGTATTTGTATTTCCTCTCCTTCCCCGAGCTTAACTTTCGTTATATCTCCCTCGTACAAATTTTATATTAACTCAATTATTGTGGATTTATTTTGTAGTCCATCATTACCCTAATCATCATGTCTCTCTTGATACTATCAAAGGCCTTTGCAAAGTCAATTGATATTACTATTAAAGGTTTTCTATTTTTAAAACATTTATCTATACAGTACTTCAAGATGAAAATATTGTTTTCTATTCTCCCTCCTGATGTAAATCCGGCCTGTGTTTCCTTCTCCCATCCATTTATCTCTAAATGTTCTTCAATACCCATCCTTACTACTGCCATTGTTAATTTGTATCCTACATTTGTGAGTGCTATGGGTCTATATTCATTAACTTTTCGTTTCCTATTTTTTAGTAACATTATTGTATTTGATTCTTTCCACCCCTCAGGAATAATGCCTGTCTCTATTACTTTCTTCATCATATTTACTATTATACTCATTAATGCATCACTCTCCAGAAATACTTTAAGAAATTCTGTCTTTATCCCGTCTGGCCCTGCAGCTTTCTTCAATTTCATCTTCTTCAAACACATTCTCACTCTTTCTTTGCTTACTATTTCATCTTCTATGTATGCTATTCCTCCCCTTACTTGCATTGCCATATCTAAATATTCTCTAAATTCCTCTCTACAAAGTTCTATATGCTCTATTTCATTTCTTCTAACCCCCTTTCCTCTCTTACTACTTCATATTGTACTCCTGATACTAGTTCTATCTTTATATTTTCTATTTCTCTTCTATACTCCTGTTTCTTCTCTGAACTCCATACTTCCTAAATATTTTTAATATTGTTTGTATGTTTACCATAAAGAGCACTCCAAAACTTTTTAACTTCCTGTTTTACATCTTCCTTCTCAAGTTTTTTACCATTCTCCCCATTTACATTATTTAAGATACATTCATTTTCTTTTTCTTTCTCTCCCTTTAGCATTTTTATATATTTCCATGTATTTTTCCCATTACTTTTGTCTTCCTTTACTTCCCTTGCTATCTTCTCATGTTTATACATTTCCTTCTTTATAAATAACTGTACCTTTGTCTTTTGCTCTATGTATAGCTTCTTCCATCTGTCTTCTTCTGCTTTGTTATTTTTTACCTGTAGGAATTGTTTTTTACACCATACGCGAAAGAGGATTTATGGAGCTCCGATGTTACTCTCAACCATCTGAACAATTTTACCAGCACACCTAAACTTCGTTAGATGCGGGAATAGCCTCCCGAAAATATCAAGCCCTGGTGGGCTTGGGTTGTGAGGCAGACACCTTACCAGTTAGACCAATAGAGACATCCCCCTTGGCCTGGTCGGCTCAGGGTATTTCCGCATCCGATTACTGTTTAGACTAACCTATTTTCACTGACTTTACACTATACTATATAAGCACTTAGTGTAGTCGTATAGTGTATAATATAAACACGTAGAATCACAACAAATTTAGATCAACTGTGCATATCCTAGGTGTTGGGTATAGTGATGTCTACAATCATAGCCCTGGCGCTAGTTCAGAAACGTCCACCAGAGGTCTCAAGAGAATTGTTGGTAGGGACAATTATGATCTATTTTACCGAAATCTGGTCCAACATCTTGAGGGTTATTATGATATTTTGGTTAATTATTATTGAGGATTTTGCTTGATTGTGCCGTTTTCTAGCAATGTATTTTAGTTTGTCCCCTAGGCTAAAAATAATACATTCCCCAACGTCCTTCAAACTAAAAAAATGTCCACCCAGATTAAATGTGTACATTTGTTGATAGAATAATGTCTTTGCCAAGGGCTGATTTATTTTTAAGTTACAGGCTCGCTATTGCTTGCCCCGAGAAAATCGACACCTGAATGGGGTGAAGCATCTAATATCACCAAATTAATAGAGTGAAATGTTTCGAAATCTCCAAACTAATGGGGTGAAACGGGGGAAGCCCAAAATTACCCCTCTCGGATCAAATTGAGTAAATATTGACACTAGTTCATCCGACGTCTTGGAGGGTATTGTGTGTGTTTTTTTTTTTTTATTTATTTATGTATATTATAATATTATTTGTTTTTCCAAAATTATTGTATCCCCGTAAGGAAGGCTATTCACACGGTAAGTATGTGAATACTTAATAATTGTAATAAAATTGCTACACATACAGTATTTGTTGGTTTATTTATTTATATTACAACAAAAAAACGATTGAAACTATTTTAGCCAGCCAAAACTGTCTTATAAGTATTTACTGGCTGGTCTGATTTAGGCAGGCCTAAACTCTTCACCCATAACAGGCTACCGTCCTCTATAGAGATTTTCGTGGTGCAATGCGACCATCCTCAATAGATCCAGAACAGAAACCCTTTAAAAACACCCTAGTGGCACTCAAAACAAAGCAATTTGTGATTAGGTGAAGTAATTCCCCTCCATTACTTTCTACCACTCCTCCATATGTGTCCCCCCCCCCCTTTTTCCCCTTCTTCCCACCTCCTCAATCATTAGCAATTTTCCATATTATTCCCGATATTTATAAAGTATTTTCGCGCGAGGATGGCAGGTAGAGAGGGGGGAGGAAGGGAGAGTCTTTCTCAAACCCTCTAAGCCAGACTCAGACCTCCCCATGTCTCTCAGTTCCATGCAAGACAGGAGAGAGGGAGGGTGTCTCTCTCTCGCCGGTCCAGATCAGATTACTACCGTGGGGCTAAAATATACGTTTGTTACCAGCCAATTGGTCTTACCACTTGTTTTATTGCTTTTCAATGTTCATATTTTCATATTAAAAGTAAAATGGGTGCATATGGATAAGTATTAATTATATATATGGTAAATATGATGATTTTCACCAGAATTCAACCAAATACCTTTGCATGGCGGTACCCTTTGAACTATCATAGCTTCGCCGTTTAAAGGTTAACTCTAGTGGAGGTACTTGACTTAGAACATAAATGCTATATAAGGACAGCTTATGGGTTTTATTATTGAACTAACAGAGCAGTATATATGAGGAATAATACAATTACAGTAAATAATGGCCTTAGAATTGAAAGGTTAGACATGTATATACAAAGTGGAACCTGCAAAGGAGAATATGAGTATACAAGCATATATATGAATACAAAGAGTATAGGTATTGTGGATATAATCACACATTCAAGCATTCAAATCAGCTGAACTGAAAAGGTACTTGCTGGATCTTGATACCTATGGTGGCACAGACCCGGATGGGTTTTTCCCTCTCTTTTTTAAAAAGGTTGCAGTGGTCTTGGCACCTAAATTGGCAGTGGTGTTTAGGTTGCTTTTGAAATCAGGTAGTTTTCCTTTTTGCTGGCGTAAGGCTATTATCACTCCTATTCCAAAGGGAAATACTGCCTCATCATCTCCTAATGACTATCGCCCTATCTCCATTACACCTATCCTATCCAAGCTCTATGAGAGGCTTTTGTCCAGACGCCTTTCCTCTTATTGTTATAGTCATAATTTGATACCAAACTCACAGTTTGGTTTTCGTAAGGGAATGGGTACATGTGATGCACTTCTGACACTCACCCATGACTTGCAATCTTCATTGGACCAGGGACATGAGTCTCGCGTCGTGGCTATTGACTTTAGTTCTGCTTTTGATTTAGTCAACCATAAAGCACTTCTGTTTAAGTTACAGCTCATTGGTATTGGTGGCAATTTTTTAAGGATCTTTGAAGATTTTTTGACGAAAAGATCTCAGTCTGTGGTCATTGATGGGTGTCATTCCCCTTTTGTTACTGTTGTTTCTGGTGTTCCACAAGGCAGTGTCCTTGGGCCTTTGCTTTTTATTATTTTTACTGCTGACCTGTGTTCCGAGCTTGAAAATAAACTAATCTCCTATGCTGATGATACAACTTTATATGCGTCAATTGCATCACCAATAGATCGACACGTAATTGCTACTGCTCTGAATAGGGATTTAGCCAAAATTACATCATGGTGTGAACTTTGGGGCATGAAACTTAATGCTAGTAAAACACACTCCATTATCATCAGCAGATCTCGTACCTTGGATCCTCCCCATCCTTATCTACAAGTTTCTGGCGAGCAAATTGAGAATGTGGATACTCTGCGTTTGTTAGGAGTTACTCTTGATCCCAAACTTACTTTTGAAAAGCATATTCGTTCTTTCTCCTCTTCCATTTCCCAAAAAATTGGTCTGCTTCGCAAGGTTTATAAAACATTTGCTTGTGACGCCACAGTTATCAAGTCTTTTTATGCTTTTATTTTGCCACATTTCGAGTACTGCTCACCTGTCTGGTTGTCAGCAGCTGACTGCCATCTCAAGTTGCTTGACAGGTCGCTAAATTCCATCAGTTTTATTCTACCTAATTTGTCTCTTGATCTGTGTCATCGACGTAAAGTTGGTGCCCTTAGTCTTTTATTTAAAGTTTTTAACAACCCTCAGCATCCCTTACATGGGGTTCTGCCTGGGCCCTATGTCCGGGCTCGTGCAACTAGATTCACAAGCAATCTTAATTATCTTGCCATGAGCCGTGTTAATTTTTCTACTACACAGTTTTCACGGTGTTTTGGTGCCGGCCATGGTTGACTTGTGGAATAAGTTGCCAAATGAGCTAGTCAATTCAGCTAATATCTCCATTCTTAAGTCTAGAGTTAATGCTTTTTTGCAGCATTAATTCTAATTTTTAAACTTATTTTATTCTATTTTATTGTATTATATTTAAGCTTGATATCCTCCACTGCATAATATGTTATCTGTGTTTAATATATGTATGTGTACGGTACAGTATACAGTGTATGTTTTTATTTTTTCCTAAGTTGCCATAGTCTCTCTCCAGTGCCTCCAGGTGTTTTGTGTGGATTGATCTTGATGGTGTTTCTGCACCCTGGTTGGAGACTTCGGCATCTCATATAATAATAATAATAATAATAAGAATGTAAAGGTGGATGTGGTGTTTATAAATTACTTAACATGGATAGCTATATCTACCGACCAAAGCTGAGTCGTCTTGGAAGTAGGAGGTATAATTATCTCTAACAAGATAAGCAAGGGGACAATGTGTGTTTTGTGATTAATTTATTTAGTCAGGACTAAAAGACCTTGAAGGGAAAATCGAAATTTCATATAACAAATCTTTAGGCAAGTTCTATAGGTTTCCCTGGTGTAGTAGGAAATCGTTTGTCAGGGTCGGCTGATTCAGGATTACAAAATCTTGGGATATTGACAACCCTGGTATCTGAGTTTAGGTGCGAGGTGTTGGGGTTGCTCTATCGTCTGCTGGTGTACTGCTTCTCTCTCCTCTTCGCTGGCCTTGAGAAGCACCTTGGTGGCCCTAAGAAGCACCTAGTCGGTATTGGGGAGTACCGAGTTCTGGCCCTTTGGTAAAGCCCTTCTGGTAGTAGGAGGCACCATTGGTTAAGTCTTTGATACTGCCCTGGAAAGCACCTTGGAGGCCTTGGGAAGCACTTCTACAAACAGTTAAGTCTTGGGAAGCATCGAGGAGCTAAGGGGGTGTGAAGCTACCGAACAGTTCTCTTATTCGGTAGTCCTTGTTTTTCTTGCTTCTCTTGGTGTTCTTTATTGCCCAGTTTACAGGAGTGGCCTCTGTCAAGTGGTGGGAGGTGGATTTGAGCTGTTTTAGCCTGGAAGCCAGCGGCTTCTTTCAGGGTATCACCTGAGGTCCCAAGTCTGGTAGCTCAGGTGACATCATTGGGGACTGGGTGTGACGTCATGCGAAGCGGATCTTTGGGTTGTTCAGAGAATGGTGGTGGATGGTAGATACTATTCTCTTCTTCTCATTGAGTGTCTTCTCCTTTCTCAATGTTGGTGTGTGTGGCTCCTTAGTTGCAGGTTTCATTACCTCTCTCCTTGCGTCATTTGTGGGTGTTAAAGGTGGTGGTTGGCTGGTTTTTGGAAAGAAACTCCAATAAATTGAATTCCAGAGAGTAGAAGTTCTGGGGATAAATTAATTTTGATAAGCGGAAGTTCTACTTTGGAGCAGAGAGTCCATTCATGAGCATTTCCAGCTTCCCTAGTTCTGCGGGGAAAGATGCGGAGAGTTGGTACAATTGAAGCAGGTTCCTTAGAACATTTACCATGTATAGTAATGCAAGGGATACAACATCTCTATGTATGAATAATGGAGGAAGATCCTATGTGATTACAGAGTTATTGATTAATCTAATCGCCTGCCCCATCCACCCAGGTTGCTCCAAACATGTCCTTATGTTTTCCACCATGTTTGCACACAACATTGGAATTTTTTACTGAACCTCAAATTTTTCCGAGCAGTCAAATTATTTTAAGTGCCCACATTGGGTACAACAGCCATTTTAGCCCAAGCGGCCATTTTTGGACATAATGGAGGCTTTGTGTTGACCTAGGAGAGAATATATGAGTGGAAAGCGTGACGTCACATGGTCAATTACATGCGCATCCTAGGGATTTGGTGGCTCTAGTGTCGTGAGGCATGCAACCTAAATTACTTCAGTCATTTCTCCTTATTAGATACATCTTAATGTTTGCGTGTCTGGCTTGTCTGCATTGTTAGCATAGTTTGGAACTCTGTTATCTTTACAGAGTCATTGGTAACGTTGATTTTATTATTCATAGCGTTCCTAGTACAAGGTAGGGAATATTATTAATTATTAGGTACCCTATCGTTTTCTCATGCGATTGTGCTGACATCTCTTGTGTGGACGGATCACTATTATCAGAACTGTGACATCTCTCTTTCCAATCCTTTCTTATAGAATCCATGGCGTTGACTAGCCATATTGGGCCAGGTAGCCATTTCGGACCTGGAGACCATGTTAGGCCTAGCAGTTGGTTTGAGATGGCCAGTCGTCAAGGTCTGAGGGCTAATTTAATTAGAATAGTACGAACCACAACCAACATCCCCTCTCCTCTCTCTTTCAGATCTTGCATCCAAGAAGACGAAGAAGAAAGGTGAACCCAGGCTGCATATACATTCGCTCGCCTAACACGATGCAGGTAAAAGTTAGACTAAAGTAAATAAAGAAAGTCCAGTCCCTTGGGAGGAGGAAGGTGCCTCGCTCCACAAACAACTTACCAAGCACTGTCCAACTTGTGCCATCACTGTCATACTACTGCTCTCTCTCTCTCTCTCTCTCTCTCTCTCTCTCTCTCTCTCTCTCTCTCTCTCTCTCTCTCTCTCTCTCTCTCTCTCTCTCTCTCTCTCTCTCTCTCTCTCTCTCTCTCTCTCTCTCTCTCTCTCTCTCATATAGCCTAAGTTTTTGTTTCTGCTGTCTTTGCCACTCTCGTTTTATTATAATGCTTTTCTCAAACGATGCTGGCTTTTTCTTCTTTCCTCGGCTCCTTTCTTCTCTGGGGAATATCACTTGTCTCTGTAAATATGAAGGTAACTAGAAGAAATTTGCAAATAACACTACTGTGGAATATATTATTGTTTATGTTATATTTATTTATTTATTTATTTATTTTTTTTGGTGTGACTTATTTTGTTTTATCTGATAGCATATTACATAGACATATTAAATATTATATAACAGATCAGGACACGGCAAGACAGAGAGACAGGACACAGGAAGACAGGACACAGGCAGGCAGATACAGACAGATATGACAGGACAGAAGACAGAACAGAACAGGAACAAACATACAGAACAGAACAGGAACAAACATTCAGACAGATACAGACAGGATACATGACAGGGCAAATAGACAAATAGACAGCCAGATGCAGACAGACATGATAGGACAGGAGAAGGCTGATAGGACAGGATAGATGAGTTATACAGACACACAGCCAGACACACAGATAAACAGAACAGAACACAGCATAGGATAGAGAGACAAACAGACAAACAGGACAGGAGAAGACAGGGCAGGGCAGAAATACATGCAGACAGACAGAACAAAGACGAACAGGCAGCCACATACATACTGACAGACAGGACAGAAAACAACCAGACATACAGATACACACAGCCAGGAGTAGACAGACCAGAACAGGACAGAGGCAAATATACAGACAAACAGACAGAACAGAAGGCAGGACAGAATAGGAAAAGACAGGTCAGGATAGAAGAAGACCAGGCAGAACAGAGACAAACAAGCGAAACACACACACACACACACACACACACACACACACACACACACACACACACACACACACACACACACACAGCCCGTAGCCTAGTAGGTAGAGCTCTCGTCTCACACACGAGGGGTCGGGGGTTCAATCCCCGGCCGGGCGGAGACAAATTGGGCTTGTCTCCTTTCATGTGTTAGCCTCAGTTCACCTAGCTGTAAATAGGTACCTGGAATAAGTGGACGACGTTGTGACGTCCCATCTGGGGTTGGCAAAAATGGTACAAGGCGAGATGGGTAACATATGGTTCACCTAAGCTGATGGCTACCTAAGTCTTCGGGCGAGACGGTACCGTCTATAGTGAGAATGGTGCCATACAGATCCACCCTAAGCCTTCGTTTCCGATGTCGCCAATTGGCTAAAATACAGACTACACACACATCCACAGCCATTCCAACAGTACATAAAACACTTAACATGCATTTCACGCAATACATTCCCAGTTAAGGAGGCGCGATAATAATGAGCTTAGCTCGCATTGCGTGGATTCCCCTTAACGAACAAGTAACTGAGTAACTGAGTAGCACAGGCAGACACGAAACGAGAGAAAAACTGAGACTTCCATTCCATGTGCCACTTCCACTCACTCTCACACACTTACTCTCGCTCTCTCTCTCTCTCTCTCTCTCTCTCTCCACTGTTTGCAAGTACCTTCCCCCTGCCTCCCTGATGTCTTGCTGATTGCTTGCATGTTAGCCGTTATCAGCCCGTCTGCTTGAGTTCACCGCAGGCAATTCTCTCTCCCTGGCCACTTAGTAAACATAACAATATAACCCGCGCAAGGCTAATTGACCGACCCACTGAGAGTATTGTACAACTGTGACTCCTTAACCCTTTGAGGATTATGATGCATTCTAGCTATAGTTAGATGATTGTATACAGCTTAGGAAGGAGCAATGGGAGTTAAAAGGGTAAATTCTGTCTTTACTAACCCTCTGATGTCCATATACCCTTCCTAATCTGACTAAAATTCACTAATGATAACCAGAAACTTGAAAATATATGTGTCCTCAATTAGTGTAAGAGTTAACTTCAGCACTGAAACAACAATGATTAGTCCAAGTAAATTTCTTATGAGTCGTATTCCCCCTTCAGACTCATATGACGCAGAGGTTGCCAGATTAGCAATAAGAAATAGAGTTCTCTCACTGTTATAAATACCTCTTCAAAATTAGTTTTCTGCCCACAGCTAACTCAAAGACAACTGCAGAGGTTGAAGTAACTAAACTAAAGGTGTCTAAATACCCCTGATGGTAACAAAGGCTTTAAAGTATCCTTAATAGGCTCAAAATCGCGTCATATGTCGGAGAGGGTTAAACTGTATTCATCTTAGCCAGGCGACAATATTCTCCTTTAGGAAAATATGAAAGCAATACAATACAGCTTCATAGGCCCTTATGTTCTCCTGTTTTTAATAATAGTTGTTGTTTTTTGTTCTTCATAACCGAAGACATACTTCATTATTAACTTCAAGTCGCAAATCCGAAATAAATATCAGGCCATGACAATTTCTCGTCTGGTATACACATTTGGAGAAGGAACACAAGTTGTATGCTGCCTACATGGACTTGGAGGAAGCCTACAGCAGACATGATAGAGTACTTGGAAAGTACTGAAATTAAAATATACAGATAAGTTGTTGAAAACGGGGAAGAGCATGCACAAGGGTGCAAGGGCGGCAGAGCGTGTGGAAAATTAACTGAAAGAGTTATTTGATCTGAACAAGGGTGCGTGATGTCCCCATGGTTCATCAGTATATGGATGGACCTATGAAAGAAATACAAAGATGAGCAGTGGATGTTGGTGTACCTCTGTTATGGGAGTGAGTGGAATTTTCCTGTGCTTCTGTTTGCTGCTGATACAGTTTTGATGAGTAAAACTGAGTGAGAGTTGGAGAGTCTGGTAAATATGTTTGGAACTGTGTGTGAACCTGAAGGTAACTATGGTGATGAATAAAGATATGATCTTTGATAGAGGTGCAGTCACAGAGAGTGAGGCAAAGTTGAATGGTAAGGTTATCAGACAATCAGCTCATAAAAGTATTTGGGCAATGTGATGAGTAAAGATTGCAGTATGGTGGATGAAGTGCAAGTGAGTGAACAGTGGAAGAGGGTTGCAGGAACGCTGAAAGCAATGACAAGGAATAGGGTGGTCATCATGGAAGTACAGAAGTCATTGCTTGATAGTGTGTTAATCCCAATGTACAGGGGTGAAACATGGACGTTGTTGGAAAAACATAAATCAAAAGTGAGAGAGGTGGACATTATTTACTTGAGAAGTGCGTGTGGAGTTACATGGACGGATAGACAGATGAATGAGAAAGTACAAGAGCATTAGTGTTTGAATGTGGATGTGATGGAGAGTGTGAAAAGAAAAACCTTGAGATGGTTCGGTCATGTGGAACGTATGATGAACAAGATAATTAGTAAGAGTCTGCTCGACAATGTTATTCAAATTTATTCAAAACCTGTACAGATAATGATGCAAGTGTCATGAATGTGAAGTGGAAGTTGGTAGTTCCATGCATGGTCTGTTGAGAAGAAAGGTAAGACTACTATTTATTTGTATGCGTAGTTGTCCGACTTTGAATAAAATTATGATAAAAGAAGATCCAAAAAACTAATGATTATCTGCTGTAGAAACACCATTAAAGGAATGGAAGCACGTTAATATGGAGATAAAGAATATAACTATAATAATGCTTTACAATTGTACCAATTTTTACCCTGCTACCGGAGGCTTGGAGCACAAAGTATAGTTTTACTAGTGTGTGTCTGTATGTGTGTGTTATATATGTATAAGTAAATTATCAATACCCAATATTGAAAATATATATATATTTCGCTAAGTGTTTATTACAAAATGTTGTGAACTACAGTTTGTGAACAATTCTAACGCATATTTAATTATATATATTGTTATATTTACTTACATTTGTAACAAACAATATGTAGTTAATATAATATATATCTGCCTCACTGTGTGTGTGTCTGTGTGTGTGTGTGTGTGTGTGTGTGTGTGTGTGTGTGTGTGTGTGGTGTGGTGTGGTGTGTGTGTGGTGTGGTGTGGTTTGGTTTGGTGTGGTGTGTGTGTGTGTGTGTGTGTGTGTGTGTGTGTGTGTGTGTGTGTGTGTGTGTGTGTGTGTGTGTGTGTGTGTGTGTGTGTGTGTGTGTGTGTGTGTGTGTGTGTGTGTGTGTGTGTGTGTGTGTGTGTGTGTGTGTGTGTAATAGCAAAATATCGTGGTAACAAATGAATGGACATTAATAAAACTTGACCAGTATACTGTAGGGCCCCGATTAGATTCCATTAAATTTTGGTTAACCCGGTGGACCCCAAGCGATTTAATATAAATGTACACTCCCGGACCAGCCACTGGAATTTTGTTTTCCTGAAAACACATGGGATGGGTTAGTAATGGAGGAAAAAAACGGCCACCTAGGTCATTTAGGGGCCCTGGGGGGCAGCGTAAAGTCACTATTAACATGGGGTGATGGGTAGGTAATAGGAGGGTTGCCAATCATCGGTATTGTTCCATGGGATCCTAAAGCAGTTCCCATACAAATCTGAACCCTCTAGGTGCCTTAGGACAAGATCAATTAAGGCGGACGCAACCATTGCGTCGCTGGGGTTTAGGGTTACATACAGAGGCGACAAGGGGTTAATAATGAATGACATCCTCACCCCTCTCTCCCCCTACGTTACACCCTACATAATTAAAACCATGAACAGTTTCTACTCGATATTTGTGCGATACTAAAGATACTACAACCTAGTTAGCCACTGGATTTACGCACACAATTCAGATATGATTGGTGAATCCAATATAGGGTGGGATCCGAGACTTGACCCCGAAAAAGTTAACGTGTCATTAATAAAACATAACATGCTATGAAAACACAATTAACTTGTGTTTTTTTTATGAAAGAGACAAAAGGCAATGCTGCCTGTAACAAGTGTTCCCCTCAAAGTTGAAAAAGAAATAAGAAGCCAAATTCAAGCTATGGTAAAGTCAAACTGTCTGGACACACAGAGATTGAACCAGTTTAAGTCATAGGTTGGGGAAACAATATGTTGAGGGAGAGAGTTTCTGAGTCTATTTGTTGAGTAGAATAAAGACTGGGATAATCAGTTCACTCATGGGTTAGAGAATTGGACAAAATAGGAATGGGAATGTGTTGAAAGGCGGGTGCCACCAATTCCCCGTAACGGAGGAGATCTGAAGAACACTGATTATTGTAATAGCGGTAGTAGAGTGAGAGAGAGATGCAACGTTGCGGCGTGTAGTGAGAGATTATAGGGAAATAGCAGGAGGACGTGAATTGATGAGACAAAGAGCTTTTGAAAGTACCCTTTCGAGAAGTGCGGTATGTGTGGAACCTCCCCACACATGTGAACAGTACTCGATACCACCTCCTCTAATTAAGTTATGTAGTGCCCATCTTGCAACACAATCCCACCCCTACTCTGTGCAACTCTCCAACTCAAGAGTGAAACAATACTCCCAATCCTTCTTCTGTTCAACAGCTGAGCTCTGGAACTCTCTCCCTGAATACATTTTTCCCTCATCCTATGTCTTAAATTGCTTCAAACTCTGTGTGTCCAGACAAAATATTTTGGGCTCGAACATTCCTTGATTTTGGCCCTGTCACTCTTCCAACTCTGAGGGAGGCACTCGTCAAAGGCAGTTTTGCCTTTTGTCTCCCTCATCCACATAAAAAAAAAAAAAACACAAGGCTGCAGTATGGAGCAAGAAGCTGTACAGGGGTAAAGAACCCATGGAGATGGTTAAGCACAGCTATCTTCTGGAAAGCTGTTTTTAGCAAGAATGGTGATAATGGTCTGTCCAAGAAACATCAGAAGAAAATGAGACACCAATAATATTGAGAGAAGACAAAGGGATGATTTGTGTGCTGTTGAAGAATAAGGGATAGTCGTGTGGAAGAATGAAATGGGTAGATAGATAGAGAAATTAGGTTTTGGAAGCATTGAAAGTAACAGATTTGTCTCTACCCCAATCAAAACATTTTGACAGATTAGAAGATTGGCGCGCTATGGCCTCATCACAGAGTTTTGGAGAGATTGCATGTCGAGAATTTTGTAGAAAACTAGTTGAAAAGTGTAGGGTAGAATCATCAGCATGTGAGTGGATAGGACAAAAGGTACAGTGGAGAAGATCAATAATGCATACTAGAAATAAAACTGACAATGGGACAGAGCCCAGAGGAACATCAGAGTTATTAGGTTGAGGAAGTGAGCGATGGCTATCCACAACCGCAGCTATGGAACTTGTTAAGCTGTCCAGCTTGCCAGAATGTACTCGTACTCGCTAGCGCTCGCCAGGGCAGTGAAATGGGCTATAATAATCGTAGAACGATGTTTTTTCTTTCTTAGTATTCATGTTGTCACAGACAGATCAGTGTTTGTCTTTATTCTTGTCTGTGACACTTAGAAGTATTTTATATCATTGATAGAGTTATAAGATAATTATGTAGTGTGATAGTTGCAAGGAGAGAGAGAGAGAGAGGGAAGCAGCAAGGTGGTAGTATGTGCGTGTGTATGTGCATGTGCATTCCTCGCTTGAGCGCGGCCACCCACTCGTGATTGGATGGCGGGCCTGTCGTGTCATATGACGCCTGCTCTTCATGACGTAGTTGTCTGTGATTGGGGGCCGCTGTCTTAGCTCGGTGGTGCGGGCTTCCTTCCCGCGTCTCTCCTTAGAGCTTGGTATGTTGTGCTTGGTCCTAGATGTCCCATGCATTCTGTCCCCAATCTAACCCTCTTTACTGCTGTTCCTCTCTCTGAACTCCTTCCTTCCAATACTTCTTATCTTTATTCAATTACTCATCCCTTCTGGTTCTGCATACGACTTCCATAGTCGGCCAGTCGTATTACCAGCACCAGTTCTCACCTATATGTTTTGCACTAGCTTTAGGTATTATTAGAGTCATAGTCACATGGAGTCATATTATTGGGTGCTTCTAATTATTGGGTTGTTCTTTGTTACTATTTAATGCTAGACAGTGGAGGGTATCTTTCGTCGTTGTCTGAGTTATGTATATGGCAAGTCAGAGCCTGTACGACTTCGACGGAGCTAGGTAGCCTGTAACCCGTGTGCATATTTTTCCTTTGCGAGCGTAGCAGTATACAAGCGAAGGGCCTTTGCCTACTCTTGCTTGTATGCTTGCTACCTCATTTTGTTGACCTTTGAGGAGCGCCAGGGTAAGACCAGATACTTGAGATCTGGACTTGCCAAGAAAGCCTCCTAGTCACTTAACGTAAGATAAGGGAAATCTGTTCAGGGGAGACAGTAGGCTACGAGCATGCTTGAGCTCTGCCTAGGCTCCTTGTACCTTTTATGCCGCTTTTAGACTTTATTAGTAAGAAAGACAGCATTGTGTTTATTAACTTTAACTGCGTATGCTTTAGAAATTATTCACGTATTGTTTTAGCCTAGGTTGATGCATAGTGCACAACCCAGTATGGCTGTTACTTTGGCTAAGGAAGTACTGTTTTTGAGTGGCTATTATTAGTGCTGTCACCGAGTTGTTGCACTCCCTTGTTTTATATATATGTATCCTACTTGTTGGTGTATTTAAGATACACGCTTTGGTGTCCTGCCCCTGCATTATTCCTGTTCTATATTTGACGAGCATCTTAGAGCATCAGACGTTTGCAGAAGATTCCATATCTGTTTGCTGTAGGACTAGACTTCCAGTGTTTTCATAGAGCATTGAAGAGTTTAGTGTTGAGTTCAGACTCACACTAAAGTTAACGTAAGCATATACTCCTTTATTAAATCTTGTCATAGTTTATCTAAGCATTGTTATTACTTGAGAGCTTTTTATTACCGTAATTACTCTTGTTGTGAGTAGGCTTTGCCGTCACCGGAAAGCCTTTGTAGAAGTGCACTAAACCCAGTTAATTGATACCCCGTTATCCAGTAGATTAACTCTGGAGGGTTTAAGTGTTTTGTTCACCGGCTTAATAGTTCGAGGGTTTGGAATTAGCGTACCGTTGTTGCAGGTATAGCCTATCTTCTAGTCCAATATTAAGTGCCCTTGTTTATTTCGTTGTGCTGGTCGTAACAAATGGCGACCTTAGTCCAGTATATAGTGAACTGAATTTTGCATTTTGGGGGGGAGAAATCTTATTGCCATTTGGTGTTGAATTTATTTCTCGCAGTGTTGGCAGTGGACATTGTTTTGAGGATATATGGAACTTGTTGGAGTTTATTGGTGACCTAGTATTGAACTTAAAAACATCTTCGAATATTTTTTTGTGAATAAAGCTACGCGAGAGTTTGGCTACTTTTGTCTTGACTTGGGATTTTTTTTTTTTTTACTCCATCATGTCACTGGACGGGTCTGAGCATAGTGAGGGCACAGTGCGAGAGACAGGCGAGGAGGTGGAGAAGGTGGAGTTGTTAGACGGCGTTCGGGTGGTGAACGATGAGGAGGATGCTCGGAGGTTTTTTGAGGAGCCTGTGATGGCGGACCGGGTGTCGGGACTGGACCGGTACGGACTGCAGTGTGTAGCCACGGTCTTAGGGTTTTCTGGTACTAGCGGTTTGTCGAGAAGTGAGCTGGTTACCTGTGTGCTGGGTGGGGTGCATGGGAGTTCGGGTGGAGCGGGAGCTGGGGCACCTTCGTCCCAGCCCCCATTCCACTCAACTCCTATCATGGCGCCCCCTCGGGTTCCGGAGCCGAGTACGTTCCCGCGGGCCGTTGTCTGCTGGCGGTTGGGTATGCCTCTAGGTGACTCACGGGGTGGGTCCCCGGTAGTAGCAACCTCTCCTCAGGGTTTGTCTCCCGAGATGTTGTTTCAGCTCGAGCTCGCCAAACTTAAGCAGCAGGGGGCTGAGCTCGAGCAGCGAAAGCATGAGGCTGAGCTCAGGCAGAGAGAGGTTGAGCTCAAGCAGCAAGAGGCTGAGCTCAAGTATGAGTCTGCAAGGTATTGTGCCAATGTTGACCTAGAGAAAACTCGTATAGAGGTGACGGGGAACCGTTTCGTCCAGGGGGGTCGACCCCATGACCAGTCCCTGTCGCATCTACTAAAGTTGGTTCCAGTGTTTGATGAGTTAGGAGTTACAGAATTCTTTCTCCGTTTTGAGAAAAAGTGCCGGGAGCACCAATGGCCCGAGGAGAAGTGGGCAGCCCTTGTTTCGTCACGATTGACGGGGAAAGCACTCAAGGCGTACGATGATTTGCCCCTAGATTCCTGTGTGAATTATGAGGCGTTGAAAGAGGCTGTCCTGAGGGCGTATGAGTTGCAGCCAGAGACCTATAGGCTGAAGTTTAGGGCTGTTCCTAAGAGAAAGGAAAGTACTTTCCAGGAACACGCTAGAGAGCTGTCAGATGCGTTTGAAAATTGGTTGAGGTCGGAGAAGGCAACTACTTTTGATGCAGTGAAGAAATTAGTGTTGTTAGAACAATTTTTCAAATGTATTGGCAGTGACTTGACTCTTAACCTGAAAGAAAAGCAACCTAAAACTCTGCAGGAGGCGGCTGAGCTGGCTGACCTCAGGTTGTCATTGATTCGTGGGTGCGGGTCTGCACAGAGAGCTGAGGCAGGTAACCAGGGGCGTACCAGTCCACCCCCCCGAATTAAGGACACAACTAATTACCCATTTAAGAGTACTGGTGCCAATTTTGATCCCAAGTCGAAACCCTTCCCGTTAAAGAAAGGCCTGGGCCCTTCCTCACCTCAGAGGAAGTCCAAGAGCGAAGTGGAGTGTTTCAAGTGTCATGAGAAGGGGCATATTGCGCGCTCATGTCCGAGCACACCGCCTACAGCAGTGGTGTCACTAGTGAGCAACATCGGTGTGTCTTTGAGGTCTTCCGCGTTTGCCCGGGGTAATATGTCGGTTGCGAAGTCACAGTCGGTGCAGAAGCAGCAGGAGAGCTCGTCACCCGTTCGAGATGCTTTTTGCGGTCATAGAGGGCACGGCACTGTGAGGTGGGCTGGTGTGGAGCATAGGCTTGAGTTGCTGCGTGATACGGGCGCTTCCCAGACACTTCTTAAGAACTTCACTGGCAAGCCTACTAACGCGGCTCGGGTTGTGGTGGTTCAAGGTATCAATGCTATGCGGTCTTACCCGCTGGTCAGAGTGGAGCTTGAGGAGGACGGTGTGACACGGGAGTTGGATGTGGGTGTTGTGGAGAAATTGCCAGTTGAGGGGGTCGACCTCCTTCTCGGTAACGACTTTGCGGTGCCTACTTCCGAGGTCCACCCTTAGTCGTTGCCGAGAGGGCGGCCGATACGAATAGGGAGGGGCAAGAGGGGCTCGAGAGGTGCCAGATGCAACAGATGGCGTGTGCTGTCACCAGATCTCAGTCCGCTCAGGTGTCACAGCCTAGTACCCAGGTTTCAGACCAGCGGAGGAAGGGTCGGAAGGAGAAAGTCAAGGCTGGTGGTCGGGTTGAGAGTTTGGACCCAGCGACACTCCTTGGTGACTCGGTACTTGCACCAATTTTGAGCTCCGGAGTGGCCCCAGAACCTGTCCCCCCTAGTGATATGGTACTCCGCGACACAGTAGTTCCCAGGTTCAACTAGAAGATCTTAGTCTTGAGAGTTGTGGGAATGGGGCTATTGAACTCGATGAGGACGGGGAAGCATGTCATGTGAACCTGTTGAAGGAGTTTGTGAGGTGCCCACCTGAGCAGCTTACTGTCCCTGTGTTGGTCTGCAGCGGCCAAGGTGGAGAAGGAGAGTGGGGCAGGGAGGCGCAGGTGGTGGAAAGTTGGGATTGTCATGTCTCTGCGGATCAGTGGGCGGGGAACACGAGTCAGGTGGCTGTGGAAGCGCTTGAGCACCTGGCTGAGCAACAGTGTGCAGCGATCCAGCACCTGCTCGGTTCATACCCCACTGTTTGTGCCAAGCACCCAGGCCTCACAACTCATGCGGTGCACGATGTTCCGCTGGCAGGTCACTTGAGTGTGAGTAAACCGTTGGCCTCGTTGTTTCAGTTGTTCAAGGTGGGCGACGAGGCTTTGGCATGGTTGTCAGGTCAGGGTCGACCCATGGCTGCTAAGGGTGGTGGCCAGTATCAGAACATTAGGCAGATTGGTGAGGTTAACTATGGACTAGATACGCCCGACCGTCGCATAGCTTCCCAATGCTGCCCTAGTAAAATGCAACAGACCTACCATAGACCGACTGTATCTGGCCGTGGCGCTGAAGGCGGTGATGCTGCACAGGCAGACGTAGTCGCAAGGAATGCGGGGGTGCGCATGTACGGTATCGGCGGGGAAGCATTAGCACTTATGAACTGTGGGAGTGACTGCACAGGTGGTACAAATTGTCCCTCTCATGACCTGGCTGTTTTAGGGACAGAGGTGGAGAATGAGGGAGACTATAGTTTAGAAACTGCGGCCCCGGCTGGGTTGTGGGAGGGCACTAAGCATGTTGTTCTTTGAGATAAGTTGCAACATCTTGTTCCTAAGCATCAAGAGAAGTTGTTTACTAGGCTGTTGCAGTACATCCGCATGTTTGTTGATTCTCCAGGCCTGATGTACGGGGTGGCACCCGACATGGAGGCTGGAGACAGTGCAAGGCTCAAATTGGCTCCCTACCGTATAAATCCTGCTCGACAGCCTGTCGTGAAAGCAGAGCTGGACTACATGTTGGAAAAGGGTCTGAGGGATAAGGGATATCGTGAGTGGTCGTTGCCAGTAACTTTGCAACCTGAGTTAAGTGGCAAGATCCGTGTTTGTGTTGTTTGCAAGAGTGTTGGTGCATCATCCCTGACAGACGCCTATACCTTACCCAGAGTTGACGACCCCATAGACCGCATCGGGGCTGCCTCATTTATCACTTAGGTGGAAATAGTGAAAGGTTATTGGCAGGTTCCGTTGCCGGAGAGAGCGAAGAGAAGTGCCAGTCTTGTGATGGACTGGGCAGTTTATCAGTGTCAGATGTTGTTTTGCTGCCGGAGCACAAGTTGGATGTGTGGCACGTTAAGGGCACTGATAATGTTCTGGCTGATTGTTTGTCACGGGAGGGTATGTTTTAACCCTTAAAAAGCGGCTCACCACATAAGTCGTTTTTAATAAAGCTGGACTATGTGGCGGCGCTCGACATAGGTCGAGTGGCAATTTCAGCACGTAATGTTGCTGAGAGAGAGAGACAAGTGGTGGCAGGAGACTAGCGAGCGTATGACTGCTCCAGACCACCGCGGCGAACCTACTGACACGAATCTCAGCTCCCTCCTCCCTCTCTCACTCGCTATATACGGAATTGTATCGGGAAAGTGGCTAATTACCTGCTTTTTGCACTCGCGTTGCACGGTTATTGCAAGAAAACTAGCCATCATAAAAGGATCGTTATGGTGTCATTCGAAAGCTCTGTTTATGCCCTTTCAGGGATAGATACTTGTTTTACGTTCTGGGTCTTATTTAGGCATGAAAATGATCACGTAAACAGCCCTATTTTGGCTAAAAACACCCCGCTGGGCGGTACATATAAATAAACCGCATAGGCCGCTAAAGAAGGGTTAAGGAGCACCCTCGCCGTTCAGTCAGTGTTGGTTTGAGTTTGGAGAAAAATTAGGCTTGCCCCTGTAGTGCAAAGCCACCAAAAACACTATTAAAAATAATACAAAAACCTCAAATAAAAACTCTTTCTTTTGCAGTATGCTACAGCAAGAATCTAAGACATTCTGAGTTTTTGTCTTAGTAGGCTAGGCTTGTTGAAGCTTGCCTGTTGAGCGTAACATTGTTAAGTGATACTATTATTTTGGGGAAGTGTTGTGTAGATTTTTTTTTATATAATGAAGTGTTTTATGTTTGTGATTGTGCCTTGTTTTCACAACTTGGGGGAGTAGCTGGGTGATGCGGGGTTGGTGGGCATTCTGTCTGGTCAGATGTGGCGTTTACCTGAGGTTAAAACGTCCCACATCTTGGGCGGGGTGTTACGCTGGCCAGCTTGCCAGAATGTACTCGTACTCGCTAGCGCTCGCCAGGGCAGTGAAAATGGGCTATAATAATCGTAGAATGATGTTCTTTCTTTCTTAGTATTCATGTTGTCACAGACAGATCAGTGTTTGTCTTTATTCTTGTCTGTGACACTTGGAAGTATTTTATATCATTGATAGAGTTAGAAGATATGTAGTGTGATAGTTGCAAGGAGAGAGAGAGAGAGGGAAGCAGCGAGGTGGTAGTATGTGCGTGTGTATGTGCGTGTGCATTCCTCGCGTGGGCGCGGCCACCCGCTCGGGATTGGATGGCGGGCCTGGCGTGTCATATGACGCCTCCTCTTCATGACGTAGTTGTCTGTGATTGGGGGCCGCTGTCTTAGCTCGGTGGTGCGGGCTTCCTTCCCGCGTCTCTCCTTACAGCTTGGTATATTGTGCTTGGTCCTAGCTGTCCCTTGCATTCTGTCCCCAATCTAACCCTCTTTACTGCTGTTCCTCTCTCTGAACTCCTTCCTTCCAATACTTCTTATCTTTATTCAATTACTTATCCCTTCTGGTTCTGCATACGACTTCCATAGTCGGCCAGTCGTATTACCAGCACCAGTTCTCACCTATATGTTTTGCACTAGCTTTAGGTATTATTAGAGTCATAGTCATATGGAGTCATATTATTGGGTGCTTCTAATTATTGGGTTGTTCTTTGTTACTATTTAATGCTAGACAGTGGAGGGTATCTTTCGTCGTTGTCTGAGTTATGTATATGGCAAGTCAGAGCCTGTACGACTTCGACGGAGCTAGGTAGCCTGTAACCCGTGTGCATATTTTTCCTTTGCGAGCGTAGCAGTATACAAGCGAAGGGCCTTTGCCTACTCTTGCTTGTATGCTTGCTACCTCATTTTGTTGACCTTTGAGGAGCGCCAGGGTAAGACCAGATACTTGAGATCTGGACTTACCAAGAGAGCCTCCTAGTCACTTAACGTAAGATAAGGGAAATCTGTTCAGGGGAGACAGTAGGCTACGAGCATGCTTGAGCTCTGCCTAGGGTGCTTGTACCTTTTATGCCGCTTTTAGACTTTATTAGTAAGAAAGACAGCATTGTGTTTATTAACTTTAACTGCGTATGCTTTAGGAATTATTCACATATTATTTTAGCCTAGGTTGATGCATAGTGCACAACCCAGTATGGCTGTTACTTTGGCTAAGGAAGTACTGTTTTTGAGTGGCTATTATTACTGCTGTCACCGAGTTGTTGCACTCCCTTGTTTTATATATATGTATCATACTTGTTGGTGTATTTAAGATACACGCTTTGGTGTCCTGCCCCTGCATTATTCCTGTTCTATATTCAACGAGCATCTTAGAGCATCAGACGTTTTCAGAAGATTCCATATCTGTTTGCTGTAGGAATAGACTTCCAGTGTTTTCATAGAGCATTGAAGAGTTTAGTGTTGAGTACAGACTCACACTAAAGTTAACGTAAACATATACTCCTTTATTAAATCTTGTCATAGTTTATCTAAGCATTGTTATTACTTGAGAGCTTTATATTACCGTAATTACTCTTGTTGTGAGTAGGCTTTGCCGTCACCGGAAAGCCTTTGTAGAAGTGCACTAAACCCAGTTAATTGATACCCCGTTATCCAGTAGATTAACTCTGGAGGGTTTAAGTGTTTTGTTCACCGGCTTAATAGTTCGAGGGTTTGGAATTAGCGTACCGTTGTTGCAGATATAGCCTATCTTCTAGTCCAATATTAAGTGCCCTTGTTTATTTCGTTGTGCCGGTCGTAACAAACTGTCAGAAAGGAAATTAGGGACAAAGGAACAGATTGAGGGATAGAAGTATAAGAAGGGTAGCCTGGAAATAAGCGATTTGTGCCAAGACTATATCGAAGGCTTTTTATTTGTGTAGTGCAATACAAAAGCCCTCACCGAGATCCTGAAAGGAAGATGACCAAGAGTCAGTAAGATAAGAGAGGAAACCACCAGTCGAGCGTCCCATATGGAAATTTTGAATTAAGAATAGATTATAAAATTTTAGAGATGAAAGAAATGAGAGCAATTGGACGATAGTTGGAGGGTTGAGAGCCGTCACCCTTTTTGAACAGGTTGAATGAGGGCAAACTTCCAGCGAGAAGGGAAGATGTTAGAGGAAATACAGAGACGAAAGAGTTTGTCCCGGCAGGGAGTCAACATATTAGCACAGTTTTTTAGTAAAACAGGAGGAACACCATCTGGTCCTTATGCCTTCTTAGAGAGATTGTTCAGAGAGTGCAGAAAGTATTTTTTTGAAGAGATTAAGATATTAGGCATATGTAAGTGAGAGTGGGTGGAGAGGGAGGAATAGCACCGGGATCATCCAAGGTTGAGTTTAAAGTGAACATTTGAGCAAAGAGCTTTGTAAGTGACGGTGGTGCGTCAGATTGGAAAAGATGAGGGAAAAACGAATGAAGTAAAATTGTTGGAGAGGTTTTTTGCTAGATGCCAGAAAGCTTTGGAAGAGTGGAATTTGAAGGTTTATGGATAGAATGTGTTACAATTTAGAGGTAATATAGGCAAAGAATTTTGGATAGTCAGTAGAATTAAGGGAGAGATAAACAGTACAGACATAATTAGTTTGAGAGTGACAAGATAGCTTAAGCCAGAGAGATGATAATTCAGTAGATTCAAAGTTGGGAACTCGTGAATAAGTAATATTGTTGCGCACATACACACAACATCCACCTTTAGCTTGAAACTGAGGCTAGAGATAGTAGGAGGATACAGAGTATAGTTTTCTGTCAGTTAGCTCCAACAACTGAGTTTCGGTGGGGAAAAGAAGATCAGGTTTGTTCGAGGAGAGGTGGCGTTCAACAGAGTAGAAGTTAGAGGAAAGGCCACGAATGTTGAAGAAGATTCTGATAGTGAGAGTGTCAGGCCACGGTCCATGACATTTTGAGGGTTCACTGAGTAGGTGTCCAGTGTGTGTGTCGCCATTTATGTTTAGTCACTGATTTCACAATCATATCTTTGAAATTATCAAATGAACTAACTTGGGGTTGGAGACCTTCTCCCCCATTTGTTAATGTGGGTTTTTGTATTAACTTTAAAGCCTATGCAAATGAATAACACAATTTTTGGTGACAACATTTATGAGTCAATAAATATACCTGATTAATTTTAGTACTTGTAATTTCTGGATTGTCTGTCTGTATACAAAATATTTCAAAAGCTTATTACAGAATGACTCAAGAACCTGAATAATGACTTGTGGATCACTTTTATGAGACCAAGAGAGTGAGAAATATAAGGGTAGGTTAGATGGATGGTGGTGGTGAGAGACGGGGGACAGACGGATTGGGAGAGATTGATTATAGCAGGGTTTACAGGTGTACAGTTGCCTTCTGTATTCACTGCACTATATTAATATTTCAAAACAATACATTGTATTTTTCTTTTTCATTTGGCTAACGCCAGACAGTTGTATTCAGTTTAAAGAACCTGTGGTAGTTAGGGGGTTAATTGATATCATTTTTGCCCCTTTGATTCCTAGTGTTTTTCCTACATTGAGTAAAATCATCTAGAGTTGGCTAGATAGATCTTATTACGCTATGCTGAAGTGTCTTGCTTACGTTTGGTTCACTGTATCATGTAAATCAGAATATTACCGAAACAATATTCCTTCTAAGAGACAGAGTGTGAGTTTTATGTACAGTACTATGACGTTAGTTTTACTAAGAAAAGAGCATTCTAAAAATTGAATGCCACCTATATTCAAATGTTATCATATAATCTTGTCTTCTCTACCCTTTCAATACAATGCACCATTTTAATTATTACGTAACCCCCCATAGTAGTGGTGTAGTATTATAATCACCATGTGAGTCTGTGTGTCGATCTGTGTGTGTGTGTGCCCTGTAGGGGCACACACATCACAGCAGTGATGATGATGGTCTACCTATGTAGTGAAGATATGTGTGTGTTCCTTCTAGGGGCACACACATCACAGTAGTGAAGATGATGGTTATTATTATAGTATAAGTGAGACCTTTAGTCGTTATGTTTCAATGGTCAACATTTGTCTCACATTTCTGAGTATTTTGTAATGGTATAAAAATAAATTGAAGATCAAAATATTTAAGTGACATGATTATTTCAAAAGTTTACCTCATTAGCATCCAGACCAGTGTTGATGATAAGATTGAAGGATACCGATTTTGTGTGATGCCAGCTTAAATATGGCAACATATGCTATGCCCTCTGTTTCATGGTGACACAGGTACAAATTGTTCACAAAGGATTAGTTGTTCCCATTAATAGTCTTCCGTCAAAGGATTGTTGCGGTAATTTTGAGTAATAGTGTGGTTCGTTTCTAGGGATAACCTTTTGACTAATTAAACACTTCCTTAGCTGAATGAAATAATCTTGTGGCAGATTTGTGAACAATAAAAACCCTGTACCTGACGAGACAAAGACTTAAGGCCGCGTCATACAGAGGTCGGCCGCGACCCGACAGTAACCCGAAGGCAATGACTTGCACTTTTCACCCGAATTCACCCGAAGTCCCTGAATGAGACTCGTACCCCGACTATGACTAGAAAGCAATTCGAATGCTACTCGAGGGACTCGAATGCGTCTCGAATACGAGTCGATGTTATCCCGTATATTACTCGAAACTAACCAGAAGTTGAACGGAATTGAATCGACCATGAGTCGAAAGCTAATCAACGGTGACCCGAGTAGCCGATACCAACCCGAGTTAAAACCGAATCACACCCGAAGTAACCCGACTTAAAACCGAATGAAAACCGAACCCCACCCGAAGTCAGGAACCCAACCGGAATGAAACCAGAATGTAAGTCGAACGTGACTAGAATAAGTCGATTATGACACGATTATGAGGTTATGCATCACCCCACTATATAAAGAGAGGGTGTGCTCACACAAACTTAATTTGTACAGTGCACCCAACACAGCAACATGTCACAGGAAAGCAACCTCCCGGACCCATCACGACCAGAAGAGATGGATGACGAGGCATTAGAGTTGGCAATCTTAAGGCAGGAGATAGTTAATGCCAACCTCAGATATCAGATTACTGCCCGCGCCATCAGGGACAAAGAACGTGAACCCCAACGTGCTCAACCTCGACGGCCACGACGACCAAGGAAACCCCGAAGCTGTAGCGTCAAGCCATGGGTGGCACAGCGAGAGACACACGGACACTACCACCAATTGCTGAAGAACCTCCAGGAAACTGACGTGGTTACCTATAAATACTTTCTGCCTATGGACGAGGAGCTGTTTAATATGATTGTCGAACGTGTCACACCCAGGATCAAGAAGGACGAGACCAACTGGAAGAAGCCCCTGGAGCCCGGACTGCGAGTTGCCATGACACTACGCTTTTTGGCCACTGGCGAGGCCTATAAGAGCATGGCACTGAACTTCCGTGTAGGTGCCAACACGATATCACTGGCAGTGCGGGAGACGTGTGAGGCAATCATACAGGAATACATGGAGGAGCAAATAGTGTGCCCATCAACACCTGAAGGTTGGAAGGAGGTCGCCAAGGGCTTCAAGGATAGGTGGAACTTCGGACACACCATTGGGGCAATTGATGGGAAGCACATTGCCATACAGCCTCCAAGCAACTGCGGATCCTTGTACTACAATTACAAGCACTACCACTCCATTGTGCTCCTGGCAATAGTCGATCACCTGGGAAAATTTATGTACGTTGATGTTGGAGCGAACGGGTCAGCATCTGATGGTGGTATATTCCAGGTGACTGACATCCGGAAGGCCCTGGAGGACGGAGCAGCAGGATTGCCACCACCCGAGCCATTCCCAGGGGAGGACCAGCCAGTGCCCTACTTTCTGGTTGGTGATGACCCATTCTCAATGAGGGAGTGGTTGCAGAAGCCACACCCACACCGAGGGCTCGATGATGGCAGTGTACGATAATTCGGGCCGCTCCAATCGCACACAGGCCTGCTTCACGTGGTTCCGCCCATCGGCTCGCGTTCGGGTTTGATTCGACTTGGCTTCGACAAGCCTTCGACTTACATTCTAGTCATTCGGATCACGATCGAGTAATCATCGAGTCTAATTAGGAATGTCGGACATGCATCGAGTCATTTTCTAGTAGTATTCGGGTATCCATCCAGTCATCATCCTGAAATTCGGGTCAGCATCGAGTAACAGTTGACTTTCGAACAAGTTTATGTAGGAATTTTCCACTGAGCATCGAGTCTAATTCGGGTTACGGTCTACATCATCGGGTCTACGTCCACTTGTTGTTAAGAAGGCAAACAAAATAATTGGCTTTATAGGCAGGTCATTTGAGTATAAATCCAAAGAAGTTATCCTAACCCTTTACAATTCCTTAGTCCGCCCTCTTCTGGAGTACTGCGTTCAATCCTGGTGCCCTTATTACCAAAAAGATATAAACAAGCTAGAACGAGTTCAACGTAGAGTTACCAAAATGATACCTAGCCTAAAGAACAAACCATACGAAGAGCGTCTTAGAGAATTAAATCTATTTCCTTTAACCCAGCGCAGATTAAGAGGCGACTTAATTCAAGTGTTCAAAATCATCAAAGGCATCGACAATATGAACTGTAGTAAGTACTTCACTATCGACTAATCTAATTACACACGGGGAAACGGTTGCAAAATTATTGGTAAATCTTTTAACTCGCACGAATCTAAGAATTTCTTCTTCAATCGAGTTGTCAACTTGTGGAATGGGCTTCCCCGAGACGTTATAGACTGCAGCACCGTTGATTCATTTAAATTCCGCCTAGACAAATATCTCGCATCAAACCCGCGACTGACTGCGTTTGTAAATGAATAACTTTATCCTCCCCTCAGTTACTAACCCATATGTCCCCTACTAACTTCCTAGTCCTGCCACGTTAGTGGCAGGGCAGTAGTTCCCTTTCCAATGTTCCCTTACCCACTCTAAACCACTGTTTGGACACTTGATCCTCAGTGTTTTGGAGGACAAGCAACCTAGAAGGGTCACTAGACCTGTTGTTGCTTGATTTCCTTTGTACTCCTTTGTACCACTTTGTACTCCTTTGTACACTTAGGTTCGATCAATTCTGGTATGAATCGGGTTAAAAAAAAATACTCGAAAGTGACCCGAATAGGTCGAATGCGATCAGAATATGGTAGAATGTAAGCCGAATACGACTCTAATGTAAATCGAAGGTGACTCGAGGATTTTGTAACGGTTTTTTGACCCGAACGGACTCGAGGATTTCCCAAAAGTTAACGCATACACTAACTTTTGGCCGACTCACCCGAACATTCGGGTGATGACCAGAGCATGACTTGAACGACTCGAACATACCAGAATCATACCCGATGTCGCCCGATTATCGGGCCGAATACACTCGAACCGTAAAAATTTTGTTTGCAAGTCATTGCCTTCGGGTTACTGTCGGGTCGCGGTCGACCTCTGTATGACGCGACCTTTACCTTCTATAAGACTTTAACCCATAATTAGCGGCGAGCAACATAAGTCGAGTTAAATAAAGCTGGACTATGTGGCGGCGCTCGACATAACTCGAGTGGCAATTTCAGCACGTAATGTGGCTGAGAGAGAGAGACAAGTGGTGGCAGGAGACTAGCGAGCGTATGACTGCTCCAGACCACCGCGGCGAACCTACTGACACAAATCTCAGCTCCCTCCTCCCTCTCTCACTCGCTACATACTCAATTATGTACCGAAAGTACCGAATTACCTGCTTTTTGCACTCGCGTTGCACGGTTATTGCAAGAAAACTATCCATCATACAAGGATCGTTATGGTGTCATTCGAAAGCTCTGTTTATGCCCTTTCAGGGATAGGTACTTGTTTTACGTTCTGGGTCTTATTTAGGCATGAAAATGATCACGTAAACAGCCCTATTTTGGCTAAAAACACCCCGCTGTGCGGTACACATAAATAAACCGCATAGGCCGCTCGTAAGGTGTTAATAACCAATCCTCATCATATCTACTTACTTACTCCCAAACATGTTCCAGTCTATTTATGATCTAATTTCATTTCAGTAAAAACAATATACAAAGGAGTACAAAGGAAATCAAGCAACAACAGGTCTAGTGACCCTTCTAGTCTGCTTGTCCTCCAAAACACTGAGGATCAAGTGTCCACACAGTGGTAAGGGAACATTGAAAAGTAAACTACTTCCCTGGAACTAATGTCCATGGCAGGATTAGGAAGTTAGTAGGGGACAGATGGGTTAGTAACTGAGGGGGGGATAAAATAAAGTTATTCATTTACAAATGCAGTCAGTCGTGGGTTTGATGCGATATATTTGTCTAAGCGAAGTTTAAATGAATCAACGGTGCTGCAGTCTATAACGTCTCGGGGACGACCATTCCACAAGTTGACAACTCGATTGAAGAAGAAATTCTTAGATTCGTGCGAGTTAAAAGATTTTCCAATAATTTTGCAACCGTTTCCCCGCGTGTAATTAGATTGGTCGATAGTGAAGTACTTACTACAGTTCATATTGTCGATGCCTTTGATGATTTTGAACACTTGAATTAAGTCGCCTCTTAATCTGCGCTGGGTTAAAGGAAATAGATTTAATTCTCTAAGACGCTCTTCGTATGGATTGTTCTTTAGGCTAGGTATCATTTTGGTAACTCTATGTTGAACTCGTTCTAGCTTGTCTATATCTTTTTGATAATAAGGGCACCAGGATTTAACGCAGTATTCCAGAAGAGGGCGGACTAAGGAATTGTAAAGGGTTAGGATAACGTCTTTGGATTTATGCTCAAATGACCTGCCTATAAAGCCAATTATTTTGTGTGCCTTCTTAACAACTTCTGAACATTGTTGACTTGGTTTTAGGTTACTCGATATTGTTACTCCCAGATCGGTTTCTCTGTTTACATTCTTAATCTGAGTGCCATTCATCGAATAGTTTGCTTTCTCATTTTGGTATCCGATATGTAGTACTTTACATTTATCCGCATTGAAACTCATTTGCCAAATTTGGGCCCAACATGACAACTTATCTAGATTGTGTTGCATATCGTCAACTTGTTCTTTTGAGAGTACGCTATATGCAATTTTTGTGTCGTCGGCAAACTTTAAGATTGTACAGATGAGACCCTCATCTATGTCGTTGATGTAAATTAGAAAGAGAATTGGTCCTAGTACCGATCCCTGGGGTACCCAGCTACTTACATTGGTCCATTTAGATGCCTTACCGTTTATAACTACTCTTTGCTTTCTGTCGCTGAGCCAATTTTCTATCCATTTCAACACACCGTCTTGTATTCCATGCGCTTTTAGTTTTAGCAGTAAACGTTTGTGGGGAACTTTGTCAAAGGCCTTTTGAAAATCAAGGTATTTAATATCTACAGCTTTACTCTCATCGTAGAGGTTGAGGATATCGTGGTAGAAGTCTAAGAGGTTTATTAAACAGGAATGTTTTGTACGAAAGTGTTTAGTATCTTTAAGTATGTTATTTTCCTCTAAGTGATTTACGAGTCTGTCTCTTATGAGCGTTTCTATCATTTTACATACATCTGAGGTTAAGCTAATTGGACGATAGTTACTGGGTAGGGATTTGCTGTCTTTTTTTAATATCGGTGTTACGTTGGCCAGCTTCCACTGATCAGGCATAGTTCCAAACCACAAGGATTTATTGAATAGCAATGTCAGTGGTTTGGAGAGCTCATCCTTAGCTTACTTTAGAACTCTAGGTGAGATATTATCAGGTCCAGGCATTTTATTTACCTTTAGTGTATCTAAACAATTCAATACTTCTCTCTCTGTAACGGCGATATTGCTTAGAACATCTGAATTATCAATCTGAATCGGCGATGGTGTAGGGATATCACTGAGGTCTTCTGTTGTAAAATCTGGTGCAAAGAAGGTATTGAGGGCATTACTCATTTGTACTACGTCTTTGGTGTATTCTCCATTTTCATCGACTAACAGTCCAACAGTTGAAGTAACTACTTTTTTTTCTTCTGATATAACTATAGAATTCTTTCGGGCTTGTTTTACTTTGTTTCGCAACATGTAACTCCTGGGTCTTTTTACTTTGCTTAATTAACTTTTTGGCTTTGCGTCGTAGCTCTACAAATTTCACCCGTTCTTCGTCATTTTGTGAGGATTTTAATCTATCATTAGCAAACTTTTTAGCAAGCAGACAGTTTGAAATATCTGTATTGCACCACTTGGGCTTATTATTATGGCCTGCACGCCGTATTGTCGATGGTATGCAGTCTTGCACTGCTTTTAGGTAAGTGTTTGCGAATGATTCCCAAGATGTATTTATGTCGTTATTGTTAATTAGAAAGCTCCAGTCAGTTTCTTTAAACATTGCTCTAAGTTTACGAAAGTTTGCTTTCTTGAAATTAGGGACTTTTTCGATGCTGCTATTTGGTTCGTTATTAGTAAACTTTAAACTGAAAGTTATCGTACGATGGTCGCTGTTACTGAATTCATCACCAACAGTACCTGTACTCACTATTTAGACATCCTATAATAGACACACCTCCGAAACTGTTTAATCCATATTCAATTAACACACTTCCTTTCCACTCAGCAAGCAACTCTATTCCTGTGCAGTAATCTGGAGACCTTGAAATACTCTGAGCAACTGCACATATAAATACCAAGAAAAAGGAGAGCTCTCTAGAGACCACCAGTTGATTACATCGATTTGATTCTTTAAAAATGTATAACCATGTTTTGAAGAATTTGGGATATTTTAAATGGGTGGAACCTTATCGATGCGGACATGTACTTCGGAACAAATAAAAAAACATCTGATGGATATAAGCAATATTCCGTGAATGAAGCCGAAGAGGTACAATAGTAAAAACGGAGGCTTTCGTCAGAAAATTTCAATTTCGAATCCCTATGGTAGGCAATGAATGAAAGCGGTTCAATAATTGAACATTTCAGTAACATATACCATAGCATTAAAATTTCAATATTTCTAAATAATTATAATAACTATAATATGTTACACAATTGTTGTAGTATCTTACCGACACATAATATATACTATATATATATATATATATATATATATATATATATATATATTAGTGTAGCCAGGGAGGATATTTTCTTTCAGGCAGGTGAGATTAAAATAATAGGCACAGTTTGCATTATTGAGTTTTTTATTGATACTCTCAATTTTTCGTATAGTTTTTCTGGTATTTTCAGGAAGTTGGTAAAGGAGGTTTGCAAATGGTTCCGACGTTTCAATGGGCGCAGCCATCATTATCAAGGAGAAGTGAAGTTAGAAGGTGATAAGTCGAGTTTATATAGGCGATACAAGATCAAGAAAGGGATTATTGTGTGCTAGCTGCACGCTGGTTGGCTAACCTAAGACTAGCTCTGGTAGGCTGGCCGGACGCAGGAGTGGGCGGGGCCTCTGCATCGTTCATCGGTGACTTCTCCCCTGGGTACGCTTACGGCACAGTCAAAACCCACAAACCAGGTAACCCCCTTCGCCCCATCATCTCCCAGATCCCTACCGCCACCTACCAAATTGCCAAGACTTTGAACAAACTTCTAACCCCCTACACCCCCAGCCAGTACAGTCTTTCCTCGTCAGCTGACTTCCTGGAGATTTTAAGAGATGCCTCCTCTACTGACGACCATATCATCGCCTCCCTAGATGTAGAAAGTCTCTTTACCAACGTGCCTGTGGACCGCACCATTGAGCTCATCCTACATCGAGTCTACCACTGCCCAGACAACACGCCCTTAGACCTCCCAGAAACAGCCCTGAAGTCGTTGCTGGAAATATGCACCAAAGAGGCGCCCTTCACTTGCCCGCGAGGTGACATGTATCAGCAGATTGATGGTGTGGCAATGGGCAGTCCCCTAGGAGTCCTCTTTGCCAATTTTTACATGGGCACCATCGAAGAAGAGCTCCTGACTACCAACCGCCCCTCCGTCTACTGCAGATATGTGGACGACATCTTCGTGCGTGTGAAGGACCCACAGGAGCTACGTGACCTTCAACAACGATTCATCGCCTCTTCCAGTCTAAACTTCACCTTCGAGGAGTCCTCTAACGGTCATCTCCCCTTCCTTGATGTCCTCGTAAACAACAACAACACCTCAGGCTTTACCACCACTGTCTACACCAAACCCACCAACAACGGATTATGTCTCAACGGCGAAAGTGAATGCCCCCAGCGATATTTACGATCCACCATCGCCGCCTACGTCAGGAGAGCTCTATCACACTGCACCTCCTGGCGAGACACTCACAAGGAACTCGAGAGGCTCACCCAGGTGCTTGTAAACAATGGGTACAGTAACTCGGACATCGCCCACACCATCAACAAACGCCTTGAAACATGGTACAAAAACGACATGCCTACTAATACAAACACTGAATACATAACAATTTACTATAAAAACCACATGTCCTCAGATCACAAAACAGACGAAAACATAATGAGAGACATTATCAGCAACAACGTTAAAACTACGAACCCTGACCAACACCTTAAACTCACCATATACTACAAATCAAGGAAAACATCACAACTAGTCATTCGCAACAGCCCGGCTACCGCTAAGAAACCGTCACAAGAGGACCATGTCATATACCGACACACCTGTAACAGTGAGGACTGTGGACCTCACACTTATGTCGGTTTGACAAGGACTCGTCTGTCACGTCGCCTTACCTTCCACCTTCAAGCCGGAGCTATCAAGGACCACTACCACACATCCCCACACCATCAGGAACTCACCAGACCCGACTTAGATAAACACACCTCTATTCTTGATAAAGAAATAGACTCACGCCGCCTATTCATTCTTGAAGCTATATATATACAAATCTACCAACCTACTTTAAACACACAAGCGGAATACAGCCAGATCCTACCCTCGGCACGCCCTTCCACAGCAAGGCCCCCCATGATGCCCCCAGGAATGCCCCCTCCAAACACGCAGATGAACGACGCAGAGGCCCCGCCCACTCCTGCGTCCGGCCAGCCTACCAGAGCTAGTCTTAGGTTAGCCAACCAGCGTGCAGCTAGCACACAATAATCCCTCTCTTGATCTTGTATCGCCTATATAAACTCGACTTATCACCTTCTAACTTCACTTCTCCTTGATAATGATGGCTGCGCCCATTGAAACGTCGGAACCATT
This sequence comes from Paralithodes platypus, assembly GCA_032716605.1. Lineage (NCBI taxonomy): Eukaryota > Metazoa > Arthropoda > Malacostraca > Decapoda > Lithodidae > Paralithodes > Paralithodes platypus. Next base: position 41,883,932 of record CM064480.1, on the reverse strand, counting down.
TGCAAACCTCCTTTACCAACTTCCTGAAAATACCAGAAAAACTATACGAAAAATTGAGAGTATCAATAAAAAACTCAATAATGCAAACTGTGCCTATTATTTTAATCTCACCTGCCTGAAAGAAAATATCCTCCCTGGTTTCACTAATATATATATATATATATATATATATATATATATATATATAGAGAGAGAGAGAGAGAGAGAGAGAGAGATTCAATAGAGTACTGGATAATCTGCGAGTAGGCTGTTTGGGGTTAGTGTAAACACCGGAATAATTATATATTCCCACCCAGGCCAGGTTATCAGACGCAAATTGTTGCTGCTACAGTACACACACTGGCTGGCTGGCTGGCCGGGGAAGTGGGGGTTCTGCTGCCAATTAAAATTCAGTAAGTAAGAAAGTTATATATATATATATATATATATATATATATAATTATATATATTGTTACGACCCTGGCGGCCACGAAGCAGTTGGCTCGCTTGACCAGAGTGGTAACAGATTTTTATGTTTCTCAAGCCTCTGGTAGGATTTTGGCTTCCTGTTGTTGTTAGGGTTCCTTTCACTTTGAATACATCAGACAGCTCATAAGGAAACTTAACTAGAGAAGAGAGAAATTATAAGTTTTAGAACTTCTAAGATCGTTTATAATATACAATCATTACTAAGAATAATTATGATTATGGTTAATTATTATTAATTATTAAATTAATTATTCATATTTTTAATAAATATGATTAATTATGATTAAGATTAATTATGATTATTTAGATCAATTATGATAAATTAATATAAAGTATTATTTCTTAAGTATTTTGATTAGTTCATATTTGCTTGGATAATGTATTGTTCATTTTCAGTATTTACGGTCATTATCTTCTTATATATTATTATCCTTTAAGGAGATTTCAACGTCCACAACCACCAATGGCTCTCCCCCTTTTTCACTGACCAACCTGGTGAACAAGCCTTCATCTTTTCTACCTAAATGACCTAGAGCAGTCAGTCCAGCAACTCACCCGTATCCCAGATCGCCTCGGAGATCAGCCCAACATTCTTGACTTATTTCTAACCTCTAACCCTTCTGCTTAAGCACCCGTCACACCTAGCCAATTTTAGGCCAAGACTGTCCGCGACCTAAGGGTCGTGGACAGTCTTTGTCTACGTCGCCGCGCCTCATGGGCCGTCGCCAACCTAACAAACAGGTCGGGATTGGTCTTCACATACCCCCTCAAAAGTTTTACAAGCGAAAAATTTGAAATCAAGTCGGCGTGGAGTGAGGTCATAAAAATGGGACGGGAGGGGGACTGGAGGCTGATGGCGTGTGACGGCGCTTGGCGGCGCTTGACGGCGATTGACGACGCTTGACGGGAAACGATAGGCGTCAGTGCGGCGGCACACGGTACCATAAATGATAAGTGGATAAGTGGATTATCGCCACGTTTGGCTTTCTCAAGGACCACATCGTGCGGCAGAGTGGTCGTCAGAATAGCCAGGTAAAACAAAATTTAATTAGTTTTGCATGTCTCGATTATTTAAAAGTGTTTGACACTGACCAGCCACGTGTGGACAAATTAATTATGTTTGTGGAGACTCGTTGTGCATACCACAGGTTTCTGACCTGACCTGGTTGTGGTATCTGCCGTTTGTTATTCCTTTCGTGATTTCATTATTGTATTGATTTACTTATTAATTTAATATCTTTATATATATATTTTGTAATTAATTTATTCATATACTTAGATTAATATTGCTATATTGATTTATATAAGGTATTTAGTCATTATTTATACTTTATTTATTATATATGTATGTATTTTTTGATTGATGACTTTCTTTATTTCATTATTGTATTACTTTATTTAGTTATTGAATATGTTATATATATATGTATATATAACGTAAATCATTTTTTTATGCATACATTATTCATGCAGTGGATGAATGAAACAAGCCATATAATATATATATATATATATATATATATATGTTTATAATAGTACATATCAATACTAATAATTGACAATTTCAGGCTCATATAGCTGTCACCGGTTGCCAGGAACCGCAGTGTTATGGCTAGTCCTAGGCCAGGGTCGAGTGCCTTCCGGTAAAAAGTATCGTTCTTTTCAATGCGGTGCGCCACACGTCCTAGTACCTCCCGGGGACTGTGGTGAACATGGCTGCGTGCAACCGTTACGGTGGCTGAAGGTATACTGATGAGGCCCACCCTTTGGTGTACCTTTTATATACCACACCTTGAGTTCGATCGCCGTCGTTCGGGGTCATGCGGGCCGGGGTCACCGTCCATACTGAAGGGGTCGCCGCTCATCGGCACAGTAATGAATATTGACGCCGCCCTAACTCCTGTCGACGCCGTTCGTCGGGTCGTTGTCGACGCACTACGCCGCAGATCGGCACTCCAGCGGCGACCTAAAACTCACATTCAGTCCGGCATGGGCGCCGGTCTACCCCGTCAGGTCGCCGTCAGGCAGCGTGGCCATCCATACTGCGTCCCGTCCAAAACTCACCCCCCCATATCCTTAAGCTCTCCGCCGAAGGTCGGCACTCCTGACCACGACTCAAGGTCGTGGTCAGTCGTGGCTCAAATCGGCATGGTGTGACGCCTGCTTTATACTGTAAATCTGTTCTCTCCTTTGGGCTCCTCCAACTATAAACATATATCTATCACCTGTCCTATCTCTCCGGTACGGCCACCCGATCCTCCCAGCACATGTGGCACTTTGGCGCTGCAAACTGGGTGGCTGTACGGCAGTACTTCTTTGATTTCCCATTGAATGAATTCTCCTTCCAAGGCCGGGGACACTCGGAGAGTGCTGAACGCATTACCGAGGTAATCCTCTCGGGCATGGAAGCGTACATTCCATTTTCTTTCTCTCAGTCTCATGCCAAAAAAATCTTGGTTTACTCATGCTTGGTCTACTGCTGTCCACAATAAGGAGGAAGCATTCAAACCGTACCGTCGCCTTCAAACTCAAGAATCTCATACTCCCTTTGTTTCTGCCCGGAATCAAGCCAAATCTGCTCTTCGACTCGCCAAACATTATTTCATCAATAATAAATGCACTGAACTAACCAACTCTAGCTCTTCCCAGGCCTTCTGGCATCTAGCCAAGAACAATTTTTCTTCTTCGTCTTTCCCTCATCTTTTCCACTCTGACGGCACTACCGTCACTTCTTCCTCTGACAAAGCTGAACTCTTCGCTAACACTTTCGCTAGAAACTCCACCTCGGATGATTCCGGTGCTACTATTCCTCCCTCTCCACCCCCCTCTCTCCTTATGCCTAACATCATAATCTCTTCCAAGGATGTACTTTCCACCCTCTCTGGGCTAAATATTAGGAAGGTGTACGGACCGGATGGTGTTCCTCCTATTGTACTCAAAAATGTGCTTCCATGCTGACTCCCTGCCTAGACAAACTCTTCCGTCTGTCTCTCCTCTAACGTCTTCCCTTCTTGCTGGAAGTTCGCTCTCATTCAACCTGTCCCAAAGAAGGGTGACCGCTCTCAACCCTCCAACTATTTTCCAATTGCTCTCATTTCTTGCATCTCTAAAGTTTTTGAAACTATTCATACATCAACATTTCTTGAGCATTTGTCTTCCCAATACCTACTCTCAGACCACCAGTAAGGCTTCCTTAACCCCTACTGTACCAAAGGATATTACTATAAATGTAATCCCAAGTACCAAGCATTGTGCCCAAAATGGCTTCAAAGTCGAGAGGGAGCATCCTCTCACCCCGAAAGCTGGACGAGTACTGAGCCAGCTCGCCCGTGGGACATTAGATACACTCTGAGAAGTGTTGCCAAGGTCTCAAAGCAGTGTTTACAAGTCATGGTGCCAGGCACCGCTCGGTACAACGACCGATTATTACTGACGTACGTCGTACGGCACTGGTACTGGCGAGTGACTTTCTTACTGTCGGCCATTGTATGTCGCTGGTACAGTAAGGGTTAAGGGCCGCTCTACTGATGATCTTCTTTCTTATCTTACTAACTCTTGGTCATCCTCCATTCGGGACTTCGGTGAAACTTTTTCTGTTGCGCTAGACATATCGAAGGCCTTCGATAGAGTCTGGCAGAAATCCCTCATTTCCAAACTACCCTCCTTCGGTTTCTATCCCTCCATCTGTGCCTTTGTCTCTAATTTCCTTTCTGGCCGTTCCATAGCTGCAATTGTGGATGGCCACCGTTCACTTTCTCAACCCATCAACTCCGGTGTTCCTCAGTGGTCTGTCCTATCTCCAATTCTCTTTCTATTATTCATTAAACAACCTTTTCAACTGCACCTCCAGCCCCATACACTCATATGCTGACTACTCTACATTACACTATTCAACTAGCCTTCCACAACATCACTCACAGCAGGAACTCCAAAACTCACTCAAGGAGGCCATAAAGCACCTATCTTCTGATCTCTCTACTATCTCTAATTGGGGCAGAGAAAACCCTGTTACGTTCAATGGTTCCATAACTCAATTTATCCATCTGTCTACTCGTCGCCCCCTTTCAGAAAACTATGATTTACTCTTCAACAACATACAAATTAACCCTTCATCTTCTCTTAATATTCTCAGTGTCTCTTTTTCTTCTGGTCTCTCTTGGAAAGATCATATTACCACTCGTGCTAAAAACAGTTTCCCAGAACCTGGGTGTGCTCAACCAACAACTTCTTGCTCTGTACAGGGGCACAGTGCGTCCTTGTATTGCTTATTGTTTATTGTTCACACGTGTGGGGAGGATCCTCTCACACAGCACTACTAGACAAAGTAGAAAAGAAAGCCTTCCGTCTCATTAACTCACGTTCACTCACCAATTCTCTGCAGTCTCTCTCTCTTCGCCGCAATGTTGCATCTCTCTCACTATTCTACCGCTATTACAATAATCAGTGTTCCTTTGAGCTTTCTCTCTTCGTAGAGCACGTAGCACCCATCTTGCAACACAAACCCACCCCTACTGTGTACAATTATCCAACCCAAGAGTGAAACGTTAATCTCAAACTTTCTTCTATTCAAAAGTTGAGCTCTGGAACTCTCCCAGAATCAGTCTTTCCTTCTTCCTATGACTTAAATTGCTTCAAACTCCGTGTGTCCAGGCATTTTGGCTAGAACGTCCCTTGATGTTGGCCCTGTCACTCATTCAACTCTGGGCGAGGCACTCGCCACAGGCAGTTCTGCCTTTTGCCTCCCTCATTGACATAGGCAAAAACAAAACAAAAATTCCCCTTAATGATGACTACCAAGGTTCATAGATTTCCTTACACGCTTCCAGTATTTTGATCCAACGTGTGTTAGATTATAGTATGTTTTGTTTAAATTACTGTTGCAGATTTGGATTGCTATTGCAAGTTTAGAAATTGTATTCAAGTTTGCCCCTTATACCCTCTTCAGCCTTAAAAAAACGTTTCGCAGACTCCTCTTCAAGCTAAAAATAATTAAATAATAGATAAGTACAAGAAAAATACCGCCCCACCCCCTACCCCCACACACACACCACTCACAGACCCCTCTTGAAGTTAAATCGTAAATGTTTCGGTAGCTATATGCCCCGGCCAAAGCTAGTTATTTCCAAAATCACAGGCTCAATATGGTTTGCCAGGAAAAAAAATAAAAATAAATCTGAAAGGGATAAACTTCTTATAATCGCTAAACTAATGTGGCAAGACAGGATGGAATTCCAAAAATACCACCTCCGGTTAGATACAATGAACTAAAATAGGCGTGATCAAAGCTTAACCTCTTGAGGATTATGACGCGTTTTAGCAGTAAATTTTGGCTATCATTAAACGATTTTATTCAGCTTAAGCAGGATCTGTGGGAATGGAGTTGGCTGTGACCCCTTACATTCCAAAAGGTTCTTCCTAAACTGCATAAAATCGTCTACTGATAGCCAATACTAATGATATGCTATAGGGGTTAATTACATTGTGCAGTGTTAGCTGGACTATATGTAAACAAGGTATAAATCATTCCCAGTTACTCAAGGTAGTTCTAAAAACTCTGGCTATAAGACGCCTTTTATTAACCCATACAGTACCAGGGTCGTCCTTTTTATCATATTCTGGCAACTATGATACGATTATATTCAGCTTAGGAAATACTTCTAGCAATTAATAGGCTTCAAAATATCTCAACCAACCCGTTTAACTACCATTATATCCTTCCTAAGTCGCGTAATATCTTCAAAATATAGCTAGAATATAATATAACACACGTCGCTGGTACTCAAAGGGTTAAGAGAATAACATCGACCAATGGGTATATTATCTCCAAAATCCATTTAAATGACTAGGTTATAGTAAAGACTATAATTACCATATATATTGTATACCCAATATTCTTTACAGCACAGGAATAATAAATCCATATGTAAATCCACTCAAAATAATCGAGCATATTGTCGTCCTTTATTGGTGCAAATATAAGTATTGCAATTGATTTATAGTGGTGATGGTTTGTACTAGGTTAATTGATAAATAGGACTTTCTAATAAGCGTACAAACAATTTATTCAATAATAATTTTCAATAGCTACACTTGCATGACGAAAAATATTCGAGATCCACATCTGCACCACATTTAATTTTCTAAAATCTTTGGGACACACACACACACACACACACACACACACACACACACACACACACACACACACACACACACACACACACACACACACACACACACACACACGCACACACACACACACACACACACTCCCGCAAATGCAACTAGTGTAAGTACAACTAGTGTAAGTACACACACACAGTAAACAATACAGAGAGAGAGAGAGAGAGAAAAAAAAAGAGAGAGAGAGCACGAGAGAGTGAGAGAGAGCGAGAGAGTGAGAATGAGAGAGAGAGAGAGAGCGTGGGTGAGAGTAAGGTACAGTAACATATACAAATAATACTTCACAAGGGACAAACCAAAATATATATACAATGAAAACATGACGAGCAAAACATCGGAGTTCTTTGGTCAGACAGAAATAAAATAATGCCGCTGTTGTATCTACAGTAAATGCAAAAAAAAAGGAGTTATGATTCCCCCGCCCCGGCAAAAATATCAACAAAACAATAATTGTTGAGGGTGGTGATGCTTCTACAATAGTTTGGCCTCAGCACAACACGGTTTTATCCTATCCTCTTGTGTGAAATGTTGCAGCTTGTATCGAGGAACGTGGGGTTTATCGAGGAGATTATTTATGCTCCTGGCATGTACTGGTATGATTATGATGATAATGATGATTATACATATACGTGTATATATATATACATATACGTGTATATTATATATATATATATATATATATATATATATATATATATATATATATATATATATATATATATACAGTATATACACTCATCCTCACTTTCCCCTATCCCTGTTATTCCGAGAAAGTTTTAAAAACAAGGTCATATACTGTATTAAACAATTGGCAATGTCTACTAACCTTTTCGTTCCAATGGTGTGATTTTTATTGTGAAGTAGTTTGGTTATCATTAAAATAAAGTCACAGCTCAATATAACTAATTCCTGCTCGGTTAGGCCTAATATGTACAGAGTGTACTTACATAAAGTTTCCTAATCTCGAATACTGTATTGCCGATTATCTCTATTCCTTTCATATTCCTTCTACACTCATTTTTGTTTTCGTTTTTGTTTTATTGATACATCATCTTTTCATTATACGAAGAAGATTAATGGACATATCCTGGCTCCATTAGATGGTCATTTGTCATGTTAGTACTCGTTTCTAAAAAAAAAAATTGGGACCCCCTCAGCTCCTTCCTAACATAAATGTATTCGTCCAATGCTAGCTAGAATAAAAGAGTGTCACCATGTATTTAAATAGATCAGCACATCCGATACAAGTAATCAGGGACGGGATACTCAAAGAATCTCGTGGAGCTCCTATGGTGCCATATCTCCCAGATTTCACCTTAGCACCCCCATGTGCCCTTCTGAGCCCATATTCAAAGCTTTTTATGTGGGAGGCCATTTTTGGAAAAGATGGCCGGATGCCGCCTTAGCTCCAGGGGGTTCCATAAGTCCACTAAGGTGAAATCTTGACTAAATAAACTGTAAACGGAGTGGCCGATAACATGATAGTACCCATACCACCACTTGACTGGGCCTGACCAGAGCAGCAGACGATGGACTCTGTGTTGCAAACTTATATTAGCTAATTTAATCGTTGTGAAAGTTAAGCGTAACCCTTAACCCCTTCTATACCGCCGACGTATTTTTCATTATATTCTGGTAATTATTAGACGATTTTATTCAGATTAGGAAGGACATCTACCCATTAAAAGGCTAAAAACTATAAAAACATTCCTTTTAGCTACCATATATCCTTCCTGAGTTTCATAACATCGTCTAAATGTAGCTGAAATCAAATAAATGAAACGTCACCGGTATTGAACGGGTTAATATCTATTGTCAGTGTCTTTTTAGCATAGAACTAGTTAAATAACCTAACCAAACAACCTAATCTAACCTAACCTAAATACACTGGTTTGTGTAGGTTAGAGTAAGCTAAATATATGTTTAAATTATTATATACAAACAATCATAAACACATTATACAAACATAGCAATTCTAAAGGTTTTCGAGTCACGGGTGTACCCTCATCGCTGTTACCGGTATGTGTGCATGGACGTGCTGTGTAATTTTCTAAATAACCATAACCTAACTAACCTAATTAAGTACGGTACCGAAATACTACTATAATTACATTTCGATAACAAATAAATAATGACCGTGTACAAATAAATATAACGGCACTAGGGATAGATAAACTCCACGTGCGTGAGTTTACAATAACGGGAAATCAGCTGTTGCTGTAGGGGTGGTGTTCTCCTCTCATGATTGACTGAATTCCTCCTTTTCGTTGCATTCCTTTAAGAACACCGGGATAAAAGGAACGCTCATGTTTGGCTGAGCGAGATCTGGCGCTATCTCACCATAGTGAGTTAAGGACCATTTAAGGCGTTTTATAAAATGTTTGAGTATGCGAGAATTCACCTTTATAACGACATATCCATGCCATAGTGGAAGGTGCCAGAAGACCGCTATGGCATCGATATCGCCGTAACATTTGAAGCTCTTTGAGTATCCTGCCCCTGGTCCGTACCCTGAAGGGGTAGGTAGCTGCTTTTTCTCCTTCATCTTTAGCCCCATTAGTTTTGACATTTTAAGACATTCGTTTTATTATTTTTTTTGTTTGCGATTTTAAGACCTTACGTGCCGTGCCATTAAGGTGTTGATTTTTTACTGGCAGGCAAATTTTATCAGGGGACATTTTTCTACCGAAAAATTTACAAATATATCTAGGGGGTATTTTGATTTAACCTTGATGGAGCTCTAGCGAAGTTACTATTAAATACATAAATACATAATTAAATCGACCAAAAACTAGCCACTACCCCCTTAAACAGAGGCGCAAGTTTACCTTCACCCTCACGAATTTTTTGAAGCAACATATAATATTTATAAGAAACACAGCAAGAGTTCTGACAATAAAAAGGTGTGGGTAATACAGCATGAGGGCGGTGCTTTATGAGATCATTATCCTTTCACACGTTAATCCAAACCATATAATTATTATGTTACCCTCCAACAAACCCACATGTGTCCGTGAAGAACTGATTTATGCTTCCATTTATCCAGAAAGGTACCACTCTATATCTGACCTGACTTCTGTTACTAATAGCTCCAATTTTTAGCACGATGGCGTTGTTTTTTTCCTTTATTATTGCTAACAATCGCCAGACGTCCGGCTGGCTCAGTTGATAGCGTCACTGCTTCCCATCTTGCAGTCTCGCGTTCAATCCCCACTCAGATTGAAGAGTTTTCTGAAATATAACCGGCGGTTACCGTCTCCCCATGAGCAAGGGGGATGGGTAATGGTCTCTGATTGAGTAAAGAAGTGTCAAGCGCTTGAGAATTCAAGTGTCAAGCGCTTGAGAATTCTCGAAGGAGGAGATACGGGTGCTATACTGTATAAGTAACCAGACGATTATTAATATTATTGATTTAATAGAAAATAAAAATAAAAATAGAACAAATGGGGATTGGGCCTGAGCATATAGATAGATAGATAGATTGATTTAACATGAGTTGTATAAAATCTTAGGAAGGACAATTGTGACGCCTCCCGGCGTTAGCAGATGGTTGCGTGGGGCATTGCAGCTCGCTAGCGCTCGCCAGGATGGGGGGATGGGCTACAGTTGCCCTAGAATGATCTGCTTTATTTAATTAGTGTCATGTTGCCACAGACAGTCTAGAAATGGTCTTTGTTTTGGTCTGTGACCGCGCCTTGTATTTTATATTCGCTATAATATAAATGTTGCTTGTGTGGGAGGCGAGCGAGAGAGGGTGAGGGAGTACACCTGGCAGCGGGGTGAGCTATGACGCGGCTCGCTTGGGCGCTGACGGCGTTGGCGGCCGGGTGGTCAACTAGTCCCTTCCCATCGCGGCCTCGTGTTCTTTACCAGCTCAGAGCTTGCTTGACACGCGTATCGCCTACACCCTTTGCAATTCTGTCCCCCATACTCGCCACTTTGCATACTATTTCTCTCTCTCGACTTCTCCTTTCTCATTCTCTAAGCTTTATTAAACTCAACATCCCTTCTGGTTTCAGCATAGACGTTCACCGTCGACCAGTCGTATTGTACGCGAAGCTCTCAGATATTTCCATGTATTAGGTAAAGGAGGTATTATGCTTTATTGAGGTTAGAGAGACGGACTTTTCCGTATGTGTCCTCTCTCGGGAAGGTTGTAGACCGGTATATGTCTCCCTGGCAAGGTGTTGAGTGATTCTGCTTGGTTATCTAAAGCTAGACTAGGGGTAGGGTTACTGTGTCGTTGTCTCCGATGTGTGCAGTGTTAGCTAAGCCCTGCACGACATCGACAGGTACTGTGGGAGCCTAAGTTGTCTTCGGGTGGGTTTACTTTGCGAGCACAGCGCTGTGGTGTGAGAGGGCCATAGCCTATCCCTCACAACATAGTGCTGCCTCTTTGTGTTGACTTCTGAGGGATCGCCAGGATAGAACTAGGTACTAGAGACCTAGATTTATCAAGAGAACATCCCCGTCATATAACGTAATCTTCATTATACCACCCTCGGACAACGTTAGGCTACGAGCCGCATGCTCACCCATTGTTGCCCTGCCTTGATACCCCAGCTAGACTTTATTAACTGAGCAGACACTGGTTAGAGATAAGCCCCCATTATTATATGTATGCAACATTATTATTCACTGCACTTTTGAGCCGAGGTTGTTGTTGAGTTGCACAACCCTAGTAGGCTGTTGCGTTGTGTCACGAAGCATTTCTTTAGTTGTCGAGCATTACTACCTTTGCGCAGTCTTTATTATTCGCCTGCCTATTATTACTATATGTCCTAGTATTTATTGTGACCCGTATTCTGCATTATAATTGTTCAAGATTCTTTACGAACATCTTCCCAGCATCAGACTTATTTCAGAAGTTTCCAGTTGATGTTGCAGGACTAGCATTGCACTTTCTTTAATACAGGAGTGCCAGTTATTTGAGTATCTACCATAACGTTAATTAATCACGTTAACTATCTTTTCTTTGTGTAACCTAATCGAGTAATCTTTTACTGTTTGAGAATAGGCTGTTTCATCGAGCGTCAGCCTAGTGTGTGTGCACCAGTTACCGAGTCATAGGATACCTCGTTGTCCAGGCACGACTCAGGGCGGTAATGGTGTTTTGTTTTCCAGTGTTTAAGGCAGGGGTTGGATCTAGTGTTACCGTTGTTGCATTTTGCCATTATCTAGTCCAATGTTGAAGAGCCCTGTGTCTTTGAGAACCTGGATCGTAACAAATGGCGACCTAGCTCAGGATCTTGTGAACTAAGAGATAATTGCAGGATTGTTGTGGTCATTTGTTTTATTGAGGAATATAGTGGGCACGTTAATTTTTTTTGGCAAAGTAGTATAGCACTTGAGAGTCTTCAGACATTTTTGGCAAGTGAATAGTGCTACATAAGAGTTTGGGGTACTTCTTTTCTGAATATTGTGGTGAGAAATTTTTGTGAGCATCATGTCTTATATCGGGTCAGAGGAGAATGGAGACACAGTACGTAATGTCGAAACTGAGGAACAGCAGCATGATGAAAGGGTTAATCGGGTGAACTGTGAGGAGGATGCTAGGATATTTTTGCAATGGCCTGTTACTGCCGAGCGGTTGGAGGGTATGGATCGGTACGGTCTTCAATGCCTGGCCACAGCTATCGGTCATGCGGTTACTAGCAGCATGACCAAGGATAACTTGATAACGTGTGTACTGGGCAGGGTGACTGGTGAGCGAGATGGGTTAAGTGCTCAGAGCCCTTCGGCCATGCTTCCCCTACACTCGACTCCCAGCCATCCCAGTAGTTTGCCGACCCCGGGTACGCTTCCGCAGTTGGGTGGTGACTGGCAGGGGGGGTTGCCCCTGGGGGGACCACCGGTAATTTCAAACATTGTAGCACCTTCACCTCCTCAAGGGTTATCTCCAGAATTATTGTTTAAGCTCGAATTAGCTAAGCTTCAGCATCAGCAGCAAATAGAATTAGCCAAGATAGAAGAGAGAAAAACTATCAGTCAAGCAAAAATCCAAGCTGAGTCGACTAGGTACAGTGCCGACAGGGACGTAGAGAAGTCGCGAGTAGAGACAACGGTACAGCGACTTGGGGCTGGTAACCGTGCTCATGATCAATCTCTCTCGCACTTATTGAAACTGGTTCCGGTGTTTGATGAGAGTGGTGTTACAGAATTTTTCGCACGCTTTGAGAAGAAGTGCCAGGAACACCAGTGGCCAGAGAATAAATGGGCAGCACTTGTATCCTCTAGATTAATAGGCAAGGGTCTTAAAGCCTACGATGCGTTGCCTATAGAGTCTTGTATTATCTATGAGGAACTCAAGGAGGCTGTCCTGAGAGCATACGAACTACAACCAGAGACGTACAGGTTGAAGTTCCGGGGTGTTACCAAGGGTCGGGAGAGCACCTTTTTGGAGCATGCCCGGGAGCTGTCCGATGCTTTTGGGAATTGGCTGAGGTCGGAGAAAGCTACTACGTTTGACGACATTAAACAGTTGGTGCTTTTAGAGCAGTTTTTCAAATGCACGGGCGGCGACCTGACATTAAACCTTAAAGAAAAGCAACCAAAAACTCTACAGGAGGCAGCTGAGATGGCTGACCTCCGGCTATCACTAATTCGTGGGTGCGGGTCTGCCCAGCGTAGTGAGGCAGGTAACAAGGGGCGTGACGCCCCACCCCCCCGAGTTAGTGATATACCTTATGCAAACAAGTACAAGAGCCATGATACCAAGACTGACCACAAGACTAGCACCGTCCCATTTAAGAAGGGGCCGGGCCCTTCCCAGTACCAAGGGAAGCCCAAAGGGGAGTTGGAGTGTTATCATTGTCATAAAAAGGGGCACTTTGCAAGAGTCTGTCCTAGCAAACCACCTACAGCAGCTGTGTCTTTGGCCTGCAACATTGGTGTGTCTCCGAAGTCATCCGAGTTTGCCCGGGGCAGTTCGTCAGAGGCTGAGGCTCAGCCAATGCAGAAGCACCTGGGAGGCTCGAACCCTGCTCAGGATGTTTTTTGCGACCATAGAGGGCGGGGTTGCATGATGTGGGCGGGGCGCAAGCATGGAGTAGAGGTCTTGCGTGATACAGGTGCTTCCCAGACTCTGATGAAAAACTTGACTGGCTACCCTATAAACGCGGCTCGGGTGGTGGTGGTGCAGGGTATTAATGCAACTCGGTCATACCCGCTGGTGCGGTTGGAGTTGGAGGTGGATGGTGTGGCACGTGAATTGGATGTCGGGATTGTGGAGAAACTGCCAGTGGAGGGCGTCTTCGGCAACGACTTTGCAATGCCCGCTTCTGAGGTTCTACCCTTAGTCGTTGCCGAGAGGCCGGCCGACGTGAGTAGGGAAGAGCAAGAGTGGGTCGAGCGGTGCCAGACACAACCCATGGCGTGTGTTGTTACCCGAGCTCAGGCAGCTAAAGTGTCACAGCCTAGTCCTCCGTCTTCAGACCAGCGGAGGAACGATCAACAGGAGGAGGCTAAAGCTGGAGTTGGTTTTAAGAGTTTTGACTCGGCGGCTCTCCTGGGTGATTCAGTATTAGCACCATTACTTAATTCTGGAGTAGCCCCTGGGCCTGTCATCGAGAGTGACGAGGCTGGGCATGACGAGTCTCCACGACAGCAACGTTATGTACATCGAGAGAGACAGAGGGACCAGCCCAGTATCGGGGAAGGTCATGCATTGCTCCGGGAGCAGTTAGATCGCTTGGCACCCTCAGATATACGTCGGTTGCAACTAGAGGACCCTGAGCTCCAAACGTGTGCTAATGGAGCTGTAGAGCTCGACGAGGACGGCGATGCACAGCCAGGAGATTTTTTTTATTTAGAAGGCATCCTCTATAGGCGTTTTCAAGACCCTAAACGTAGTTGGCAAGAGGGGTCCGGAGTAGTGGACCAGTTGGTGGTGCCACGGGAGTGCAGGGATAGCCTACTGAGGTTGGCGCATGACATACCACTGGCAGGACATCTAGGGGTGAGAAAAACGGTGGCGGCTTTAGAAAAATTGTTTTGGTGGCCGGGGTTGAAGGGGCAGGTGGTAACCTGGATAGCAAGGTGTCATACGTGCCAGAGGGTTGGAAAACCTAACCAAACAATTCCGAGAGCCCCGTTGCACCCCATTCCTGTCAGTGGACCGCCCTTCAGTAAGGTCATCATTGATATGGTCGGACCCCTACCCCCTACTAGTGCCGGTAATAAATTTCTATTAACTATCATGGATGTGGCCACTCGTTATCCTGATGCATATCCAATGAGAAATGGCACAGCGAAAACTGTTGTCCGGAACCTGCTCTTGTATTGCTCGCGGTATGGTTACCCGCAAGAGGTGCAATCGGACCAAGATTCTAGTTTTACATCTAATCTATTCAAACAAACTATGATTCAGCATGGCATCAGCACTGTCGTCTCTTCTGCGTATCACCCGGAGAGTCAAGGGGTGTTGGAGAGGTGGCACGCCACGCTGAAAAGCATGATTCGATGTTGCGCAGAGAACGGAAAGGATTGGGACCTTGGTCTGCCGTATGTTTTGTTCGCGGCAAGAGAAGTACCTGAGGAGAGAGTCTCGGTTTCAGTCCGAATGAGCTTGTTTTCGGGCATCAGGTGACGGGTCCTCTCCACATGGTGAAGGAGATGAGAGAGGGCACTAGGCATATTGTTCTGCGAGATAAGTTGCAACCTCTTGTTCCTGAGCGACAAGAGGAGTTGTTTACTAGGCTGTGGCAGTCCGTCCACATGTTTGTTGCTTCTCCAGGCCTGATGTACGGGGTAGAATCCGACATGGAGTCTGGAGACAGTGCAAGGCTCGAGTTGGTTCCCTACCGTGTGAATCCTGCTCGACAGCCTGTTGTGAAGGCGGAGCTGGACGGCGTGTGGAGAGGGGGTCTGAGGGATGAGGGATATCGTGAGTGGTCGTTGCCAGTGGCTTTGCAACCTGAGTTTGGTGGCAGAGTCCGTGTGTATGTTGATTGCAAGAATGCGGAAGCATTATCCCTGACAGACGCTTATCCATTACCCAGAGTTGACGACACCATAGACCACTTCGGGGATGCCTTGCTCATCACGAAGGTAGAACTAGTGAAGGGTTATTGGCAGGCCCCGTTCCCGGAAAGAGCGAAGAGAAGTGCCAGTCTTGCGATGAACTGGACAGTTTATCAGTGTCAGGTGTTGTTGTGCTGCCGGAACACAAGTTGGATGTGTGGCATGCTAAGGACACTGATAATGTTTTGGCTTTGTTTGCAGGAGAACCCTCGCTGTTCAGTCAGTGTCTGTCGTGGGTGGAGAATCCGGGGTAGGCTACCACAGTATGTTGGTATAGCCTCCTGTCTTGGCTCGCGGTGTATTTTTGCGCTGGTGCTTGTTGGCTCGCGTGTGTAGCATCAGCGTAGGGTCGCAGGGCAGGAGTTGTTGGCTTTGATTAGAAGAAAATTAGGCTACATCTATAGTAGCCGCCAAAAACAACATTAAAATGAAATATAAAAAATTAAATAAAAAACTCTTTCTTTTAATAATTAATTTTAAGATAATATTGTAGCTGAGTACTGAGTGCAGATGATTTTCCCTCAGTAGGCTGTGCTTCTTAAAGCTCGCTCTGGGAGCACAATGTTATGAATTAATGTATTATATTTGGGAAGGGTGATAAGATTTTTTTATATATAAATGTTGTTGTATTTTTTTTTGAGGAGACTGAGCTTGCATTCCATGAGTGGCAGAGTGGTTAGGAGTGGCAGATTCTAGCGACATTCTGCCTGTTCAGATATGGGCTCATGGTTGAGTGTCCCATATCTTGGTGGGGGTGTGACGCCTCCCGGCGTTAGCAGAATGGTTGCGTGGGGCATTGCAGCTCGCTAGCGCTCGCCAGGATGGGGGGATGGGCTACAGTTGTCCTAGAATGATCTGCTTTATTTAATTAGTGTCGTGTTGCCACAGACAGTCTAGAAATGGTCTTTGTTTTGGTCTGTGACCGCGCCTTGTATTTTATATTCGCTATAATATAAATGTTGCTTGTGTGGGAGGCGAGCGAGAGAGGGTGACGGAGTACACCTGGCAGCGGGGTGAGCTATGACGTGGCTCGCTTGGGCGCTGACGGCGTTGGCGGCCGGGTGGTCAACTAGTCCCTTCCCATCGCGGCCTCGTGTTCTTTACCAGCTCAGAGCTTGCCTGACACGCGTATCGCCTACACCCTTTGCAATTCTGTCCCCCATACTCGCCACTTTGCATACTATTTCTCTCTCTCGACTTCTCCTTTCTCATTCTCTAAGCTTTATTAAACTCAACATCCCTTCTGGTTTCAGCATAGACGTTCACCGTCGACCAGTCGTATTGTACGCGAAGCTCTCAGATATTTCCATGTATTAGGTTAAGGAGGTATTATGCTTTATTGAGGTTAGAGAGACGGACTTTTCCGTATGTGTCCTCTCTCGGGAAGGTTGTAGACCGGTATATGTCTCCCTGGCAAGGTGTTGAGTGATTCTGCTTGGTTATCTAAAGCTAGACTAGGGGTAGGGTTACTGTGTCGTTGTCTCCGATGTGTGCAGTGTTAGCTAAGCCCTGCACGACATCGACAGGTACTGTGGGAGCCTAAGTTGTCCTCGGGTGGGTTTACTTTGCGAGCACAGCGCTGTGGTGTGAGAGGGCCATAGCCTATCCCTCACAACATAGTGCTGCCTCTTTGTGTTGACTTCTGAGGGATCGCCAGGATAGAACTAGGTACTAGAGACCTAGATTTATCAAGAGAGCATCCCCGTCATATAACGTAATCTTCATTATACCACCTTCGGACAACGTTAGGCTACGAGCCGCATGCTCACCCATTGTTGCCCTGCCTTGATACCCCAGCTAGACTTTATTAACTGAGCAGACACTGGTTAGAGATAAGCCCCCATTATATGTATGCAACATTATTATTCACTGCACTTTTGAGCCGAGGTTGTTGTTGAGTTGCACAACCCTAGTAGGCTGTTGCGTTGTGTCACGAAGCATTTCTTTAGTTGTCGAGCATTACTACCTTTGCGCAGTCTTTATTATTCGCCTGCCTATTATTACTATATGTCCTAGTATTTATTGTGACCCGTATTCTGCATTATAATTGTTCAAGATTCTTTACGAACATCTTCCCAGCATCAGACTTATTTCAGAAGTTTCCAGTTGATGTTGCAGGACTAGCATTGCACTTTCTTTAATACAGGAGTGTCAGTTATTTGAGTATCTACCGTAACGTTAATTAATCACGTTAACTATCTTTTCTTTGTGTAACCTAATCGAGTAATCTTTTACTGTTTGAGAATAGGCTGTTTCATCGAGCGTCAGCCTAGTGTGTGTGCACCAGTTACCGAGTCATAGGATACCTCGTTGTCCAGGCACGACTCAGGGCGGTAATGGTGTTTTGTTTTCCAGTGTTTAAGGCAGGGGTTGGATCTAGTGTTACCGTTGTTGCATTTTGCCATTATCTAGTCCAATGTTGAAGAGCCCTGTGTCTTTGAGAACCTGGATCGTAACACAATTATGAACTAGAGATCCTATATTAGGAACGGTACTATAGAGTGCTAGGTTCAATGAAGCAAGGCGTCATTGGCCCGTACTCCTAGACAAACCCATATGTGTCGGTGGTTACTACTATAGTTTTACCGCATCCATAGCCAGTCAGTATGATAGGCTACTTGTTGTAATTGCCATGAATGTATTGTGATAATGTTCCAATACTTTTAATTGCATGTACAGTCAACTCGTTTAATCCGCAGACTCAGAAATTGTAGTTATGCAATTATATATTTCCAGATTGCTATATGAACAAATATTATAGGCTATATTTCTTGAGTCATCCGTTTTCCATTTTATAGATTGAAAATTTATGTCGTACATACATTAACGTTTAACCTTCTAATAAGCCTAAATAATATTTAGAGACTGCGGATTAAACGAGTTAACTGGTGACCACGGGATTGGGCCCATACGGGATTGGGCCCACTTAGGTTAGGTTAGGTTAGGTTTTTACACTAACGTTCTAAACCTTCTGGAAGTGGGTCGAAATCTTGTGATAATACAGACTTATGTTTCACCTGATTCATTACTTTCACAAATATATAATGCTCACCAGTGTAAAGATTGTATATTCCGCGAGTGTACAACCCCCAGGGCATGCTATTGACTGGCTGGGAATAAGGAAATGTTATAGTAATTACCACCGCCAATGTTGAGGATTGTTAAGGAATATTGGCCACTGTGCTATAAGTGTTAACCCTTTCAAAATACGATGACGCATTTATTTTCTCTTGTATGGCTACCATTAGACGATTTTATTCAGATCAGGAAAGGTATATGTAAGTAAGAGGATTAACTGAGACAGTGTTCACCCATTTGATTCTCACAGATCCTTCCTAAGCTGTATAAAAATCGTTTAATGATAGCCAGACTAAACTGTCTAAACGCGGCATAATCCTCAAAGGGTTAAGAAAATTACCGACGAACCATCTCTCACAGAGTCCTACAAACACCCAAAAATCTGACCTTATCCAAGAATATACATCACATTTTATTGTTATTAAACCTCACTGTTATTCTAGGCTTCAATACTCACATGTCTTTAGATACCTAGAGAGAGAGAGAGAGAGAGAGAGTAAACACAGCAGGTCTCATCAGGGAGCCAATAACAGAGCCCGGCTGGACATGACAGGGGGATCAAGTCAAGGAGAGTCAGGTCATGGAGGGTCAGGTCAGTTAGTCAGGTTATAATGGGTCAGGTCGGTTAATTACAGTGAGGTCATGGTAAGTCAGGTCAGTTAGTTACCGCCCGCTAGGTCATGATGAGTCAGGTCAGTTAGTTACGATTAGCTCCAGGAGAGTCAGGTCGGTTAGATTGGTCAGGTAATGTAGTCATTTCAGGTAGTTACAGTCAGGTCATGGAGAGTCAGGTCAGGGTAAGCTAAGTCTGAAGATTTAGGTCAGTTAGATAGTAAGATCAGTTAGTCAGGTTATGGAGGGTCAGGTTTACAGTCAGGTCAAGAACCGTCAGGTCAGGTAGAGTTTGGTCAAGGAGAGTCAGGTTAGTTAGTTATAATCAGATCAAGGAGAATCAGTTAGATAGGTCAGGGAGAGTTATATCAGTTTGTTGCAATAAGACTTTGGCGAGTCAGATCATGGAGAGTCAGATCAAGGAGAGTCAGTTAGATAGTCAGTTCATGGAGCGTCATATCTGTTAGTTACAATCAGGTCATGGAAAGTTAGGTTAGCTAGTTACAGCCAGGTCATGGAGAGTCAGGTCATGGTCAGTTATATAGTCAGGTAAGTTAGTTACAGCCATAAACTGGGGGGCTAGGTTAGATAGCTACAGTCCGCTCATGCAGTAAGTTAGGGAAGTCAGATTCAGGAACAGGAGATTCAGGTGTGGGAGACTTGGGTCCATAGCATACTGATGAGGTCATGGCATTGGGGAGTGTATGAAGTTGATACAGTATAATCATGTCAGGTCAGACTCCTGCACTGCAGAATAGTCATTGATACATCAGACATGTATGGTCCGTAGATGTATAGGCAAGACACGTGCAGGTAAGTATCTAGTTAGGTTAAGGAAAGCAAGATGAATGAAAGTCAAGAAGAGTCAAGGATAGAAAGATTTAAGGAGCTTTCACACATTCACGACAAATGCCACGATAAACTCAAGCTGAACAATTGGCGTAGCTGGGGGCCGAATTTCAGTGGGGTATAATGGTGTAACGATGGTGCCACGACGATTGACGACAGACCCATGATGGCGCCACACTGTAGGATAACGGGCCATGATGGGTACAAACATTTACATTTAACGGTTAAAATCGGTACATGACTCGAGGGCCTATGATGACGAATGACAGCGTCACAACAAGCGACGACAGCCGATGACACTGTTACAACAGTCATCCTGAAATGCCCCAGACAAGCTGAGGAGCATATGAAAAGTGCAGGATAGGAGCATGCCACGTAACACTACACACAACCACAACAGGCACCACAACCACCTGGACTATAGCATGGACACAGACGACCTGGAACTCCTTAAGGTGCAAATAGATCTGGAAACTGAGGCGACATAAATTAATTTTGCTGTCTACAAAAATCATCAAGGCAAGGAAGATCAGAAGACAGAGGAGGAAACAAGTGTGGAGCAGGTCCTGGTTGCTCAGGCGTATTATTTTCGGTCATTACGATAACATTATGAAGGAGATGGTTTGTGAAGATACCAACTCCTTCAGGAATTCTTTGTGTTGACATGGACATGTTTAAGGAGCTTCAGGAACGAGTTGGGCCTAGGATTGAAAAGAAGGACACATTATGGAGGAAATCAAATCCACCTGGGTTGAGGCTAGAGCAATAACACTACGCTACTTGGCAAAAGGAGGCTGCTACAAAAGTCTCCGGTATGGCTTCAGAGTGGCACACACCACAGTATCCCTCATTATGCCTGAAATCTGTGGAACCATCATTGCTGAATAGGTAGAGGAAGTTTGTCCTGTCCTAAAATGCCTGATAAGTGCAAAGGAGTTACTGACCTCTTCTCGCTAAAGGGAAATTTCCACCATGCTGTTGTTGTGTTGGACGGGAAGCATGTGGCCATAAGGTGTCCTCCTAAAGGTAGGTCACACTACTTAATATATATTCAGTTAGCAATTTACAGAGTTGGTACCACATAGTATGTTACAAATATGACATGTACCAGCCTTGCATAATTCCAACTAAGGATAGCCCAATAAGGCTGTTAGGCGTATTTCCATTGGGGTCCTTGTGGGATTAGGTTAGCTGGGGAAAATGCGGAGGATAAAGAAATAGATACTTTAGAGAAAGTATTTCTAGGGGGTTATTTTAAGATACCTTACATCCTATAGTAAATATCCGTAATCCGTAATCAGTAATCATTTCAGTTTGGTTTGTCTATCTCTTATGTCGCATTTAGTAGTAGACATAAGCTTGGTGCTCCCTTCTCGCAGCTTGCAGGCCTTGGTGGATGCAGACTACAAGTTTATCATCTGAAATAGCGTCACGGCAAAGACTGTAGATATCAATAATACACAACACCCAGGATATGCACAGTAGATAATGATTTCTTGTGATTATGCATGAGTTTATCAATTCTGCGATGTAAGATGGTATAAATCACTTGCATACCGGACCAATAGACCAGTCAAAGTAGGGCTGGACTTAGAACAAATTGTAATAGAAGGTTTTTTGGCTTTAACTTGTTTATTAGGTCCCTCTGATGAACATATAAAAAGTCTCCAACTTTTGGACACCGGGAAAGTGGTTAATTTGCATAAATTCAAGATGGCCGCCGTCCAAAGCTTCAATTTACAGATAACTTTTTTCTGGTTGCTCCTAGACCCTATAAATGTATTACAAACAACGTTTTTTGGCTTTAACTTGTTTATTAGGTCCCTCTGATGAACATATAAAAAGTCTCCAACTTTTGGACACCTGGAAAGTGGTTAATTTACAGCCAAAAAACCTTACAGCCAAAAAACCTTCTATTGCAATTTGTTCTAGGTCAAGCCCTACCTTTACTGCACATTATTGTCTATTACATTTTGCCTAGGCCTATACTAATCCCATCATCTTGTTTCTTGTTTCATGCAAGGACTTCCAGGAGGCTGCAGATCTTTTGGATAAGCTGTTGCGTGAAGACGTTTCACCGGATGAAGTCTGCAGTAAAGACGTTTTCAACAGAATTTCTGAAAAACTTAAAGCTGAGAAGAGCTCCTTAGCAGAGCATAAGATGGGAAAGCTATGGATTCAATACATGGACATGATTGACCTGCTGCGTCGCTTCCTGAGGGCACTGAGAATGGGCGATTTCCTACTGTACCTCGGAACACTCCAGGAGATGTTGCCGTACTTTGCAGCGTGTGGTCATAACAATTATGCCAAGTCAGCCCATGTGTACATTCAAGACATGATTGAACTTGAGCAGCTCAACCCAGACATGTTCTGTCAATTGAACTCCGGTCTATTTGTGATCCGCCGAAGTGATCGGCTGTGGGCAGGACTGCCAAGCGACTTGGTTATAGAGCAGGTTTTGATGCGCTCTTTGAAAACGAATGGTGGATTGACACGTGGTAGGGGCATGGAGGAAACGCAACGCCTGCGCTGGTTACTTGCTATGCCAGCCTGCGCTGAGGTGAGTGAAGTTATGCAAGAACTGACAGGGAAGCATTTCCACACCTCTGAGCAGCACAAAGAAATGACTGAAGCAAGGCGTGAACGAGATAGGAAGGACACAGAGAAGGTTCTCGCATTCTTCAAGGATTATGATCCATTTCAAGAATCAAATGAACTCAGGAATATTGCCAACGGTGTGACAGGACCAGCCTCGGCCAATCCTCATTTACTGTATGAGGTTGGTATGAACATTGTGCAGAAGATGGAAGGTAGCAATGCTTTTGACTTTTCATTTAGGAAGAAAGATCAAGTTGAGTCGTTGGGTGCAAAGGTTACAATCAGTGCTGAAAAAGTACCAATCGACCCACAGCTCCTTTTCCAGAGGCTCCTCATCTTTGCTAATAACAGGGACTTAGGTGTTGAAGAGGTCTTTGCGTATGAGTTGTCTAGCTACCCTACTGCTCTGTTCGATAAGTGGGGGAGGCTCAGGGAAGCCAATAAACCACAGCTAGGAGATGAGATAGCTGCTGTTGTTCCCAAGTCGTCATTGGAATCATTTGAGGAAGAAAGGACTGTGACCCATGTTCTGGATGGTGGTTCCTTATTGCAAAGGATTCCATGGAAGAAGGGTGACACATTTGAGGACATTGCAAGCATGTACATGAAGCATGTTTCCAAAAACTTTCTCAACCCGGTGGTTGTATTCGACGGTTATAAATCAGGACCTACTACCAAGGACATGACACACAATCGACGATCAAAAGGAGTCTTTGGTCAAAAGGTGATGTTCACTCCAACCATGCCCCTTCGGTCAAAAAAGGAAAACTTCTTGTCAAACTCGGACAATAAGCAAAACTTCATTGACTTATTGTGTGAAACATTCAAGGCAAATGGAATTGACTGTGTCAATGCGCCAGCAGATGCAGATGTCATGATTGCGAAGAAGGGAATTGAGCATGCAAGGGAAACCGTGACATATGTGATAGGTGAGGACACAGACTTGTTGGTGCTGTTGTGTCATTATGCGGAACGAGGGATGAATGATTTGTACTTCAAGTCGAGCAAGGAAGGTGGGAAATGTTGGCATATTAACTCAGTAGCAGAAGCTCTCGGTGAAAGCATCTGTCGTGTCCTGCCAGTTGTCCATGCACTCTGTGGATGTGACACAACCTCACGACTGTATGGTATTGGTAAAGGGGCTGCCTTGAGGAAAGTGAGGGAAGACAACGGTTTCTTGAAATGTATAGAAGCATTCTGTTGCCAAAGTGGAAGTAAAGACGCGATATCATCAGCTGGTGAAAAGGCCTTGGTTTATTGGTTTATTTGTACGGGGGAAAAGGAAATGACACCCTTGACGGACTGCGAAAGACAAAGTTTTGCAACAAGGTGGCAAAAAGTTCAACTACCGTTGAAGTTCACAGCCTTCCCCCAACAACCGATGCAGCCAAATACCACTCGTTCCGAGTTTATTGTCAGGTCCAGGAATGGATGGGGAACTGTGTGGACCCCGAGAAATGGGGCTGGTGTCTGCGGAAGGGACAGCTTGAACCGAAGACGATGGATTCGCCAGTGGCTCCTGATTCACTACTGAAATTGGTCAGATGTCAGTGTAAGGGCAACTGTGACACTCAACGCTGTAGTTGCAAACGGAATGAGCTTGAATGTTCCAGTGCATGTGGTCAATGTAAAGGACTCTGTCAAAATAGCAACTTTGATGCAAGCACCGATGATCCAAGTGAATACGAACTCCTATCATGAATTACATAATTGGCTCTGAATGACGTCATACTACGTCATGGTTTTTTTTTTTTTTTTTTTTTATAAAAAAGAGGGACAACAGGTCAAAACACCCATACAAGCACAAAGTGCCTGTGTCACCCCTTGTGAAAGAGACAGTTCAGCCTGTCTGTAAGGTTTTTCGGCTGTAAATTAACCACTTTCCAGGTGTCCAAAAGTTGGAGACTTTTTATATGTTCATCAGAGGGACCTAATAAACAAGTTAAAGCCAAAAAACGTTGTTTGTAATACATTTATAGGGTCTAGGAGCAACCAGAAAAAAGTTATCTGTAAATTGAAGCTTTGGACAGCGGCCATCTTGAATTTATGCAAATTAACCACTTTCCCGGTGTCCAAAAGTTGGAGACTTTTTATATGTTCATCAGAGGGACCTAATAAACAAGTTAAAGCCAAAAAACCTTCTATTACAATTTGTTCTAGGTCCAGTTAAATGATTGCTAGATTTACTGGACTACAAGGTCACTCAGCTTGTCTGTCGCTGTCTGTCTATCCATCGGTCTGTCTGTCTGTCTGTGAGTCTGTCTGTCGAATATCTCTAGGGTTTTTATTAGATGTTCACAAAATGGATAAGATCAATTTAGACAGTCCGAGCGGATGTCAGTCAAAGTGGTATAAGGCCAATCATAAAGGTCAAAGGTAAAGGTAATTTTGTTTACTGTTTTTACTATTGATTCAAGTTTCACCAGTTGCACATTGTTAGATGGTATGCATATGGCAATCATGCTGACCAACCTTCAGTTAAATATTCAAAGGTCAAATTTAGATTTAATATATACATTCCTAAACTAATGGGTAGATTTTCGCTGCATGTTGCAGCTACATCTAAAATGTCTATACAAAGGTTAGCAAATACAATAATATATTACTAAAAGGTCAAGGTTAAGGTCAAATTTGTTGGTTAACATATTAAATTCTCTACAGTTTAATCAAATTTCACCAAGTTCGCTGAAATGGTCAAGATGTACGCACATACTCGATTTGTCAATTAAATTATGATGCAATTAAAAAAAAATCTTAAAAGACAAGATTACAGGTAAAGGTTAAAGTTCAGTTATTTAAGGTGGTGGTAAAAATCATTTGAATGTCAACAATATCGCTTTCCTAGATGTTGTTTATATATACAATGTATTGATCAAATACCACATATACCGGTATACAGTATATATTTTTTTTCTTTCTAGTTCAGGTCAAAGGGCAAGGAAAATATTATACACAGATTTATTTCAATTTCTCCAAAATTGACTTAAGGATTCTCACCAAACGTAATACATATATTCAGAAAGTGTATGTCGAGATAACGAAAACACAAAAGTATACTATTCAAAGGCCAATGTCATATTTTATGGTCAATACATTTACTTTTTCTACTATCAATTCAAATGTCTCCATATTTGCCGATATGGTTGGCCTTTACATGCAAATTATAATACAAAAGTTTCACACTAAGACCATTAGGGTCAATATAATGGACAAACTATTCAAAAAAGTTCCCGCAAACTAACCAATAATTTGTTCACCAAATTAATCATGTGTAGGCCTACTTGATTCGTTAATAGAATGATCCTGAAATAAAGAAATACCTGTATATTCCTACTGAAATGTCAACATAAGTCAAGGTAAAAGTTCTATTAATACAGATGGTTTATAATTCAAATTTCATCAAACCCCTTTTGTTAGTGGTACTCTATATACAAATTATTTTGATCAAAAGTCATACCGGTATCTAAATTTCCAAGATCAAGGTCAAATGTCAAGGAGAAAGGCCAACATTTGATTGTTATATAGTGTTCTCCTAAACTGATGGATACATAAATGTTCATCAACTGCTTCAACTATATCTGCCATGCGCACGCAAACGCCAGAGAAATATTAAATTGTACATTTATCAAAGGTCAAGATCAATTATTATTATTATTATTATTATTATTATTATTATTATTATTTTATATTAATTAATTTATTTTTTGGCTATTTATTCAATGTTCACTAACATCACTGAGGCTATTTAGACCACATGAACATTACAGCGTAGAATGACAAAAATGATCCATAATATTAGAAATCTTTCGTATGAAGAAAGGTTGAAGAAATTAGGTTTACATTCGTTAGAGAGACGCAGAGTTAGAGGGGATATGATAGAGGTGTTCAAGTGGGTTAGTGGGATTAACAAAGGGGACATGACAAATGTACTAAAGCTCAGTGATAGCGAAAGAACTCGTACCAATGGTTTCAAATTAGATAAATTTCGTTTCAGAAAAGATATAGGCAAATATTGGTTTGGTAACAGAGTTGTAGATGGGTGGAATGGACTACCAAGTGCTATAGTGGGATCTAAAACTGTAGGGAGCTTTAAGATAAAATTGGATAAGCATATGGACGAGAAGGGTTGGGTGTGAAGGGGGATCAGCCGGGTTGGGCCAATCAGCGCTCTGCAGACCCCCATAATCCTGCGTTAATCTCTAACCGTTTTGGTAAGATGATCCTCAGGGTATTAGAGTGTGAAGCCTATAATTGGGCTTTGTAATTGAATTGGGGTTGTGTGGGACAGGGATCTGCCTTGCTTAGGCCAATCGGCTTTCTGCAGACTCCCATTTTCTTATGTTCTTATGTTCTTACAGTAGCAAATTATCAGACAAATACCATGAAGTTTAGGATATTATGTAAAAGGTCAAGTTAAGCTATAAGGCTTTTAGGTAGCTATAAGATCGATAATGTGTAGAGAAGTTATAGTGGGAGATGTTTGTAGGTAGCTATAATATTGATGAAGTGTGCTGTAGGTAATATAGATTGATGAAGTGTGCTGTAGGTGATATAGATTGATGAAGTGTGCTGTAGGTGATATAGATTGATGAAGTGTGCTGTAGGTGATATAGATTGATGAAGTGTGCTGTAGGTGATATAGATTGATGAAGTGTGCTGTAAGTGATATAGATTGATGAAGTGTGCTGTAGGTGATATAGATTGATGAAGTGTGCTGTAGGTGATATAGATTGATGAAGTGTGCTGTAGGTGATATAGATTGATGAAGTGTGCTGTAGGTGATATAGATTGATGAAGTGTGCTGTAGGTGATATAGATTGATGAAGTGTGCTGTAGGTGATATAGATTGATGAAGTGTGCTGTAGGTGATATAGATTGATGAAGTGTGCTGTAGGTGATATAGATTGATGAAGTGTGCTGTAGGTATAGATTGATGAAGTGTGCTGTAGGTGATATAGATTGATGAAGTGTGCTGTAGGTGATATAGATTGATGAAGTGTGCTGTAGGTGATATAGATTGATGAAGTGTGCTGTAGGTGATATAGATTGATGAAGTGTGCTGTAGGTGATATAGATTGATGAAGTGTGCTGTAGGTGATATAGATTGATGAAGTGTGCTGTAGGTGATATAGATTGATGAAGTGTGCTGTAGGTGATATAGATTGATGAAGTGTGCTGTAGGTGATATAGATTGTAGCGGAAAATATTAATCGTGTAGGGAAAAAAACTAATGGGACTGTACGGAAAATGGGGTCTGTCTCGTATGGGCAATAAGCCTTCTGCATATTTCTATGTTTCTTCTGTTCGTAAAGCTCGAGAATCTTTGAAAATTAAGAAAAATAGAACTTATAATACTCTAGGCCTATTTTTTTATAAATTCACAGTATATGCAATTACATTGAAAAGTAATTATACAACCAACATAAAAATATACAGTATATAAGAAAAGAGTATTAAAATCTCTGTAAGCCCAATATCTAGAGCTTACCCATACATCCCCATGTCGCATCGAAAAACAATAATTCCGCAACTAAAATACAACGGCTAAAGAAAACATTTTAAACATCATTCGAACCCGCGGTAATACCTACACAATTCCAGCCATTACCTTCATAATTCCTCAACCGCAAAATAGCACTTCGACCGTAAAACCCAAAGCCAAACGCAGCCCACAATTTCCCAGGCTCCAGCGCTTACTAATTCGTAGCCAAACAAATCGTGACAAAACAATTTCGTAGCAGAGCAATTCGTGACAAAACCATTTCCCCTCCGCTCGCCTGGTTTGTGTGCTCGTATGTGTGGGTAAAACAGGGCTCGTGCTTGAAGGAATACAAATACCGAATACAAATTAGCGAATTGTGTTGATTGCGGCACGGGAGTGGACTTGTCGCTATGTTGCCTTTGATGTCTTTGGGTATATAAGGGGGCTTTGTGTGTGTGTGTGTGTGTGTTTGTGTGTTTGTGTGTGTGTTGGTGCTCACAGGAACGGGGGGTGGAATGGGAGTGTTGGAGACTGAGAACAGGCGTGCGAGACGGTGGAGTGATATTGACGGTAGTGAGTCGGGAGCTGAATAGAGGTAATAGGTCCAAGTAACTGGAGTGAAAGGAGAGAATAAGACAAAAGTGAGAGAGAAAGTTAAAGTATAAAGGAAGGATTGCAACCGATCTGTGACCTACTCTGGAATTTCATAGACGGAAATAAGAGGCACAAACTATGGAACAGGAGAGACAGTGGATTGGTGCTTAATAGATAGAGGTACAATCACGTATATAAATTCGTGGACCTCCTATGTTTTTCTGTATGTAATTATAACTCTCTAGATTGATTTTTAGATGGGACTTGTTTATATATATATATATACATATATAGATATGTATACATATACATATATATATATATATATATATATATATATATATATATATATATATATATACAGTATATATATTGTATGTGATATATAGAACATTATAGGCATTAGTTCGATTCCAGAGATATACTTCGGTAATTAGAAATAAGTAAGGTCAACGAATTTTTATGAGTAACTATTCATGGTGGTGGAATGAGAGGAAATGTTAGTGGTGACATAAACACTATTACCCGCTACATTATTCTGGAGAGCTCAATGTTTGCCTTACGTAATGTAAGCATATTTAGCATCCACATGGGAACTGAAAATGGTATATAAAAAGGATAGTTATTGCAAACTGCCTGCCACTTACGTACAGTTATTTTCATAAATTCAGAATTCCCTGACCACTTTTGATATTTAGGAGCGTGTAAGCAATCCTGTGAAACTTTTAATATTGGTTAAAACGTGCCGGTACTTCACTTACATTCGATACAGTTCCAAACCAGTGTCCAACTACATTTTGAAGGCAATTGTACTTGTACCTTTCCTAATATTATCCTAACCCTTCTCCTACACCCTCCACATACCACGCTGACCGAAAACACTCCTCTGTGCATCCTTAACGAATTGAACTAAATGAGTTTAAAGATGTTTGGTGGTTTTAGCTTAAATTAATGAAAAGCCATCCAGATTGTTAATAGAAATACGTGGGTATGAGACGAAAATAATTAAGATAATCTATTTTTATTAATTTCACTTCAACACTAAACACCACCCAATGAAATTAATGAAAGCAAGCATGTGACCCACCGGGATTCGAACCTGGGTTACCACATACAGATTTTAAACACTCTAACCATTACACCATCTAGGAAGTTATAAGTATAGCACACGACTACGATGAATGTCCATTTATCGAATACTGGACAATAATCTAATCATGTACTACACCCAACTGCACTTATGAATAGCCTATGGTTAAGTGGTAGGAAAGGATACTCATGGGGCACATATCATATAGACCGACCTATCTACGAAATATCCCTGGACCCAATTATAATCTATTTGTATTCATTTCACTCCAACACCAAACACCTCCGAATGAAATGAATGAAAGCAAGCATGTGATCCACCGGGATTCGAACCTGGGTTACCACATACAGATTGTATAAACTCTAACCAATACACCATCAAGGCAGTTATATGTATGGCACATGATAACGGTGCATATCCATTTATCGAATACTGGATATTAATATGATCATGTACTACACCCAACTGCACTTATGAATAGCCTATGGTTAAATGAGAGGAAAGGTGTAAGGAAGAGGTTGATGTTTGGTTGAAGTAACTGACCACTTGCGAATTCGGGCTATAAGGAAGTTAATGCTATAGGCATCGATATTCATCCTAAATACAAGGTTAAAAGTATGTGTGTAGCACACTTTTAAGTATGTGAAATTAAAACAAAAATTCATCCAAATAACATGTGTATATAATTATATATATATATATATATATATGCTAAATATTTGTCTATAGCATGAATTTTCTTATGGCTTGAAACTCATTATTGGCCAAATATGAGAATGAGGAAAGATGGGATAAATTGGGCAAATACAATAATGCTCATGAACGAAAGTTATTATAGTTGTTACGCTGGCCAGCTTGCCAGAATGTACTCGTACTCGCTAGCGCTCACCAGGGCAGTGAAATGGGCTATAATAATCGTAGAACGATGTTCTTGCTTTCTTAGTATTCATGTTGTCACAGACAGATCAGTGGTGGTCTTTATTCTTGTCTGTGACACTTGGAAGTATTTTATATCAGTGATAGAGTACAAGATATGTAGTGTGAATTGCAAGGAGAGAGAGAACGAAGGAGGCAGCGAGGTGGTATTATGTGCATGTGTATGTATGTGTGCCTTCCTCACTCGGGCGGAGTTTCCCACGCTCGTGATTGGCCGGCGGGCCTGGCGCGTCATATGACGCCTGCTCTTCATGACGTAGTGGTCTGTGATTGGGTGCCATTGTCTCAGTTTTGGTGCTGGGGGGGGGCTCCTACCCGCGTGTCTCCTTAGAGCAATCTGTCCCCAATTTAACCCCCTGTACTACTGTTTCTCTCTCTGAACTTCTTCTTTTCCAATACTTCTTATCTTTATTCAATTACTTATCCCTTCTGGTTCTGCATACGACTTCCATAGTCGGCCAGTTGTATTACCAGCACCAGTTCTCACATATATGTTTTGCACTAGCTTTAGGGATTATTAGTCATAGTCACATGGGAGTCATATTATCATTGGGTGCTTCTAATTATTGAGTTGTTCTTTGTTACTATTTAATGCTAGACAGTGGAGGGTATCTTTGGTCGTTGTCTGAGTTATGTATATGGCAAGTCAGAGCCTGTACGACTTCGACGGAGCTAGGTAGCCTGTAACCCTTGTGCATATTTTTCCTTTGTGAGTGTAGCAGTATACAAGCGAAGGGCTTTTGCCTACTCTTACTTGTATGCTTGCTACCTCATTTTGTTGACCTTTGTGGAGCGCCAGGGTAAGACCAGATACTTGAGATCTGGACTTACCAAGAGAGCCTCCTAGTCACTTAACGTAACATAAGGGAAATCTGTTCAAGGGGAGATAGTAGGCTACGAGCATGCTTGCGCTCTGCCTAGCCTCCTGGTACCTTTTATGCCGCTGCTAGACTTTATTAGTAATAAAGACAGCATTGTGTTTATTAACTTTAATTGTGTATGCTTTAGGAATTATTCACGTATTATTTTAGCCTAGGTTGATGCATGGTGCACAACCCAGTATGGCTGTTACTTTGGCTAAGGAAGTACTGTTTTGAGTGGCTATTATTAGTGCTGTCACAGAGTTGTTGCACTCCCTTGTTTTATATATGTATCCTACTTGTTGGTGTATTTAAGATACACGCTTCGGTGTCCTGCCCCTGCATTATTTCTGTTCTATATTCGACGAGCATCTTAGAGCATCAGACGTTTTCAGAAGATTCCATATCTGTTTGCTGTAGGACTAGACTTCCAGTGTTTTCATAGAGCATTGAAGAGTTTAGTGTTGAGTACAGACTCACACTAAAGTTAACGTAAGCATATACTCGTTTATTAAATCTTGTTATAGTTTATTTAAGCATTGTTATTACTTGAGAGCATTTTATTAACGTAAAGTATTCCTGTTGTGAGTAGGCTTTGCCGCCACCGAAAGCCTTTGTAGAAGTTCACTAAAACCCAGTTAATTGATACCCCGTTATCCAGTAGATTAACTCTGGAGGGTTTAAGTGTATTGTTCACCGGCGTAATAGTTCGAGGGTTTGGAATTAGCGTACCGTTGTTGCAGATATAGCCTATCTTCTAATCCAATATTAAGTGCCCTTGTTTATTTCGTAGTGCCGGTCGTAACATAGTGGTTTGGGTTAAAACGGTATGAAAGACAGAGGTATTAAACCGATAGAATGTTAATTTAATGGGCTGATGAAGACAAGAGGGACGATGCAATGGATGTAAAGCAAGAATTATAGAGCGGAAGAATGAGTCTGTAAAACAGGACATGAATAATAATAATACGAGACGTTAAATCGGGAAGAGAGGCAATGGATGAATTGATGGCTACACAGGTAATGAGTAGCTGGCATGAAACGGAAGAAAGGTTATAGAATGGTTTGAAAGGAACATAAGTGAGAAGGAGAAGAGAGAATGTAATTGGATGAAATTAATGCAAGAAACAAGAAGAGATAATATGATGGAATGAGACAGGTTTGAGAAGTTTGTGGCGGGGTAGTAAAACATGGGAAAAACAAAGATATCAAAGAAGAATGATGTGGCGGAAAGATATGACAATGAAACAGCTTCCGAGTTAGCTATAACACCAGGTTAGGAACAAATAGGTTTGACACATGAGAGGCTGTTTTCTGGGTTATTTATCGATCCGGTAAGGATTGGGAAAGGGATGGCAGGATAGAACAAGGAGCATGTAGAATGAAGCGACATTGAAGTAGGATTTTTGGGATAGCAATAAAATCATGTAAGGTACAATTGCTCTGATTCGTGGTAGGCTAGGTTCTGAGTTAGTTGTAAGATGTAGTAAGGACTTTCGATGATCCGGATTGACTAGCTTACCTTAGTGATTGCTTACCTTAGTGATAGTAAAGAGGCAAAAGAGTCAGAGCTCATAATGGGTGCCTCTTCTCAGTTTCCTTTCAGTATCAAACTGGTCGTATCTGTTTTAAACATATTGACACTGGTACTGCTTATTACATTTTCAGTGAGATTGTTGTCATAATAATGTACTGTCGTGAACAATTACACCGACGCACCCCTTTGCATCAGTAATATGTGTAACTTTATTTATGTCCATAACTGTACTTGTCAAATGCTGTGATATTATGTTTAATGTTGGTGAGAGAAGATTTAAGACGGGATTATGGATCGAAGTAAATGGACTGGAAGTGATATGTATTAGAATACTGACATGGTGATATGGGACGGAAAGATAGTGAGGAGCTACTGATATGGGTCGATGGGTATGAAACGTCAACCACTTCAGTACTATGACGCAAATTTGTCATTATAGTTTTGCTAACATTAGGCGACTTCTATTCAGCTTACAATAAAATTAATTTCATAATTAAGGGATCAAATCTCTCTTAAGAACTCCTAATCAGTGATACGCTGCTGTCTTTTATGCTGGCTAATACTAAACTATTATATTAAGCTTAGGAAAGGCATCTCGTAGGCAAGAGGTTAATTAAGATAAGCATAGGCGACACGATTTTTTGGTGACCTTGAGGGACCCCAATACCTTTTTGGCATCTGTAGATATGCCGTGTTAGTATATATTATGATCCTATCCAAATCCTTTGCTTATTGGTCTCCGCACACCATGTTGCCCGGGAATAGATCTCTGTGGGGTTCCAAAGGAACTATAATCTAACTAAATAGTGGAGCATACCGAAGAGACTGAGGAATATAAGTTGACAACAGAGAGTGTAACGACATGGTAAATATTGTGAGTGTACTGTATAAAATAGGTGTTCAACTTGTTATATCGCAAAACATAGAAAAAATAGCCCAAAAGAAGGATAAGAAGAACAAATACTCGAAATCCACATCAATTAAGTAGGAGTTATCCCTCACGCAACGAAGGATGAGCGGAAAGGAACAATCATCCAACTAGGGACTGCAGGGAAAACCCCGTTTTCCTCTACTGGACATCAGAAAACGGACCAAAGCAAACAAAATGGCCATCGCACCCCAATCACTACCTACACCTACATGGGTACCCGGGTAGGCGGCGTGTTACCATCTCAGTAGAGATGGGACCCAACACCACCCAGTGGCAGCCAAGGTCAGCCCTTCTTGCCCTCAACCGACCAACAAGGAAAAGATAAATTTGACCTACTGTTAACCTAAACCAGACCACGCAAACCCATATGTCCCCATCAGACACAGCCAGTTATTTTTGTGGCACGCCAATTGCTACCACTTCCCCTTCCCTTGGCACGCCAGTTGCAGCTAAGATTAGTGACACACCTGTAACAGTCACCTCCGCCCCTTTCCTTCGCATACCAGTAGCAGCCATAATAAGTGACAAGTATGTAGCAGTCACCCCTCCCTCAGCACCCTAGGAGGCAGCCGAATTAAGTGACATGCCTGTATCAGTAACTCTTCCCTTTTCCGGCATGCCAGTTGCAGCCAGTATACAACAGAACACTCATAATTTGAAGAAGGAGAAGAAGAAGAAGAAAAACATGGAGAAGTCTCCCAGGAAAATAGAAAAAGTACCAAAGCGAGGGCCTTCGCCTCCTCGCCAACGAAAAAGTGGAAGAATAGTCAGTGTTCAGAGACTCTTGCGAAACGTATTCCCTTCCTTCTTGGATTTCAGGTAAAGTGTTGTCTCATCTTTCAAGACCCTTCTAACTTACACCAATTACAACAGCCTTCAGTACAGTACCAGGGTCTTATGATACTCTTACGGCTCCGACAATTGTATCGGATTCAGGATATTATCCATCTTGCTTTCCAAATAACAACACAGCTTTAGAGATTCTTCAGTATAAGTTTAGCTAGATATAGCCTACACTTGCTAATTTATATGTATAATGATATTTAGGAATATTATGTAAATTTCCCGTTCGTTCTGTTTGTACCAAGGCTCTTAATTTATGCTTAGTCATCTGTAGCCTATATAATATTTTGTTTAACTTAATAGTTCGTTTTCTCTTAAAGTAGCTTTATCAAACTAATTAAACCATTCCATGTATATCATTATTGCTACAAGTGAACTCTATTTCTTACAGAGTGGACTAAGGAATGGAAACGAAAAATGTAAGGAAGAGGAGGCAATTTGGTGGCACTAGAGTCGTGAAACAATAAGAATGCGGTGAGAACAAAATGGAGAACAAGATCAGGGCAAGTGCTTAACCCAAGGGCTGCGACATTCATTCCGGAAAAACAAAAAACAGAGCCGGTGAAGTGAAACAATATGTGATTAGGTGGTATGTCTCCTTACCACCACCTCTTGTCGCCCTCTTACATGTGTATTACCCCCCCCCCCTCCTTCTCCTCCGCCCCCCCCCCCCCTTTCTTCCTCTACTTCCCCACTTCTCATTTATCCTATATTTTGCCTCCTCCACCTCAAATACATTTTGTTACCCTCCTGTACACTCACCCTACCCTCCTCCTCCCTCATGCAGGCACGAGACCAGCCCAGACCCAGTCAGTATCTCTTGAGATGCCCAAGAGGGTGGACCTATGTTGCACTCCTCCCACCACTTCCATCACAAATATACAGTTTCACATAGCACTGGATATGTTCCTCTTTACACCTATTTTCTGGTTCTTCAATGTTCACATGTTCATTATACAAGTAAAATATGCACATAGGGAGCAGAAATATTGTATTTTTATATGGTAAATATAATTAATTTTGTCAGAATTGAAGCTAAATCTTCCGTACTGGCGGGCGTTTCAAAAACATATTGTCACAGCTGTCAAGTTGACACATTTAAGAGGTCGCATCTCCCAATGGAGTAGATGGCAAGTTGCTGAAAGCAGTGAAGAGCATTTATGAGGATGCAAAGGTGGCATTACGTGTGGAGAATGAGCAGAGCGAGTTCTTTGACCTGAATGTTGGGTTGAAACAGGGGTGTGTTATGTCCCCGTGGTTGTTTACTGTATATATGGATGGAGTCATGAAAGAAATACAAGGAAGAGCATGGATGTTGGTGTATCGCTGATAAGGGAGGGAAATGAGTGGAAGCTGCCTGTACTGCTGTTTGCTGATGATACAGTTCTGATGAGCGATAATGAATGGGACTTGCAGGGTCTGGTAAATGTATTTGAAACAGTGTGCGAAAAAACGAAATCTGAAGGTAAATGCAGGGAAGAGCAAGGTTATGGTCTTTGAAAGGGGTGAAACCACAGAGTGTGAGGTGAAGTTGAACGGTCAGGCTATGGAGATTGTCAGCTCATTTAAGTATCTGGGCAGTGTGTTGAGTAAAGATGGGACTATGGATGAAGAAGTGCGGGAGAGGGTGCAACAGGGGAAGAGGGTTGTAGGAATGCTGAAAGCAGTAACGAGAAACAGGGTGGTCAGTATGGAAGTGAAAAAGTCCTTGCATGACAGTGTGGTAATCCCGACACTGACTTACGGAAGCAAAGCATGGATGTTTGAGAAGGGACTCAGACCAAGAGTGAGAGGGGTGGAAATTAGTTACTTGAGAAGTTTGTGCAGAGTTACATGGAGGGATAGACAGACGAATGAGGAAGTAAGAAGGAGGTGTGGTGTGGAGGTAGATGTGCTGGAAAGTGTGAAAAGGAACATCTTGAGATGGTTCGGCCATATGGAACGTATGGAAAGCGAGAGAATGACTAAGAAGGTGTACGAGAGCGAAGGGAAGGACAGAGTGAGAGGTAGACCGAAAGAAAGGTGGAAGGATAGAGTGAGGAAGTATATGGATGAAGGCGGTGCTGGTTGGGAGGAGAGGCGTCGACTGACTGGGGACAGAGGTGCATGGGGGCAGTTTGTTCGTGGCCACCCCTTCGGGGATCACGGCATCAGGCAATAGATAGATAGGTAGATCTCCCGATGACCGGGTTGTCTTTTCAGTCAAAGTCATAGTTCTCACCGTTAACAAAATTGAAAACATTATATAATAGGAACTTAAAATGCCATTATTCTTATGAACAATATTTGACATTGTAAGCAATCAATAAGCAGTTACTTCATAAATCATACGTCTTATGGCGTCGTAACTTTTAACCCCCTTTGAATATCAGGGTTCAGATGGAGGACTGAAAAGAGGATTATCCACCGTATTCCTAAGTATGTAGACAGGGTGTTCACTATCCGATACCAAACTGTGGTCATTTTTTTTTTTTTTTTTTTCGAGTGACTGTCTTGTCCTCATCTTAACAATTTTGCAAATACGAAGATTGTGAAATTAAATTAATTGTTAATTCCGGAAACTTAATATAATGTAGACACACCATAGTTTCATATATTTCATTGGTATCAAGTTATCAGTTAATAAGAAATTCAGTTTACCGTTAGCTACAAACAAACTATATTCAACGTATCGTGAATTGAGTTAATATAGGACATATTAACAAGTATCCAAAAGCTATCAATTTATGCTTATCTATTTCCTTTATTTAGGTTTAAAACGCCACGTTTAAGAATATAGCTTTATGATATTAGGATGGAAGACGGTCAACTACGAACTAGACTATGGTACCAGACAATAGGTAAGTGCAGAATCGGATGGGAGTTTGAAAACTGAGAGGGGTATACACATACAATTGGAGAGGTGGAGATAGGATAAGAATGTGTAGAAACGGATTGTATGAAAATAAGGCGGTAGGATGAGTAGGGTAGATTAGCCAGTTCACAAGCGGTATTCCATTTAGTACACAACATTTACAATAAAAGAACAACAGACAATTACTCGAGTTTGATAAATGAAGTTTGCATCAAAATGTCCAGTCGCGGTCATGAATACATGAACACCTCTAATGATCAACCCGGGACGGTGAGTGGTAACTAGTGAATCAAAATATTTGGAGTTTTGCAGCTCAAGCAGGTTATCAAAATAGTTCGGAGGTATCATAATTTCATCTCTAAAAACTGTTCATAAAGTTCTGTCCATCACTGAACTTCAGCTATCGTACATTTTAATACATGTAAGAATATATATACAGGTATATATATATATATATGCTACTTTTCGGTGAGAAGTATATTCATAGATATAGCGTACTTATCGGCTAGTCTAGCCTACATGAAGACAATGAAATGGAATGAACATGCGAAAACAAGGAAGGGCAATATGACATTATTACAGAAATACGTTGGAGAGAGGGATGAAACCAACACGATAATGGAGGAACGGAAATGAGAAGACTGGAGAGGGAGAAGGGGAAGACAAGAGCAAGGATATTGTGGACATGACATGGGGGAAATTAGAAGAGAGAGAAGGAAATATTTGGCAACAAGGGAAATGAAGAAAGGGAGGAGAATTCGAGTGGATGAAAAACATATTAAAAGGACCACAGTAGAGATGCTAACCGATGCCTTTGGTGCTCAAGGAGAAGGTGGCTCCTTAGATCTTTATCCCAATGTAATTAACCCACTGAGCCCCAGCTAGTTAAATAAATGTACCACCAGGGACTGGCAGGTTTTGATTTTTTTTTCCAGAAACAATAAACATGGGTTAGGAATGAAGGAAAAACCACAAAAAACAATCAAAAAGGTCAAAAATTGGTCCTACGGAGCCCCCGAAAACGGATTTTACAAGAGTAAAAAATTGAAGGCAAAAACACCCAAAAAACATGTTTTTGCACGCTCACACGGTTGGACTTTGAGAGTTTTCAACCATCGGCAAGGTTGCGTGAGATACTTACACAGTTCCCATACAAATCTGAGCCCTCTAGGTGTCATAGGACCGGAGTAATTAACACTGACGCAACATATGTGACGCTGGAGTTTAGCGTTACATACATTGCCGACGCACTGTTTGCGTCGCTGGGGCTCAGTGGGTTAACAGGCCCATATACTGTTTAATCTGATGTATACACTACTACGCCATAAACTTAAATGTAATATATGGACACACACACACACACACACACACACACACACACACACCACACACACACACACCCACACACACACACACAACACACAACACACACACACACACACAACACACACACACACACACACACACAACACACACACACACAACACACACACACACACACACACACACACACACACACACACACACACACACGCCACACGCCACACACACAAACACACACACACACACACACACACACACCCATACACACCCATACACCACACACCACACACCCACACACACACCCACACACACACACACACACACACACCACACACACACAACACACACACACACACACACACACACACACACACACACACACACAACACACACACACACACACACACACACACAACACACACACACACACACACACAAACACACACACACACACACCCACACACACACACACACACACACACACACACACACCACACACACACACACACACACACACTAGCTCCGGTGATTGCCGTATCCACGCACTTTGTAGCGAGGGAATAGAGGCAACCAAGAACAGAGGACACGGAATTAACAAAAACTGTAATATAAGCAAGAATTGCATCATCTCTTTTTCCCGCGAAGTTATGCTGGTACTGTACATGATGGAGCTTTCTCATCTACTGGGAGGATTTTTTTTTTTAAGGATTAGGGGATGAGGGAACTTGACCCTTTTTACCACGCCACAGACCTATTTTCACAGGCAGAGTTCAATGAAAAGAGATTAGCCACATACCTATTTTACTGTCAGGCTAAACAGAGGCAAGGGGTGTGAGGAGATTGCCCAAACACCATATTTAAAGGCCTACCTGAACATTTACAGTTAACTGTCGGACCTCATCCAGTTAGCATCATGCTTTCCTCTCTTCTTACAAATAGCTCCTTTTGATTTGTTATACCCCATCAAAGCTTCCAATATAGACAAGCAGTTTGCAAGATACATTTGTGCAGAGTATACTTTATTATTAGATAGTTTATATTATATGTATATGAGTCTGGTGTGACGCTTCTGCATAGTAGCCACGTGCGGGCATGCGCGCGCGTCGGCTGCCCAGCCGTTTAGAATGCAGCCGGC
The DNA here is from genome assembly GCA_032716605.1 of Paralithodes platypus. Lineage (NCBI taxonomy): Eukaryota > Metazoa > Arthropoda > Malacostraca > Decapoda > Lithodidae > Paralithodes > Paralithodes platypus. Next base: position 41,843,535 of record CM064480.1, on the reverse strand, counting down.
CGGCCGGCTTTTCCTTAGTATATATCCTACGACAATGTAACTAATGTCTGGGATATTCTTATGCTGTTTCACAGCTTGTAGCTGCCCTTATTCTTAACCAACGCATCTTAGTATATTTTATTCTCGATAGTTGATTGTTTCATTATAATATATAAGATATAAGTCTAGTGAGAGTGGGAGGAGACGAGCGGGAGAGAGAGACCGGCTGGGGGACGTTGCTTCGCGCGGAGAGTCTAGCTTGGGACGAGCCTGATGTTGCCATATGCATTTGATTGCAACGTTAGGCTTAGTTTCGACTCATGCACGGGGTAGAGGATTTTGACCCGGCAACTGTGTTGAGTGTTGCCAAGCATGGGATGTATTTTGCATGCCTAGGGTGGGGTCCAGACAGATTCAAGACTCAGAGCTCACCTCACTGTCGTACCCTTCGGACCCCCTTGATATCTATCCCTCTCAACCCCACTTAGAAACTTTCTCTCTTACTTTGTATACCTTCCTTCCACTACTTCACCAATCTATTTAATTATCCCATCCCCTTGATAGACCTTATATCTATTATTGTATTAACGACGAGCTCTCAGATAACTAGATAGGATTTTGGGCCTTATGCAGAGATTTAATTGTTAATGAGACCTAGGAAGCTTTTTTGTTGTCTCATATTTGGTGGTTTCATGCTTGCTAGTGTGTTCTTGTGTCAGGTTAGCAGGGGCTAGACCGGAGGGGAGGCTTTTTGCGATCCTTTAAGTAAAGTCTGCTGGTGCGAGTCCTGTGGACCCGCACGACTTTACTAGGATACCCGTGGGAGTCTGGGGGCATTTCTTGTCTGTGTCCCTGTGTGTCTAGTGTTGTGTTGTGTGAGGGCCCTTGCCTAGTCCCCTCAGCACTGCGCTAGCACGTCTTGCTTTTGTTTTAGGGTCACCAGGAGAGAGTCAGATACTTGCGATCTGAGTCTCTCAAGAGAGCACCCTTTCAATTAGAGTAATTTGGCGCACAGACTTGGGAACGTTCCTAGGTTAGAGCAGGTGGCTCAGCCCGGGTATCCGAAGCCTATATCCTTCCAGCTAGACCTCTGCCACCTGGCAGATTAACAGCTAGGGGTTTATTATCTCTGTATGCTTGTTATTGTGCCATAGTTTACCGTTTTTGTGAGCATTGTGAGTCAGGGTGTGGCTTAGAGACTCTGTCCGAGCAGGCTTGCCTGACTAAGAGTGAGAAGCACACCTGTATGTGGTTATGTTGCGAGTTGCTGCCTTTATTTAATTATACCTATGCCATTATACACTGTATGGCCTATCACTAGTATTTATTCCTGCTTATGAGTTAAGAGTTCTCTAAATCCGTAACGTACTTTCTTTGCTAAGCATCAGATCCTACAGTAGCCGCATGCAGTTTAGAAACCCGCATCTTGTCTACCTGTACGATGTTTTGAGGACTGTTTGCTTTCACCTTCTTTCACGCAGGGGTGATTAGTTGTATTAATTAACGTAACGTTAAATGTACTTTCTTCTAATTTGTTATTAAATTGTTTCTGCAATTTAATTCCGTTATCTATCTTTTCCTTGAAGCTTTAAGTCAACTTAATTGTGTGATCTTTTATATAGCCTGCTTGACTATCAGCAGTCTATAGTGTGTGCACCCTGTAACCGAGTCATAGGATACCTTGTTGTCCAGGCAGGACTCTTGACGGTTTAGGGTGGTTTGTTGCCTGGGTTTATAGAGAAGGGTTGGATCTAGCGTTTTCCGTTGTTGCTTGTTGCCGCATACCTAGTCCAATAGAAAGCCCAGTGTTTATATATCCCAGGACGTAACACTGGGCATTAGGAGTGTCAGTGAATCAATGCGCACTAGCCAACTTGGTTGGTTTGGACACGTGGAGAAAATGGATGATCAAAACTGGGTGAAGAAATGCTGGACTGTGAATGTGGTGGGAGCTGCACGTAGGGTTAGAACTAGAATGACGTGGGATCAGGTACTCCGGTCCGATCTCAAAATAATGAACTTGACAACAGAGGCATGCAGCACTTGACAGGGCCGTCTGGAAAGCCGCCATTTAGGACGTGAGACTGTAACCACATTCACTGTGGACAAAACGGTCTTTAAAGTTGTATGTATGTATATAAGATTGTGTATATAATTATATTCTTTGTAATAGGTCAACTATTTTTAAAAAGTCGGTCATAAAAGTAGTGATCAATTGTAACCAGTTGAATATCAAGTTTTGTGAACTCTTCGGTCAAACTTTCTCTAAAACTTCTTATGTATATTGGAGGCTTTGATGGGGTATAACAAATCAAAAGGAGCTATTTGCAAGAAGAGAGGAAAGCATGATGCTAACTGGATGAGGTCCGACAGTTAAGTGTGAACTGTAGATGTTTAGGTAGGCCTATAAATATGATGTTTGGGCAATCTCCTCACACCCCTTGCCTCTGTTTCGCCTAACAGTAAAATAAGTATGTGGTTATAATCTCTTGTCATTGAACTCTGCCTATGAAAATAAGTGTTTGGCGGGGTTATAAGGGCCAAGTTCCCTCATCCCTAAAAAATGGATGATTCCGGTGCTGTTCCTCCTTCTCCACCCCACTTTCTCTTTAGTATCCATAATATCCTAATATCTTCTAAGGATGTACTTTCTGCCATCTCAGGGCTTAATACTAAGAAGACGTATGGATCGGATGATGTTCCTCTTGTTGTACTAAAAACAAAAATCTGTGCATACTCCCTACCTAGGCAAACTCATTTGTCTCTATCTTTCCTCTAACATTTTTCCTTCTTGCTGGAAGTTTGCCCTCATTCAAGCTGTCCCAAAGAAGGATAACTGCTCTCAATCCTACAAATATTTTACAATTGCACTAATTTCTTGCATTTCTAAAGTTTTTGAAACTATTCTTAATGTAAAATTTCTTAAAATCATTTGTCTTCTTATAGCCTACTTTCAGATCGCTAGTATGGTTGCCTTAAGGGCCACTCTGCTGGTGGTCTTGTTTCTTATCTTACTAACTCTTGGTCATCCTCTTTTCGGGACTTCGGTGAGCCCTCTGCTCTCTATTACGCTAGACATATCAAAACCCTTCAATAGAGTCGGGCACAAATATCTAGTTTCAAACTACCCTCCGGTTTCTATCCCTCCATCTGAACATTTATCTTAATTTCCTTTCTGGCCATTCCATAGCTGCACTTGTGGACGGCCAACACTCACTACCTCAACTTATCAACAACTCTGGTGTTACTCAGGGCTCAGTTATGTCTCCAGTTATCTTTCTACTATTCATTAATGATCTTTTCAACTGTACCTCTATGGTGGCAGTCACATCAGAAGTTGTTGTCAATATTTTTGTTTTCTTATTATTGGAAACCAACCATTAAATGGCGTTCTGCACAAGCTATGTGGGTGCCTAGCTTCCCAAATTAGATTGAGGCCTAGATAACCATCATACTTGGTGCAGATAGAACTGAACACTATGAATGGATGTTCGGATCCATTAGTATAAGCTTGAAAAATAGAAATGTACTTAATAAAGTATATATCCATTAGATGTATCTGTTAAACACCATAGTGTAGGACAAATTAATCTAAAATTATACTTGAAAGAGATATAGTAAGTATTAGCAATGTTCACATTTTATTATTTTATTCGTGATAAATTAAAGAATCTGGTGACATATGGCAAATGTGTCCACAGATTGAATGTTCCTATTATTTATTGCCCTGTTTATTCTTAGCAAAGGACAATAACAATGACAGTAGGATGTATGCACTACAAGAGCAATTTCATAGGTTATTTAAATAACAATGACGAGGACGACAAATATAAATGACGTAACTTTTAGAAGTGTACTGAAGAGTACTAGGCAAAATATATAGTTGAATTCAGTTTCCATTTCAGTCAACAGATATCTATTCCCATTTCAGAGAGTAGTCTATCTATTTATCTATATACTCAGGCCCAATTACCACTTTTCCTTTTTTTTTCTTCAGAGAGTAGTAAGATTGAAATAACTGCAACAATGACGATCCAGATAACTGCTTCACCGGCTCAACATACTAACTGAGGCTCGAACTTGTGCATTCACGACACCATCATTATACGAATCGGCATATTAAACCGTCATCCTAAAATACTGAAGATGGCTAGCAATTTTCGTACACTCAACTGCTAGAAAATATAACTAAAAAAATAAGAACAACAACAATAATAATTATAATGATAATAATAATAATAATAATATTAATAATAATAATTATAATAATAATAATAATAATAATAATAATAATAATAATAATAATAATGATAATAATAATAACAATAAAATAATGATGCTAATAAACATTATTATTTTCAATATTAGTATTAGTATTATACTCTTACTATTGATAAATTAAAAGAACTTAAAAGATAAAAGTCCTGAGGAAATAAGTGTGTATATAGCTCTAGGTAACGAGCCATTAAGTCCATTTGGCTAATCACTTAACGCTACATTTAAGACTGCAACACATTAATCCACGTTTACATTACCGGGGTCTTTTCCCACAGCTTTATCAATTATACTTTAGTGTATTTATGTGCATGCTTTTTATATGATACTAGCGTTATGTAGAGTATAATTTTGGTTTACTGTACAGTACATGGATTTATACCTTACTCGACGCCCAAAGCTAGGGCATGTGTCTTCCATGTCGGTGTACCTGTGTGTCTGTTTGCATAGTATTTGGAGAACGAATGAACACATTTTAATGGTACTTGGCCAGTCCCTTCATTCGGTGCCAATAAAGGATCCCAATAACATTTGGTTAACATTAGATGAAGCCTCTGCATCCCACTTCCCCAAACTTGGAACCCCCTCCCTAATGTTTTGAACATGAGACGTTTCTATCCAATATTCAAAATACTCGACGTACTAGTTCTTGGTTAGTCGCAGAATCCACACAACAATTAGTTTGAAGATAATGGATTACCTCAATGAAGGGTGGGTGCCTTGGTCCTCATTAATGTAGCTCCATCTCCATACTATAGCACGGCATAACACAATGAAGGGTGGGTGCCTTGGTCCTCATTAATGTAGCTCCATCTCCATACTATAGCACGGCATAACACAATGAAGGGTGGGTGCCTTGGTCCTCATTAATGTAGCTCCATCTCCATACTATAGCACGGCATAACACAATGAAGGGTGGGTGCCTTGGTCCTCATTAATGTAGCTCCATCTCCATACTATAGCACGGCATAACACAATGAAGGGTGGGTGCCTTGGTCCTCATTAATGTAGCTCCATCTCCATACTATAGCACGGCATAACACAAGTTTGGTGGCTATTTACATTATGGCAGTATACATTCCTCATTACCTTTTGCAATCAATACTTTCAATGTGTCAGCCTGTATGTGTGTTAGCATGTCTTTCCGTCTAATATGAGACAATGGATTTTGATGGGACATTGTCAGTTTCTTCATTTAGTACCCGAAAGAATCCCATTGAGTTTTAGTTAACATTGGAAGATGTCACCGTCCCCCCCTCTCTTGGACCCCCCTCCCCCACCCCATATAACATCCAGAGAAGTGTTTGTTCGATAATCGCAATATATGAGGAATTTATTTTTGATTATTTGCTGAATTCACATAAGCCTAACATAATTAGAGATGATTTAATTACACTAATATGAGATTGGGTGACCATGCATTATGCCATTATCTCCAGTATCGTTGCACGAAGTAATTCGATAGTTGACGCCTATGTTCCTTGGGCCATTATGGATGCCTCATTAACTTTTGTAATCGATAGCTCCAGTGAGTCTGGCTATATGTATATGTGTCTGCCTGTTCATACAATATCATGAGAATGCATGAATGGGTTTCGATGAGCCTTAGACAGTCCCTTCATGTTGGTCACCCCAAAGGATACCAATAGCTTTATGTTACCAATAGATGACGACATCAGCCCCCGTTACCCTATGCCTTGGACCTCCCAACACACATGCTGGATTATCGTGGCAAAGTTTGCATCGGCTTCCTCGTGCACTTTCATTTATTCACTCACATCCAACTTATTTAAAATGTGCTTGCTTCTTTTATTTAGTACATTCAAACCGTCACGTGTTTACTCTATATTTACATTTCAAAGGTTCGTAACGCTGTTCGAGGGTTCATATTTCGCCAGGATTGATGTTTTGACCTAGTTTGATCAGGGGGCACGCACGGTGATAATAAAACAATGCTGACAGTTGTGTGTCTGGGGAAGGTGGTAGTTGTGCCAGAGGGTGACCGGCATTGCTGTCGTGACGTGGTTTTTCGTCTGCTAGTGTAGAAAACTATTATATTATTATATTATTGGTCGCAGGTGTGTAAGGTGTGGACTCTGATGCGGACGTTGATAATGTCATACTACGACATTAACAGATGTAATCTTGAACCATACCGATTATAAACTTTGTGATAGAAGAAGTATATGTGGTATAATCGATTATATAGATACCTGGGAAGAAGCAAAAGACCGACCGGCAATTCAGATACACAGTCAGTATCAATAATTCACCGGAAATCTTGCTTGCTTATAATTATACTGTGACATTTTGATAATGCTTTCATTAAATTCATTGGAGGTGTTTGGTGTTGTGGTGAAATTAATAAAAAATAGATTATTCTATCACTTTTTTGTCAGTCCACACTTGTTGCTAATAGCCCCTGCCTCGTAGCCTATATACTAATTGTTCCGAGTCATAGATGTGTCAAGTTAAGGGGGGGAAGAGTTTATATATTGGTCGATTAATAGATATATTTAATTATTAATTTTTTTCTAGTTTCCTCCCTTGACCTTCATCAAGTTTAGAATAACATCCCCAAAATCCCCCTTCTAGATAAATGTCCCGACCGAAGGCCGGTTCTTCCTATATTACAGGCTCGCTATCGCTTGCCAGAAAAAAATGGCACGACAAAGAAATGGGGCGAAAAGTAAAAAAATTGCCAAACTTATGGGCCAAATGTCTCAAAATCTGCAAACTAATGGGGCTAAACATGAGGGAGAAGGGAGGCCAGTAATACCAACCATCTCCCCTTATAATGTTCTCCTCTCCACAGATGTCAAACGTATTATCAAGGTATATGGTGAACTATTGATTTTGGCTACACAGTGTAAAGTACGTGGCACCGAGATGACCTTCATTAGTTCAGATTGCCGAAAGTATGGTAATGACGTAAACGGATATGGGACTCACCACTCAAGTAATAAATAAGGACACATTTTCACCTACAATTTATTTATTTCGTAGTGCCGGTCGTAACATAGTGGTTTGGGTTAAAACGGTATGAAAGACAGAGGTATTAAACCGATAGAATGTTAATTTAATGGGCTGATGAAGACAAGAGGGACGATGCAATGGATGTAAAGCAAGAATTATAGAGCGGAAGAATGAGTCTGTAAAACAGGACATGAATAATAATAATACGAGACGTTAAATCGGGAAGAGAGGCAATGGATGAATTGATGGCTACACAGGTAATGAGTAGCTGGCATGAAACGGAAGAAAGGTTATAGAATGGTTTGAAAGGAACATAAGTGAGAAGGAGAAGAGAGAATGTAATTGGATGAAATTAATGCAAGAAACAAGAAGAGATAATATGATGGAATGAGACAGGTTTGAGAAGTTTGTGGCGGGGTAGTAAAACATGGGAAAAACAAAGATATCAAAGAAGAATGATGTGGCGGAAAGATATGACAATGAAACAGCTTCCGAGTTAGCTATAACACCAGGTTAGGAACAAATAGGTTTGACACATGAGAGGCTGTTTTCTGGGTTATTTATCGATCCGGTAAGGATTGGGAAAGGGATGGCAGGATATAGAGAACAAGGATGAGCATGTAGAATGAAGCGACATTGAAGTAGGATTTTTGGGATAGCAATAAAATCATGTAAGGTACAATTGCTCTGATTCGTGGTAGGCTAGGTTCTGAGTTAGTTGTAAGATGTAGTAAGGACTTTCGATGATCCGGATTGACTAGCTTACCTTAGTGATTGCTTACCTTAGTGATAGTAAAGAGGCAAAAGAGTCAGAGCTCATAATGGGTGCCTCTTCTCAGTTTCCTTTCAGTATCAAACTGGTCGTATCTGTTTTAAACATATTGACACTGGTACTGCTTATTACATTTTCAGTGAGATTGTTGTCATAATAATGTACTGTCGTGAACAATTACACCGACGCACCCTTTGCATCAGTAATATGTGTAACTTTATTTATGTCCATAACTGTACTTGTCAAATGCTGTGATATTATGTTTAATGTTGGTGAGAGAAGATTTAAGACGGGATTATGGATCGAAGTAAATGGACTGGAAGTGATATGTATTAGAATACTGACATGGTGATATGGGACGGAAAGATAGTGAGGAGCTACTGATATGGGTCGATGGGTATGAAACGTCAACCACTTCAGTACTATGACGCAAATTTGTCATTATAGTTTTGCTAACATTAGGCGACTTCTATTCAGCTTACAATAAAATTAATTTCATAATTAAGGGATCAAATCTCTCTTAAGAACTCCTAATCAGTGATACGCTGCTGTCTTTTATGCTGGCTAATACTAAACTATTATATTAAGCTTAGGAAAGGCATCTCGTAGGCAAGAGGTTAATTAAGATAAGCATAGGCGACACGATTTTTTGGTGACCTTGAGGGACCCCAATACCTTTTTGGCATCTGTAGATATGCCGTGTTAGTATATATTATGATCCTATCCAAATCCTTTGCTTATTGGTCTCCGCACACCATGTTGCCCGGGAATAGATCTCTGTGGGGTTCCAAAGGAACTATAATCTAACTAAATAGTGGAGCATACCGAAGAGACTGAGGAATATAAGTTGACAACAGAGAGTGTAACGACATGGTAAATATTGTGAGTGTACTGTATAAAATAGGTGTTCAACTTGTTATATCGCAAAACATAGAAAAAATAGCCCAAAAGAAGGATAAGAAGAACAAATACTCGAAATCCACATCAATTAAGTAGGAGTTATCCCTCACGCAACGAAGGATGAGCGGAAAGGAACAATCATCCAACTAGGGACTGCAGGGAAAACCCCGTTTTCCTCTACTGGACATCAGAAAACGGACCAAAGCAAACAAAATGGCCATCGCACCCCAATCACTACCTACACCTACATGGGTACCCGGGTAGGCGGCGTGTTACCATCTCAGTAGAGATGGGACCCAACACCACCCAGTGGCAGCCAAGGTCAGCCCTTCTTGCCCTCAACCGACCAACAAGGAGGAAAAGATAAATTTGACCTACTGTTAACCTAAACCAGACCACGCAAACCCATATGTCCCCATCAGACACAGCCAGTTATTTTTGTGGCACGCCAATTGCTACCACTTCCCCTTCCCTTGGCACGCCAGTTGCAGCTAAGATTAGTGACACACCTGTAACAGTCACCTCCGCCCCTTTCCTTCGCATACCAGTAGCAGCCATAATAAGTGACAAGTATGTAGCAGTCACCCCCTCCCTCAGCACCCTAGGAGCAGCCGAATTAAGTGACATGCCTGTATCAGTAACTCTTCCCTTTTCCGGCATGCCAGTTGCAGCCAGTATACAACAGAACACTCATAATTTGAAGAAGGAGAAGAAGAAGAAGAAAAAACATGGAGAAGTCTCCCAGGAAAATAGAAAAAGTACCAAAGCGAGGGCCTTCGCCTCCTCGCCAACGAAAAAGTGGAAGAATAGTCAGTGTTCAGAGACTCTTGCGAAACGTATTCCCTTCCTTCTTGGATTTCAGGTAAAGTGTTGTCTCATCTTTCAAGACCCTTCTAACTTACACCAATTACAACAGCCTTCAGTACAGTACCAGGGTCTTATGATACTCTTACGGCTCCGACAATTGTATCGGATTCAGGATATTATCCATCTTGCTTTCCAAATAACAACACAGCTTTAGAGATTCTTCAGTATAAGTTTAGCTAGATATAGCCTACACTTGCTAATTTATATGTATAATGATATTTAGGAATATTATGTAAATTTCCCGTTCGTTCTGTTTGTACCAAGGCTCTTAATTTATGCTTAGTCATCTGTAGCCTATATAATATTTTGTTTAACTTAATAGTTCGTTTTCTCTTAAAGTAGCTTTATCAAACTAATTAAACCATTCCATGTATATCATTATTGCTACAAGTGAACACTATTTCTTACAGAGTGGACTAAGGAATGGAAACGAAAAATGTAAGGAAGAGGAGGCAATTTGGTGGCACTAGAGTCGTGAAACAATAAGAATGCGGTGAGAACAAAATGGAGAGAACAAGATCAGGGCAAGTGCTTAACCCAAGGGCTGCGACATTCATTCCGGAAAAACAAAAAACAGAGCCGGTGAAGTGAAACAATATGTGATTAGGTGGTATGTCTCCTTACCACCACCTCTTGTCGCCCTCTTACATGTGTATTACCCCCCCCCCCTCCTTCTCCTCCGCCCCCCCCCCCCTTTCTTCCTCTACTTCCCCACTTCTCATTTATCCTATATTTTGCCTCCTCCACCTCAAATACATTTTGTTACCCTCCTGTACACTCACCCAACCCTCCTCCTCCCTCATGCAGGCACGAGACCAGCCCAGACCCAGTCAGTATCTCTTGAGATGCCCAAGAGGGTGGACCTATGTTGCACTCCTCCCACCACTTCCATCACAAATATACAGTTTCACATAGCACTGGATATGTTCCTCTTTACACCTATTTTCTGGTTCTTCAATGTTCACATGTTCATTATACAAGTAAAATATGCACATATGGAGCAGAAATATTGTATTTTTATATGGTAAATATAATTAATTTTGTCAGAATTGAAGCTAAATCTTCCGTACTGGCGGGCGTTTCAAAAACATATTGTCACAGCTGTCAAGTTGACACATTTAAGAGGTCGCATCTCCCAATGGAGTAGATGGCAAGTTGCTGAAAGCAGTGAAGAGCATTTATGAGGATACAAAGGTGGCATTACGTGTGGAGAATGAGCAGAGCGAGTTCTTTGACCTGAATGTTGGGTTGAAACAGGGGTGTGTTATGTCCCCGTGGTTGTTTACTGTATATATGGATGGAGTCATGAAAGAAATACAAGGAAGAGCAGTGGATGTTGGTGTATCGCTGATAAGGGAGGGAAATGAGTGGAAGCTGCCTGTACTGCTGTTTGCTGATGATACAGTTCTGATGAGCGATAATGAATGGGACTTGCAGGGTCTGGTAAATGTATTTGAAACAGTGTGCGAAAAACGAAATCTGAAGGTAAATGCAGGGAAGAGCAAGGTTATGGTCTTTGAAAGGGGTGAAACCACAGAGTGTGAGGTGAAGTTGAACGGTCAGGCTATGGAGATTGTCAGCTCATTTAAGTATCTGGGCAGTGTGTTGAGTAAAGATGGGACTATGGATGAAGAAGTGCGGGAGAGGGTGCAACAGGGGAAGAGGGTTGTAGGAATGCTGAAAGCAGTAACGAGAAACAGGGTGGTCAGTATGGAAGTGAAAAAGTCCTTGCATGACAGTGTGGTAATCCCGACACTGACTTACGGAAGCAAAGCATGGATGTTTGAGAAGGGACTCAGACCAAGAGTGAGAGGGGTGGAAATTAGTTACTTGAGAAGTTTGTGCAGAGTTACATGGAGAGATAGACAGACGAATGAGGAAGTAAGAAGGAGGTGTGGTGTGGAGGTAGATGTGCTGGAAAGTGTGAAAAGGAACATCTTGAGATGGTTCGGCCATATGGAACGTATGGGACGAGAGAATGACTAAGAAGGTGTACGAGAGCGAAGGGAAGGACAGAGTGAGAGGTAGACCGAAAGAAAGGTGGAAGGATAGAGTGAGGAAGTATATGGATGAAGGCGGTGCTGGTTGGGAGGAGAGGCGTCGACTGACTGGGGACAGAGGTGCATGGGGGCAGTTTGTTCGTGGCCACCCCTTCGGGGATCACGGCATCAGGCAATAGATAGATAGGTAGATCTCCCGATGACCGGGTTGTCTTTTCAGTCAAAGTCATAGTTCTCACCGTTAACAAAATTGAAAACATTATATAATAGGAACTTAAAATGCCAATTTATTCTTAGTATGAACAATATTTGACATTGTAAGCAATCAATAAGCAGTTACTTCATAAATCATACGTCTTATGGCGTCGTAACTTTTAACCCCCTTTGAATATCAGGGTTCAGATGGAGGACTGAAAAGAGAGGATTATCCACCGTATTCCTAAGTATGTAGACAGGGTGTTCACTATCCGATACCAAACTGTGGTCATTTTTTTTTTTTTTTTTTTTCGAGTGACTGTCTTGTCCTCATCTTAACAATTTTGCAAATACGAAGATTGTGAAATTAAATTAATTGTTAATTCCGGAAACTTAATATAATGTAGACACACCATAGTTTCATATATTTCATTGGTATCAAGTTATCAGTTAATAAGAAATTCAGTTTACCGTTAGCTACAAACAAACTATATTCAACGTATCGTGAATTGAGTTAATATAGGACATATTAACAAGTATCCAAAAGCTATCAATTTATGCTTATCTATTTCCTTTATTTAGGTTTAAAACGCCACGTTTAAGAATATAGCTTTATGATATTAGGATGGAAGACGGTCAACTACGAACTAGACTATGGTACCAGACAATAGGTAAGTGCAGAATCGGATGGGAGTTTGAAAACTGAGAGGGGTATACACATACAATTGGAGAGGTGGAGATAGGATAAGAATGTAGAAAACGGATTGTATGAAAATAAGGCGGTAGGATGAGTAGGGTAGATTAGCCAGTTCACAAGCGGTATTCCATTTAGTACACAACATTTACAATAAAAGAACAACAGACAATTACTCGAGTTTGATAAATGAAGTTTGCATCAAAATGTCCAGTCGCGGTCATGAATACGTGAACACCTCTAATGATCAACCCGGGACGGTGAGTGGTAACTAGTGAATCAAAATATTTGGAGTTTTGCAGCTCAAGCAGGTTATCAAAATAGTTCGGAGGTATATCATAATTTCATCTCTAAAAACTGTTCATAAAGTTCTGTCCATCACTGAACTTCAGCTATCGTACATTTTAATACATGTAAGAATATATATACAGGTATATATATATATATATGCTACTTTTCGGTGAGAAGTATATTCATAGATATAGCGTACTTATCGGCTAGTCTAGCCTACATGAAGACAATGAAATGGAATGAACATGCGAAAACAAGGAAGGGCAATATGACATTATTACAGAAATACGTTGGAGAGAGGGATGAAACCAACACGATAATGGAGGAAGGGAAATGAGAAGACTGGAGAGGGAGAAGGGGAAGACAAGAGCAAGGATATTGTGGACATGACATGGGGGAAATTAGAAGAGAGAGAAGGAAATATTTGGCAACAAGGGAAATGAAGAAAGGGAGGAGAATTCGAGTGGATGAAAAACATATTAAAAGGACCACAGTAGAGATGCTAACCGATGCCTTTGGTGCTCAAGGAGAAGGTGGCTCCTTAGATCTTTATCCCAATGTAATTAACCCACTGAGCCCCAGCTAGTTAAATAAATGTACCACCAGGGACTGGCAGGTTTTGATTTTTTTTTTCCAGAAACAATAAACATGGGTTAGGAATGAAGGAAAAACCACAAAAAACAATCAAAAAGGTCAAAAATTGGTCCTACGGAGCCCCCGAAAACGGATTTTACAAGAGTAAAAAATTGAAGGCAAAAACACCCAAAAAACATGTTTTTGCACGCTCACACGGTTGGACTTTGAGAGTTTTCAACCATCGGCAAGGTTGCGTGAGATACTTACACAGTTCCCATACAAATCTGAGCCCTCTAGGTGTCATAGGACCGGAGTAATTAACACTGACGCAACGTATGTGACGCTGGAGTTTAGCGTTACATACATTGCCGACGCACTGTTTGCGTCGCTGGGGCTCAGTGGGTTAACAGGCCCATATACTGTTTAATCTGATGTATACACTACTACGCCATAAACTTAAATGTAATATATGGACAAAGACACACATTACATTCTGTGCACACACACACACACACACACACACACACACACACACACACACACACACACACACACACACACACACACACACACACACACACACACACACACACACACACACACACACACACACACACACACACACACACACACACACACACACACACACACACACACACACAGACCCCCCACACACACACACACACACACACACACACACACACACACACACACACACACACACACACACACACACACACACACACACACACACACACACACACACACACTAGCTCCGGTGATTGCCGTATCCACGCACTTTGTAGCGAGGGAATAGAGGCAACCAAGAACAGAGGACACGGAATTAACAAAAACTGTAATATAAGCAAGAATTGCATCATCTCTTTTTCCCGCGAAGTTATGCTGGTACTGTACATGATGGAGCTTTCTCATCTACTGGGAGGATTTTTTTTTTTAAGGATTAGGGGATGAGGGAACTTGACCCTTTTTACCACGCCACAGACCTATTTTCACAGGCAGAGTTCAATGAAAAGAGATTAGCCACATACCTATTTTACTGTCAGGCTAAACAGAGGCAAGGGGTGTGAGGAGATTGCCCAAACACCATATTTAAAGGCCTACCTGAACATTTACAGTTCACAGTTAACTGTCGGACCTCATCCAGTTAGCATCATGCTTTCCTCTCTTCTTACAAATAGCTCCTTTTGATTTGTTATACCCCATCAAAGCTTCCAATATAGACAAGCAGTTTGCAAGATACATTTGTGCAGAGTATACTTTATTATTAGATAGTTTATATTATATGTATATGAGTCTGGTGTGACGCTTCTGCATAGTAGCCACGTGCGGGCATGCGCGCGCGTCGGCTGCCCAGCCGTTTAGAATGCAGCCGGCCGGCCGGCTTTTCCTTAGTATATATCCTACGACAATGTAACTAATGTCTGGGATATTCTTATGCTGTTTCACAGCTTGTAGCTGCCCTTATTCTTAACCAACGCATCTTAGTATATTTTATTCTCGATAGTTGATTGTTTCATTATAATATATAAGATATAAGTCTAGTGAGAGTGGGAGGAGACGAGCGGGAGAGAGAGACCGGCTGGGGGACGTTGCTTCGCGCGGAGAGTCTAGCTTGGGACGAGCCTGATGTTGCCATATGCATTTGATTGCAACGTTAGGCTTAGTTTCGACTCATGCACGGGGTAGAGGATTTTGACCCGGCAACTGTGTTGAGTGTTGCCAAGCATGGGATGTATTTTGCATGCCTAGGGTGGGGTCCAGACAGATTCAAGACTCAGAGCTCACCTCACTGTCGTACCCTTCGGACCCCCTTGATATCTATCCCTCTCAACCCCACTTAGAAACTTTCTCTCTTACTTTGTATACCTTCCTTCCACTACTTCACCAATCTATTTAATTATCCCATCCCCTTGATAGACCTTATATCTATTATTGTATTAACGACGAGCTCTCAGATAACTAGATAGGATTTTGGGCCTTATGCAGAGATTTAATTGTTAATGAGACCTAGGAAGCTTTTTTTGTTGTCTCATATTTGGTGGTTTCATGCTTGCTAGTGTGTTCTTGTGTCAGGTTAGCAGGGGCTAGACCGGAGGGGAGGCTTTTTGCGATCCTTTAACCTCTGAAGTGCGCATGGGGGTAATTGGAAACGTCCCCCTGTGCTGACGTATTTGAGGTGTTTCCGTCACTAAAATATTCATTGTGCCATTAATAGCATTAATATTTATCCATGCCTTATGGGTTGATTATAAAGGTATTAACCTGAAACAACAATAAAACGAGTGAAAACAGCGTTTGGATGGTCAAAATCGGAGATATAGCCCGCGAGTTGTAATGTATGGGTGAGGCAATCTGCTTCCCGCCAATTTCCCCCAAGGCCACTGAGACGCAGTCGATCGATACTCTCTCTCTCTCTTGCACTCGCTTGCTATCAGTGATGACCACACCCTCCAATCGGATTTCTAATGTTAGCACGAAAATATACCTCAGAATAAGGGAATAACAGGGAAAATAGGTGATAACTGAAGGAAGAGAGAAAGTGGGGAAGGAGGGGAGGTAGAGGACTGAGATTTTGCATGGCCCAGGGGCCAAAAAAAAATAAAAAAATAAAAAAAAAAAATATAAAAAAATATTTTTTTTTCGATGTCAAAAGTTGATTTTTATTTTCTCTGACTCTTAAGAGTCTTCCCGCAGTGCGCCGGGGGAACTCTTAAGAGTCTCCCCGCAGCTCCCGGGTTAAGTAAAGTCTGCTGGTGCGAGTCCTGTGGACCCGCACGACTTTACTAGGATACCCGTGGGAGTCTGGGGGCATTTTCTTGTCTGTGTCCCTGTGTGTCTAGTGTTGTGTTGTGTGAGGGCCCTTGCCTAGTCCCCTCAGCACTGCGCTAGCACGTCTTGCTTTTGTTTTAGGGTCACCAGGAGAGAGTCAGATACTTGCGATCTGAGTCTCTCAAGAGAGCACCCTTTCAATTAGAGTAATTTGGCGCACAGACTTGGGAACGTTCCTAGGTTAGAGCAGGTGGCTCAGCCCGGGTATCCGAAGCCTATATCCTTCCAGCTAGACCTCTGCCACCTGGCAGATTAACAGCTAGGGGTTTATTATCTCTGTATGCTTGTTATTGTGCCATAGTTTACCGTTTTTGTGAGCATTGTGAGTCAGGGTGTGGCTTAGAGACTCTGTCCGAGCAGGCTTGCCTGACTAAGAGTGAGAAGCACACCTGTATGTGGTTATGTTGCGAGTTGCTGCCTTTATTTAATTATACCTATGCCATTATACACTGTATGGCCTATCACTAGTATTTATTCCTGCTTATGAGTTAAGAGTTCTCTAAATCCGTAACGTACTTTCTTTGCTAAGCATCAGATCCTACAGTAGCCGCATGCAGTTTAGAAACCCGCATCTTGTCTACCTGTACGATGTTTTGAGGACTGTTTGCTTTCACCTTCTTTCACGCAGGGGTGATTAGTTGTATTAATTAACGTAACGTTAAATGTACTTTCTTCTAATTTGTTATTAAATTGTTTCTGCAATTTAATTCCGTTATCTATCTTTTCCTTGAAGCTTTAAGTCAACTTAATTGTGTGATCTTTTATATAGCCTGCTTGACTATCAGCAGTCTATAGTGTGTGCACCCTGTAACCGAGTCATAGGATACCTTGTTGTCCAGGCAGGACTCTTGACGGTTTAGGGTGGTTTGTTGCCTGGGTTTATAGAGAAGGGTTGGATCTAGCGTTTTCCGTTGTTGCTTGTTGCCGCATACCTAGTCCAATAGAAAGAGCCCAGTGTTTATATATCCCAGGACGTAACACTGGGCATTAGGAGTGTCAGTGAATCAATGCGCACTAGCCAACTTGGTTGGTTTGGACACGTGGAGAAAATGGATGATCAAAACTGGGTGAAGAAATGCTGGACTGTGAATGTGGTGGGAGCTGCACGTAGGGTTAGAACTAGAATGACGTGGGATCAGGTACTCCGGTCCGATCTCAAAATAATGAACTTGACAACAGAGGCATGCAGCACTTGACAGGGCCGTCTGGAAAGCCGCCATTTAGGACGTGAGACTGTAACCACATTCACTGTGGACAAAACGGTCTTTAAAGTTGTATGTATGTATATAAGATTGTGTATATAATTATATTCTTTGTAATAGGTCAACTATTTTTAAAAAGTCGGTCATAAAAGTAGTGATCAATTGTAACCAGTTGAATATCAAGTTTTGTGAACTCTTCGGTCAAACTTTCTCAGTTCAGATTGCCGAAAGTATGGTAATGACGTAAACGGATATGGGACTCACCACTCAAGTAATAAATAAGGACACATTTTCACCTACAATTTGTTTTCATTTTACCGGCAACTGGAAAAGACAGTTGACCGAATCAATACTTCGCCAAAAAATATGTTTAAACTAGAATTCGAAATACTATCACTCAACGTTGACAATACACATTGCTTTTCTAATATACCATGACTAGTACTATTTAGTTGACGTAGTAGAAGTGCCAAGTACATCAATGTCCTCCATCTAGACATCACACTAATTATCTTCATTATTTTTGGTGATAGGCTACAACCTATTCGTAAATATATAATACATGAAAACAATGTTTTACCTATATCCCGTTTTCTCTGTTACTACAAAGTAACCAAAGACAATATGAATTATTGTGGCGCCATCAACTATGTAGAATCACTACAGCACTGGTGACCAGTCAACTCAACCACTAGACCATACCAACCACTGTCAGCTCAATCGATTTTCAAAAAAGGAAACAAATCACTACCTTGCAACTACCGTCCAATAAGTTTGACTTCAATCATATGTAAACTGCTTGAAACAATCATCAGAGACAAACTTGTAAACCATTTAGAAGAAAAGAATATAATATAAGAATCACATCTTGGTTTCCGAAACATGCGTTCATGTCTAACAAATCTTGACTTTTGTTACGACATCTTCAACATGTATGATGAAAGTAAAGCCGTCAACAATTGTCTACCTTGATTTCCAAAAAGCATTTGTTAAAGTCCCCCACAAGTGTCTCTTGACCAAATTAAAAGCTCATGGCATAGAAGGATATGTACTTCGATGGATTGAGAATTGGCTTTCTGGGCGTAAGCAACAAGTAGTAATAAACGGTAAAGCGTCGGCCTGGAAAAATGTCACAAGTGGTGTGTCGCAGGGGTCAGTGCTCAGACCCGTCCTTTTTTTAATTTATGTTAATGACATCGATGACGATCTTTCATGTACAATTTCAATATTTACAGACGATACCAAAATAGCGACCATAGTAGTATCTCCCTTGCATGTTCAACAGATCCAAAATTATTTAGATAAATTAGCAAATTGGGACAGAGAGGGAGAGGTAGACCGAAAGAGAGGTGGAAGGATGGAGTGAGGAAGTATATGAACGAAGGCGGTGTTGGTTGGGGGGAGAGGCATCGACTGACTGGGGACAGAGGTGCATGGGGGCGGTTCGTTCGTGGCCACCCCTTCGGAGATCACGGCGTCAGGCAATAGATAGATAGCAAATTGGGCCCTAACCTGGCAAATGAGTTTCAATATCCACAAATGTAAAGTATTACATATAGGATACAAGAATGAAAACTCAAACTACTCAATGACAGGTAGTCAACTCAAAAATACTGAAAACGAAACTGACTTGGGAGAAACTATATCAAGTGCTTTAAAACTCAGCCATAACAATGTACCGAAGTAATAAAGAAAGCAAACAAAATAATTGGCTTCATTGGAAGATCGTTTGAATATAAATCTGAAAATGTAATTCTCACCTTATACAATTCTTTGGTTCGCCCCCATCTGGAATACTGTGTACAATTTTGGTGTCCATATTATCAAAAGGACATGGATAAACTGGAGATAATACAGCGGAGAGCGACAAAAATTATCCCTAGAGTGAGAACAAAAGTCATATGAAGAGCGTTTAAAAGAGTTAAATCTGTTCAGTTTAACAAAACGCAGACTGAGAGGGGACCTACTTCAGGTGTATAAAATTATTAAATGTATTGACAATATGGATGTCAACTAATATATCACAATCGATCATTCGAATTACACTAGAGGAAATGGTTGCAAGATAATCGGAAAGCATTTTAACTCCCATGTCTATCTATCTATCTATATGCTCAGGCCCAATCCCCATTTTGGGGGTAGCCGACTCAAGACAGAGCAAGAACAGGGAAAACACAAAAACAACATAAAACAAAAAATAAACACAGATAAAAAACACAAACTCTCACACATCCAGGTCACCCAGGAGAAGACCCAGAGACCAGGGTTACCAAGGTCGCTCCAGCACTCCCCCGGCCCCTGACCACCCGGAGAGGTTCCGATCTCGGCAGGCAGACATGCAGCGGAGCCAAAGCCACAAGCCCTCCCACCACACTTCCAGGCACACCCTTCATATTAATCGTCTCCCCGGGCCAGGCGCCTGATGGACTATTATCTAGTCCAACTTGCGCCCGACCCCTTACTCCAAATGACCACGTGTTCACTCAACTATTCACAAGCATTCTCCATTCACTCCTGTCCACCACCACTTCCCCTGCCTGATCTATAGTCATTCCTCTATCATCCAAAGCCTTTCTTACACAGTCTCTCCATCTCAATGGGGGTCTTCCTGCCCTTCTATCTCCCCTTGTACCTGACTCACATATTCTCTTTGGAAGCCTTTCATCTCCCATTCGTTCAACATGACCATACCAGCTCAGCACCCTTCTGTCCACTCTGGCTGACACATGTTCTTGCTGCCCCACTCTCCTACGTATCTCTTCATTCCTCAATCTGTCTCTACGAGTAACTCCACACATACTCCTCAAGCAGCTCATCTCCATCACATCCAGCCCTCTTTTCTCCTTTTTCTTCAGAGCCCATGTCTCAGCCCCATACATCACTGTTGGCACAACAATTCCTTGATACAGTGCACTTTTTACTTTCACTCCGAGATTTCTCGTCTTCCACATACATCCCATTGCTCCGAAAACCTTCCTTCCTTCACACACTCTCTGTTTTACCTCCACTTCCATACCTCCACTCCTGCTTATCGTTCCTCCTAGATATTTAAAACACTCTACTTGTTCCAATATTTCCCCATCCAGCCTCACATCTAGATTCACCCTATGCTCTCCCCTATTACACACCATTACTTTACTTTTATTGACGTTCACCTTCAGTTTCCTCCTTCCACAAACCACACCAAACTCTTTGACTACCCGCTGCAGTTTCTCATCAGAATCCGCCACCAATGCTGTGTCATCAGCGAACAGCAACTGATTCAACTCCCAATCTCTACCATTCTTTCCTACTAAACCCAATCCTCTTCCCATAGTTCTCCTTTTCACCTCCCTCACCACACCATCCATAAACATATTAAACAGCCATGGTGACATTACACAACCCTGTCGCAAACCTACCTTTACCTCAAACCATTCACTCAACTCACCATTTCCTACTCTCACACATGCTCTGCTCCCTTCATAAAAACTCTTAACTGCTTCTAACAAATTTCCTCCTATTTCATAAATCCTTAACACCTTCCACATTGCTTCACGGTCCACACGATCATACGCTTTTTCCAAGTCCATAAAAGCCCAAAATATCTCCTTATGCTTCTCTAAATACTTCTCGCATAACTGTCTTACTGCAAACATCTGATCCATGCACCCTCTTCCCCTCCTAGATACCTACTGTTCTTCTCCTATTGCAACTTCCGTACACTTTATTATCCTCTCTATCAACACCCTGCCATACAGTTTTCCAACCACTGACAATAAACTAATACCTCTATAACTTGAACACTCCTGCCGATCTCCCTTCCCCTTGTACAACGGCACAATACATGCACTCTTCCAGTCTATTGGTACCATTGACACAGCAAAGCACACATTGAAAAGTCTCACCAACCAATCTATTATCACATCTCCACCCTTCTTTATACACTCCACAGCAATACCATCCAAACCTTCTGCTTTTCCCGCTCTCATTTGTTTCACTGCTTCTTTCACCTCATTTTCCTCAATCCTTTCATTCATTCCCTGCCACCTGGGTGGCCTGGGTAACCTATCTCCATCCACCTCTGCTTCAATCACTGCTTCTCTTCCATCTCTTGTATTTAACAAAGATTAAAAATACTCGGCATATCTTTTCCTCACTTCAACTGGTTCCACTAGTAATTCTCCATTTTCATCTTTCACTGACTCTTCCCTCTTTTGTCCTCCTTTCCTTACTTTATTTACCTCCTTCCAGAACAATTTCTTTCGTTCTTCAAAATTCTCACTCAGCCTTTGGCCCCACCTTTCGTTTGCATCTTTTTTCGCTTCTCTAATTTTCCGTTTTGCCTCTCTCCTTTTCTCCTTGTACCTCTCCCATACCTCAACACTACCATCCTGTAAAACCCTCTCAAAACACTGTCTCTTCTCCTCAACTGCCTTTCTCACCGTATCATTCCACCACTCGCTTCCCTTCCTGATACCTCTGCCTCCTACTTTCCTTTTGCCGCATACTACCTCTGCACTTGCTTTCACTCCTTCCTTAAACTGTTGCCATTCAACCTCTACTTCTCTCTCTTCCATCTCTCTCACTTCCATCCACTTTTCATTTAGTCTTTCCTTGTACTCCCTCTCTTTTTCACTCTTCTCTAACTCACTAACTTTTATTACCTCTCTTACTTCACGCTTGTCTCTTATTCTCCTGTAACTCTTAACTCTTAGCTTTCCCTCCACCAGGTAATGATCTGACATACCCTCCGCCTCACCTCTCATCACATTCACATCCAGCAGTCTACACAATCTTTCCCTTGTCACCAGCACATAATCCATCAATGCCCTCTCTACAATCTCTCCCCTCACAAGTCTATGCCAGGTGTACTTGTGTATACGCCTTTTTTTGAAGAACGTATTACCTACACTCAATCTACACTCTTCACATACATTTTTCAGTCTTTCTCCACTCTCGTTTACACCATCCACACCAAAACTACCGATGACTCCCTCAACAGGCTCATTTCCTACCCTAGCATTTAGGTCCCCTAAAACTATAACATTTTCATTTTCATCAAACCCTTGTAGACAATCTCTCAAATCCTCCCATGTAGCAAAGCATTTCATTTTCAATCGAGTAGTACAGCTATGGAATGGACGGACTACCGTCATGTCATTGAATGCAATACTGTTGAAACTTTCAAAATACGCCTAGATAAATATCTTGCTCTGAATCCACGATTAACTGCATTTACAAACAAATAGCAGCAGTTTTTATTGAGCTACCGTTATCTTTTTATCACATCGGTTAGGTAGTTTAGCTACAAGCAGCCTCGAAAGGATCATTAGATCTGTTGTTGCTGTTTTTCCTTTGTACTCCCTTGATACTGTTAGGTTAGGTAAGGTCAAGTTAGACTAGTACAGTTGGTCAAAGATCCCTCTGGGACTCGCAATTATATCTGGCAATCCTTGGTGTAGTATGGAGGGATGGTGTAGTATGGAGTCTTACAGGGATTGTGATTGGTAGATCTGATTTATGCGATATCACTATCAGAATATAATTATATCAAACAGAGCAAAGGAAACATAATTATATATAAGAAAAATTCATATATCGCTACTTAAGATTATGTAATATCTCCGGTGTTCGTAGATTTGCTAAATAAATTGACACAATAATGGTTGGTGGTATCTTGAACAGCGGCGAATGGTTGTGTACAGATAGGGAAAGCATTGACGTCGATATTAGTTGTTCTTTTACTTACTGCCTACAGTATTACAATATTATTAAGGGGGGTCACCGGTTTTTTTTCCTTTCTCTCCTTTTATCTCTTTCCCTGGCTTGTATCCATTCGGCCCCATTCAGCCAACTATTTTAAGACGTTTATTCCCATCCAGGTGTCGATTTTTTCCTGGCGAGCGATAGCGAGCCAGCTTTGTATGGAGGAATCCGGCTTCGCCGGAGAAATTGTTCTAACGAAAAAAGTACAAATTTAGCTTGCTGTCAAAACAAAAATATATATATATGCTGGCTTGCTACCGCTCGCCAGGAAAATATTGACACCTGGATGGGGCTAAACGTCTTAAACAGTAGGCTGAATGGGGCCGAATGGATACAAGCCAAAGAGAGAGGGAGAGAAAGAGAAAAAAAGCGAGGTGGGCTCCCTTAATAACACTAGTACCTTCCTATAAGACAGGGAGAGACAGCGTAAGACTGATTGACCGAAATAAAGAAGCGTGGAGGGAGAGAGACGGTGACAGAAACACAGGCTTTTCCAGTTTGAATTTGACGGTTTTCATTCACTTTCATCAAATTTCGGTTATATTTATATGTTGTTGTTTAATTTTGAAATTACCTACACACATTATCTATTCACGAATTCATATGAAAAGTGTTGAATATAACTATCGTTATGACGATTTTTGTTTTGGAAAACGTTAATTCAGACTGAAAACTACGTATAATAGGACATTATAGTACCTCAATAGACATGGTGACAACTCACAATAGTACTGAGCAGTCACAGTTTATGGAAATATATATTCTATTGCATAATAGAATAATGTATGTAAATATACGACTAGTAACACCAAAACCAATAGATGTGATGTAGAAAGTGTATAACAAAGTATATAGCTTTCTTTATATCAAGCTCTCTATGTCTCACTCACTGGTTCTCCCTTTCCTCCCCCCCCCCCCCTTCTCTCTCTCTCTCTCTCTCTCTCTCTCTCTCTCTCTCTCTCTCACTACCTCTCTCTCTCTCTCTCTCACTACCTCTCTCTCTCTCTCACTTCCTCTCTCTCTCTCTCTCTCTCTCTCTCTCTCTCCTCTCTCTCTCTCTCTCTCTCTCTCTCTCTCTCTTCTCTCTCTCTCTCTCTCTCTCTCTCTCTTCTCTCTCTCTCTCTCTCTCTCTCTCTCTCTCTCTCTCTCTCTCTCTCTCTCTCTCTCTCTCTCTCTCTCTCTCTCTCTCTCTCTCCATGCCCGACTCCTCTCTGTCTGCTTTCCCTTTTCTCCCTCACTCGTTTCCTCTCCCCATCACTTGCATTATCATGATCTCTCTCTGCCTCCCACATTCTCATGATCTCTCTTTCCCTCACGCTTTCTACAAGCGTGACTTACACTGTCTCCTATATCCCTTTGTTTTCAGTTAATTGTTAATAATAATATCGTCATTGACAGTAGTTAAAAACACAAATAGAATCATATTCCTAGGCATGTGAATAGAATGTGGTCTACTGAATATTGAACAATGACAGCATTCATTTTTGAAAGATAACATTATATCAGACAAATTCATTACCCATTTCCTGCTCCTCCTTATATACGGTTATGTACGCCTCTGTAGGGTGTTTTAGCTCATGTTCACTCACTATAACTCGCCCAAACACGAAAAGTATGGGAGCAAGTGGGACGATACTATTCTAGTTGAAAATTTCAGGTACAATGTTCCCTATAATACTCTAGTTCATTCACTTATGTACTCAGTGACCTTCACAGTGGTGGTGAAAAATCTGTGTTTACCCGAGCGGTGGGCCCCAGAGCGTATTAGACCATCCTTTTTTGTCTTTCTCCACTCACGATTACTCAATGAAATAATCATTTATGGAAACAATTACGGTGTTTGATAGGTATGTAGCTCTCACAAATACACAAGGAAATAGACCTGTTCATGCTTAAATTTCAGCTTCCAAATCATCTCTTGCTTGGACACACACCCTCTCACCACTGAAGCCTGTAGGATACTGATATTGCAATGGGACTGACCCCTGATGCAGACTCCTCAAAATGCCCTGGACCTCTACATTCTACTCTACCTATAAATGTCTGTAACATGGCGGCCTTTCCTCTAACTTCCACTCTGTAGAACACGATCTCTCTTCTACCAAATCCTCACCGAAACCCGTTTGTCTAAGGCAACAGACAGCAAACCCTTCTCTATATCCTCCTACTATCTCTATCCTCAAATCAAAGGTGTGCGTACGCAACAATCTTACTTTCTCTGTGTTCCCAACTTTTGACTCTTCTGAATTCTCAACTCTCTCACTAAATATATCTGTGCTGTTTATCTTCTCTCTAATTCTAATGACTATCCAACATTCTTTGACTATCTTACTTCTAAAGTGGATCATATGGTGTCCATCTCTCCCTTCTCTGAAATCTCCATCTTAGGAGATCTCAATGATCATCACCTCCAATGGTTCCTCGTCTTTCCTTCCTCTTTTCCATTCTGTCGGTACAATTGTCACCTCTTCCTCTGCCAAAGCTAAACTCTTCGCTCAAACTTTCGCTAAAAAACTGCACCTTGGATGATTCCGGTGCTACACCTCCCTCTCCACCCCACTCTCACTTACTTATGCCCAATATCACAATCTCTTATAAGGATGTACTTTCTGCTCTCTCTGGGCTTCATACTAAGAAGGTGTACGGACCAAATGGTGTCCCTTCTGTTGTATTATAAAACTGTTCTTCCGTGCTGACTCTCATGCGGCAAACTTTTTTGTTTCTGTATTTCCTCTAACATCTTTCCTTCTTGCTGGAAATCTGCTCTCATTCAACCTGTCCCAAAGAAGGGTGACCGCTCTCAACTTTCCAACTATCATCTAATTGTTCTCATTTCTTGCATCTCTAAAGTGTTTTAACCCTTAACTGTCGGTGCGCAACTTATGTCGTGTGAAATAAATTTGGACTATGTGGTGGTTCACAACTTATGTCGTTCGCCATTTTCACCACGTAATGTTGCTGAGAGAGAGAGCTGAGCGGTGTGAGGAGCCTAGCAACACTATGACCGCTCCCCACGACCACCGTGGACATACTGAACTGTATTCTACTTTCCCCCCTCCTTTCTTACTCGCTACACAGGGAATTATGTAGGGAAATTACCTAATTACAGGGTTTTTGCACTCATGTTGCACGATCGTTGCAAGAGAACCAGTGGTCGTACAAGGATGGTTCGGGTGTCATTGGAAAGCTCTGTTTACGCCCTTTCAGGGATAGATACTTGTTTTACACTCTGGGTCTTATTTAGGCATGAAAATGATCACATAAACAACCCTATTTAGGGTAAAAAAAAAACGCTGGGTGCTACGGTTAAATAGACCGCCTAGCCCGCTAAATAAGGGTTAAGCTATTCTTATTTTAAAATTTCTAAAGCATTTATCTTCCCATAATCTACTTTTCAAGGTTGCTTGACTGGTGATCTTATTGCTTATCTTACTAACTCTTGGTCATTCTCCTTTTGGGACTTCGGCGAGACCTTTTTTATTGCGCTAGACATATCGAAAGCCTTCGATAAAGTCTGGCACAAATCTCTAATTTCCAAGGTTTCTATTCCTTTGTCATTGCCTTTGTCTCTAATTTCTTTTCTGACTGCTCTATAGCTGCAGTTGTGGATGACTAATTCTCACTTCCTCAACCTATCAACTCCGGTGTTCCTCAGGGTTCTGTCCTGTCTCCAGTTCTCTTTCAAATATTCATTAATTATCTCAAATGTACCCTCTAGTTCTATCCACTCATATGCTGATGACTCTACCATATGCTATTCATTTAGTTTTTCTCAAAAACCTAGCATGCAATCACTCCAAAACTCACGTGACGACCGACGGGGCCATGGCACGTCTATCTCGGACAAATAAATTATTTCTGATTGGGCCAGACACAATTTTGTTACATTCAATGCCTCCAAGACTCAATTTTTCTCTTTATCGACCCGTCGCAATCTTCAACAAGACTATCATTTACTCTTCAACAATACACAAATCAACCTTTCATCTTCTCTCAATATTCTTGGTGTATCTTTTTCATCCGACCTTTCTTGGATAGATCATATTACCATTCTTGCTACAAACAGTTTCCCAGAAGCTAGGTGTGCTTAACCATCTGTGTGGGCTATTCGCCCCTGCACAGCTTCTTGTTCTGTATAGAGGCACAGTGCATCCTTGTATCGAGTATTGTTCACATGTGTGGGTAGGTTCCACCTATTCAACACTTCTCGAAAGAGTAGAGGCAAAAGCATTTTGTCTCATCATCTCGATTCCTTTTACTGTTTCCCTACAATCTCTCTATAACGGCCGCAATGTTGCATCTCTTTCACTCTTCTATCGCTATTACAACAGTGTTCTTCAAGGCTCTCTCAGTGCAGCAAGTGCGAGGCACCTGCCTTTCAATACAGTCCCACTCCTATTCTGTCCAACTCTCCAACCCAAGAATTAGCAAATGTTCTCAATCTTTATTATATTCATGTGAACTATCTCCCTCAATCAATCTTTCCTTCATCCTATGAATTAGACTGCTTTAAACATTGTGTGTCCAGGCATTTTGACCCCACGTCCCTTGAATTTAGCTCTATGTTAATCTTTTGGCTTTGGGGGAGAGCATCGTTACAGGCAACCTGTCTTTCGTTTCCTTCAAACACATAGAAACAAACAAATACAGCTACTGAGCTGGCAACCTAAGGTTTCTTACTTCAAATCCTGATGGTTTATGGGAAGATATTACTGGAATGGAATTGTTGCCATACTTTCAGTACATTATCCCTTCAGAGAAACCATAAATATCGCACATACTGTTTCCATAATTTTACCAATGTATAAATATTCCCATTGTCAAAATATGCATTCGGTGGTAATAATTAGTGTTTGAAAAGCTCAGTAGACGTTGTGAGAGGGTGTCATCCGAGATTACAAGACAGTACGGCGAGACTAATTTAAAGCCAGCCTCATACAAGCAATTTTATCGGCTACATGAATCAGAGACTTGGATTCGTTACAAGTTTTCATATTATTGTGATTAATTTTTATGTTTATTCTTAAAATAAATTATGAACTCTAAGATACAAAATACAGTCATAAAGAAAAAGAGAGTCGTCTGATAGTAGCCTTTATTTTAGTTACTTTTTTTGCTTGGATAATGTGGCTCCGATACATCCGCTGCTAAAGTACTCATATGACACTGGGTTAAGGGGAGGCAGTTAGTTTTTCGAGTCCTCCTCCTCCCTCATGTTTAGCCCTATTATTTATGAAATTTAAAAACATTCGCCCTATTAGTTTGGCGATTTTCAGATCTTTTGCCCCATTTCTTTGCCAATATTAAGACCTTTCGTGCCATTTAGGTGTCGATTTCTTTCCTGGCGAGCGATAGCGTCTAAATATAGCTAGAATATATTTTAAAAGACGTCGCCGGTACAGAAGGGGTTAAGATGCAGACATTGCAACGAGCCAAGGGTAGGTAGCCAGGTGCTTTGCATCAGGTAAGCCAAGATTACCAATTATCCGGTTACTATAACTCATCAGACTCGTTGTTTCATTCGTCATAAGACTACCCACAACAAGTGAATTCTGGAACTCTCTCCCTCAATCAATCTTTTCTTCATCCTATGGCATACATATTATCTTTAATCTTCGTGTGTCCAGGCACTTTGACCCCCTGAATTTGGCTCTCTGTCACTCTTTTGGCTTTGGGGGAGAAACTCGTCACAGTCAGCCTGCCTTTTGTCTCCTTCATACACATAGACAAAAAATATCAATACTTTCGGCGAACTATTGCTGTACATGCGAATATGCTGAATTATACTTAACTTGATTAATTTGTATAAATTGTATATATATAATGCATAAGTCCTCTGAACCTCCGTAATCCTGGTAAACAAAATATATATATATTCGAGGAAAAAACCCCACACAGCCTCGTCAACAATAATATTATACATTTGTACCCTCATGCTATCTTCCGTATCACCCTCAGTATCTCTCCCTCTCCGTTCCTTGTAGGCAAATGTTGCACCCTCATTTAAAAAGCATGAATATATGAATACACAACACTTATGAGGATGAGTGCAACTATATGAGAATAACAGAAAAGAGCATAGCAGCGAAAGAGGGCAAGAATGATACAAAAGAGTAGAGGGTGAAAAGTTGTAGGGAATAGAGACAGAAATAGAGGATAAGATAGATTTAAGAGGATAGGGGAAAATAAGGCATAGGAAAGAATAAAGGCATACAAGAAAGGAAAAGCAGTTGGGGAAATGGAAACGTAATAAATAAATAAATAAGTATATGGGGTAGGGAATAGTTTGGGGATAGAAAAAGTAAAGGATAAGAAAACACGTAATTGATATAACAATAAGTAGGCATTAGAGAAAGAGGGTGTTGAGAAAGAAGGAAGAGCTACATAGAAAAGGGAAGGAGAGATGAAGGAAAAGGGGGAAGAGGAAGAAGTAGGAGAAACAAAAAGAAGGAGAGTATAGAGAAAGAAAGGCATTGAGAAAGGAGTCGAATAGAGAAAGAAGAAGGGGATTAAAATACCGATAACAAACTAGATGCTACACATGGAATTTGTCCTGTGTGAGGTAGTGGCCTTTAAATTGACTGGGAGACTAATATTAAAACAGAATATACGAACTAGGTATATAAGGTTTTCCTTAGTAAGTTACAAGATCAGTGAAAGACAGATGTATATTGACTTCAGAACAAAATGGATTGTATAGTTGGTTACATGTAGATATTAGATATTATCTACAAGAGTACATAATACTCAACATTTACAGTATATATATATATATATGTGTGTATACACGGTAGAGCCTATCGAAAAAAGACATATAACCTAGACACGAAAGAAGACGCCACAAATCTGTAAATAGTGAGCCGCGCGTTCGAGAGATGGCAGCACGATCGCAAAGGACAATGGGAGGGGAGGGTCCCCACACAGACATTATATTGACTATCCTTGTCCTTGGTCCTCATTAATTCGTAATAATCCCTACCTTGTACTAATAACGCTATTAATAAGCAATTGAACATTATCCAGAGACTCTGCAGACATGACATAGTTAAATAGACATAAGTAGAGGCTACTGTAAAGGCGCCAGTCATCGTGTAATTGTCGTCATTATGAGGAGGTACACAAGCAAAACTCCTCCAACACCCGCCATTGTTGATGTGAGATTCGTGAGTTGCCAACGTCAATGGTGGGACAAAATATCCCTAGATGTCATAAGTATAAATGTCCAGTTTTAGTGCTACTTGACAAATTAACATCTACATAACATGTAACATACTAATATATATTCAAAATTACAATTTAATTCTTGTTGTGTTGCTTGAAGGTATACAGCTTGCATCATATATGAGTAGCCTATGTTTTATAGTGTATATGTATACTTAATGTTTTCATCTTGCTTATATATATATCTAATTTATACTAAATAATTTATAAGTGTTTTTACCAACATTAATTAACTCTTACTACGTCTCTCTTAAATACGTTCCCTCTTTAATCTATTGCTCCCTCGTTTTGCGGATATTCCCTTAACTTTGGAAACACTGCAGCAAGCCAGCTGGCAGGTGCGCGCGGCGCACAGACTATCTATATAATAAGGACAAGCCACTAAGGTGCTTTGCTACAGTACAATACAATAGTGCTGCCACCAAATCCCTAGGACGCGCGGCAAACTAACCGTGTGACGTCACGCTTTTGTGTCTAGGTTATATGTAGTCTATGGATATAACTATTAACTGTGTCTAAGTGGTGTTATTCAGGACTTCTTACGGTACGTACGGACTCACTCACGTAACTTATGTATAATTATATTTGGTATGTATGTATGTATATACTCAGGCAGATAACCCATAGATGGGGGTGGCCGACTCGAGACAGAGCCCGAACAAAAACAATTAAAGTTCAAATTCTTAGGGTCCAGGACCACTTTCACAATCCCTCGCCCAATTTTTTTGTCTCGACGAGTAAGATAAATTTATAAGGGGAGGAGGATTCCTAGCCCTGCCCCCAGAAGGAAAAGTAGGGCAGTAATAGAGACAGACAGAAACGGCTAATATGATAAACTTGGCAAAGGGATAGGTAGCTTACATTTCATTATTGATTATAAGATTTAAAGGGATCTCGAAAGATGAAAACAGCAAAATTTATTGTATCTTTATTTCATTAGAAATTAAAGATTTTACCCGGGGTCACCAGTAAAGGGGGGATATGTCTATTATCTTTCTTAGGGGCTATAGAAGGGTCACGTATCTTGTCGTGTCGGGGTGCCTTCGTCGTCGTCTTCTTCTGGTCTGCTGCCGTAGGTACTCTCGACGATCGAGGTACTTTACCAGTAGATAAACGAACTGGTTCCTTACTAGGTCCAACTGGTATGCGAGAGTATTTGCTCTCCGGTAAAGGTGAGATCTTGGGAGGAAGGACAGATAGAAAGGATGAGGGGTCCCAGGTAAGATGGCAGCTGGTGGATTTGGGACGTGTTCTTTGCGATTGGCTGGTTAGGGAAAAATTCTTCAGCTGGTCAGCTTGTTTATAATCCATAGGTGTATTATCTGTAGGTGCATGCTCTGTACGAATATTGCTACACGTCATGTTGCATTTGCTGTTGTAGAATCCGGCATCACAGGGATAGAGAAAGAAGAAAGGGATAGAGGAAGATGGGCGGAGGGAAAAGAGAAAGTAGGAATTATAGCAGTAAAGGTTAATGGAAAAAGCACAAACGCTTATACAAAACAAAAAATAGGAATATACATAACACGAGATGCAACAAGATTATATTATGAGCTTGGAGCTACAATTATTAAAGAGAACAGAGACGTACAAAAAGAATGAGATATAACATTGTGTAGGGCTACAAAAAGAATGGTTTGACATTAATAAACCGAGACTGCAGAAATAAGTAGAAAATACAGAACACGGTACGAACAGGTAATACAGAAACAAAGATTACATAATGAGTGAAGGATGACCAGGATATGAAACTGAGCAGAAAAAATAAGACACAAACAAAAGAGGAAAAGGGGGAGACAGGAAAGGTTTGAGAGAGAACAATTATGGGGTATGAAATGCTCAAGAGAGAGAGAGAGAGTGAGTTGCAAGGAATAGTTAGTATCTCAAAGCTCTTGCAGTCCATTCCGGGGAAACACTCGAAGAGGAAAGAGGGAGATTGTGTATCGCACTACACTCATTGCAGAGTGTATGCAATACTATCGACTCTCTTCCTGAACTGCTCTACTGAAGAATTATTTACTACTTCTGAGGGAAGTTTGTTCCAGGTAGAATAGATTATATATGTACAAATATTCCCACAAATACTAGTGCTGAACTTTTTTCATTCTAACTTCCAGCAATGGTTGCATGTTGTATTCATATTGAGGCTAATCATTTTGTTATAATCCACATTGTCAAACCCATTAAGAATTATAAAAACTTCAATTAGTTGACTTTGTAGTTTGTGTGTTTCAAACGGAAAGAGATCAAGATCTCTCAACCGGCATTCATACCTCAGTCCAAGCTTAATGTCATCTGCAAACTTGGAGATCGTACTTAACAGACCAATATGTATGTCATTGACATAAATGATAAACAGAAGTGGGCCAAGGACAGATCTCTGTCCCTCAGGACTCTCGTTGCATAATTCTGCAACCCTGAGTTCTATATTTCGCTTTGCTTCCTTTTAAAGAGATTTCAATCTCCTATGCATATTTTTGATGGAATCTAGATATTTGTTTTGGTCTTGACTTCTTTTGGCCTTTGTGTATGCAACTTTTCTCTTTCTAATTGCTAAAGCTAGGTCACCTGTGAACAATTTTGGTTGAGGTGAGCCTGAGTTGGCAAGCTTAGTGGGAACAAATGGAGCTTGTCGATCCACAAACTGAACTTTGAATAAGTGCCAAATGGCCTTAACATCCTCACCCTCAAGTCTGATCTGGGATAAGCTTACCCGAACACCTTCAAAATTTGCTTAACGGATAGCTAGTTTTGTACTCTGAGGATCGGTGGGTCTGCTTCAGGAGGTGCGAAGAGAGAACATCACTAAATTGTGGTCCCTACCTCCGAGTGATTCCCCAACATATAAGCTGTTCACACTTTCTTCTTCAGTGGTAAACACAAATCAAGTATATGTTTGCCTCTAGTTGGCTCATTCACCCACTTGGTCAAAAAGTTATCATTAGAAAAGGCAACACGACGCCTACCATCAGCATATCATGTTTCCCAGTTAGCCTGGCTAAGGTCACCTAAGGACTTGCCGTCGATAAGAACAATCAGTCTTGAGTACAAAGCTTCATCCGTTTCAACCTTTTGATGTGGAGGCCTGTACATGAGAACAAGCCTATAGATAGTTACCTAGATTGAGGTCTACACTTAACACTTTATGTTCTGACCTGATCTTGCAGGCATTTTGATGTAGAAAATCTCTAACGTACATATGAATTCCGCCCCCTCTCCTGGTGCGGTCTTTGTGGAACATGTTACGACTGAGGTTTAAATATATCAGGGTTCTTATTCATTGGACTAGTAATGGCATAAATGCTACAACGGAAAGCGCTAGATCCAACCTCTGATGTATATTCCCAGTGAACAAAGAACACAAATACTCTACAGAGTTCTATATGTAATAATAGGTTATTAAACTCTCAATAAATGTGCGTCTACTCTAGGCTTAATGTTATGTGAAAACAGCCTATTACTACCTATAACCGTAGGTGCTTGGTTATGGTATGCAAAGTAAGGTGGTAAGAGAAGTTACAGCTTACGTTACTTTAATCAATAAATGTCAGGCACTCCTGCATGAAAGAAAGTGCACTAAAGTCCTTCAACACCAACAAGGAATCTTCTTTAAATGTTAGATGCTATAAAGATGCTCGTATCGGAAATGGAACCCAAAAAGGCAGGCAGCGGAACAATGCTCGTGCAGGCTATGCACACAAAAAGGCAGAATATATAATGCCGTCGGAGCCAAGAATGTCCTAAACACTACAACAATAATAATGATTGCCACAACAATGCAGTATTCCTATCAACAAAAAGAGCCTAAGTCGTTTGTGTCTCAATACATCAAACTAGGCTGCGAAATGCTTGTGTAATCATAAATGGGTATGCATAATAAGAGTACTTGGTTTAATATACTTAATGTCTACTATGATTGATAAAGTCTAGCTAGAGTCAATGATACGAGATACTGGTGCGCATGGCATGCCGCATAGCCTAGTGTAAATCTCAAGTCTGTGCGTCAAATATTACGTTATAGTGAAGGGTAGCTCTCTTGTAAACCTTAATACCGAAGTACCAAGCGTTCTCCTGGCGTACCTCAAAGAAAAACAACCGAGCTTAGAACAGTGCAGAATGGTATAGGCAAAAAGCCCTCATTCGTGCATGCTCTACTCTCAATGGCACACAGACTAGAATTAACCCAATCAACTCCAGTTCTCAGGTATGTCGTGCAGCTTTTACCTAAAGCCAGCACTCATAGGAAACAATACCTTATAATATCAGACCCCTAGTCTAGCATTATCTAATCCAGCAGAACACTAACAATTATAGGAAGCGGCAATATGAAAGCCAACCAATGCTTCGTGATCAACTTATCTTAACAACTAAACATACATAGGTTATATCAGACCTTAACGCACAATACAACTGGCCAGCATGAAGCTGATTTTGCAGAGTTAACCAGAGGGGATATAGTATTAATAAAAGGTGGTGAAAGATATGGAAAAAGAGAGAGGTAGGCAGAGGAAAAGATTCTCAGGTGCAGGGCGGGGAACAGGTATCAAGGGATAAGAGGGATGCGTTCTAGAAACCAGATCTGAGGGAGAGAGTGGCGAGGGAACTGTATATATACTAGCACTAGCTCGAGCCGCGTGGGAAAAAAGCGGTAACAAGTCCTCCAGCCAATACTAAAGAAGCCAGCCAAACATGACGTCACAAAGCATGGTAAAAAACTCCCTCAACGAATCCCCACGAGGCCAGCCAGCTATGACGTCATCGAGTATAGCAAAACACTACGCGCCTCCTCTCACTCTGTTCTACTCTCTCTCTCTCTCTCTCAATTCCTATCATTACTACTTAATGATAAAACATATACTTTGCAATTAAATATATAAAGCCTTGACATGGGCGAAAACAAAGAGCCTTTCTGGACTGCCCATGACACGAGCTTTCATATGAAATAAAGCACACAATAATACATCAACTGTAGACACATCCACTGCCCTGGCGATCCTAGCGAGTCACTGTAGGACAAGCCATGCGGTTCTAACAGAGTGGTTAATGTCACAAACATTCTATAAGCAGATATTTATTATTCCCCAATATAATCTCTGGTATCACAGTGAATCCAGGATTCAGTGACAGTCTCTACATTGAAGCACTCCGAAGCCAACAATGGCTGAAGTTCAGAGAATTTATTCCTAATTGACCTGGCATGAAAAAATACTACCTAAAGGGGGTTCGCGTTTTTCCTAGAACCCTCTAGTTTACCCTGTTTCCCAAGTGGGGAAGGGGTTTCTGAGGGTAGTGCATTTTCTATCACACTATGTCTCTGAACACTGTCAGAAATATTGCAGTTCCCTATATGTGGTGAATCCTCACCTGAGGTACAAGAACCACTATCTAGTGGTTCAGAAATTAGCAACTGAGGTGTAAAGTCTAGAGTGGCTTGTGGGTTATCTCTTATTCTACAGGGGCACTCTGCCATTGGTTGAGAGGTACTGTTGCTCTCAGAGGGATTTACTCCTTTGGGAGCTGGAGATCAAGGCCTGGTGAAGGTTTGCACTTTTCATGCTGGGGGAGGCTTTCTACATTTTTGCTTGCCCTCAGCAAGCTGTAAAGATGGTGATTTAGAAAATCACCAAGTTTGATCCTACTGCTGATGCTTAGGTGCACACTGTCACGGAGGTAAGTTTACGCTTCCCATTGAATTCATCAAATGGGTCCATAAATCTCAGCCCTTTCTGTATACACAGGTCGGCAAACCTACCATTTAAGCCTAATGCTTTACTGGTAGCACAATCCCTTTAATACATCCTGGGCAAAACATCAAGTATCATGCCTTCTTGAGACAGAGTTCATTAGCCAGTGTTATGACCTCTCCTAGTTTCGAGTCTGTGGCAATGACTTAATTTGTTTTGAGAAACAGGTTGTTACTACGGACCTGGGCTATTATTTCCGTCCCCTTAGTCTTGGACCAGACTTTTTCTACTTCCATTGTGATCTGGGAAGTCCTTGCTCCTGTGAGACTCTTCACTTTTCTCACATCAAGGCAAAACTTAAAGTGAGACTCTTGTCCTTTACCCTGATAATCTCCAATCAAAATTGTTTGTCTATTTGTCACTAACAAGACCAAATCTGCTTGATGTGCTTAGTTTGCTGTTTGAAAGACGCATAGTAGGCTTAGCATTCTGCTGCCCACTTTGTACTTGACTGTGCATTATCCCTCTGTTATGTGAGGAGTACAAAGGAGTACAAATGAAATCAAGCAACAACAGATCTAGTGACCCTTCTAGGTTGCTTGTCCTCCAAAACACTGAGGATCAAGTGTCCAAACAGTGGTTTAGAGTGGGTAAGGGAACATTGGAAAGGGAATTACTGCCCTGGAACTAATGTCCGTGGCAGGATTAGGAAGTTAGTAGAGGACAGATGGGTTAGTAACTGAGGGGGGGATAAAATAAAGTTATTCATTTACAAACGCAGTCAGTCGCGGGTTTGATGCGAGATATTTGTCTAGGCGGAGTTTAAATGAATCAACGGTGATGCAGTCTATAACGTTTCGGGGAAGCCCATTCCACAAGTTGACAACTCGATTGAAGAAGAAATCCTTAGATTCGTGCGAGTTAAAAGATTTACCAATAATTTTGCAACCGTTTCCCCGCGTGTAATTAGATTGGTCGATAGTGAAGTACTTACTACAGTTCATATTGTCGATGCCTTTGATGATTTTGAACACTTGAATTAAGTCACCTCTTAATCTGCGCTGGGTTAAAGGAAATAGATTTAATTCTCTAAGACGCTCTTCGTATGGTTTGTTCTTTAGGCTAGGTATCATTTTGGTAACTCTACGTTGAACTCGTTCTAGCTTGTTTATATCTTTTTGGTAATAAGGGCACCAGGATTGATGCAGTATTCCAGAAGAGGGCGGACTAAGGAATTGTAAAGGGTTAGGATAACTTCTTTGGATTTATGCTCAAATGACCTGCCTATAAAGCCAATTATTTTGTTTGCCTTCTTAACAACTTCTGAACATTGTTGACTCGGTTTTAGGTTACTCGATATTGTTACTCCCAGATCGGTTTCTCTGTTTACATTGTTAAGCTGAGTGCCGTTCATCGAATAGTTTGCTTTCTCATTTAGGTATCCGATATGTAGTACTTTACATTTATCCGCATTGAAACTCATTTGCCAAATTTGGGCCCAACATGACAATTTATCTAGATTGTGTTGCATATCGTCAACTTGTTCTTTTGAGAGTACGCTATTTGCAATTTTTGTATCGTCAGCAAATTTTGAGATTGTACAGGTGAGACCCTCATCTATGTCGTTGATGTAAATTAGAAAGAGAATTGGTCCTAGTACCGATCCCTGGGGTACCCCGCTACTTACATTGGTCCATTTAGATGCCTTACCGTTTATGACTACTCTTTGCTTTCTGTTGCTGAGCCAATTTTCTATCCATTTCAACACACCGTCTTGTATTCCATGCGCTTTTAGTTTTAGCAGTAAACGTTTGTGGGGAACTTTGTCAAAGGCCTTTTGAAAATCAAGGTATATAATATCTACAGCTTTACTCTCATCGTAGAGGTTGAGGATATCGTGGAAGAAGTCTAAGAGGTTTGTTAAACAGGAACGTTTTTTATGAAGGCCGTGTTGAGTATCTTTAAGTATGTTATTTTCCTCTAAGTGATTTACGAGTCTGTCTCGTATGACCGTTTCTAGCATTTTACATACAACTGAGGTTAAGCTAATTGGACGATAGTTACTGGGTAGGGATTTGCTGCCTTTTTTTAATATCGGGGTTACGTTGGCTAGCTTCCACTGATCAGGCATAGTTCCAGACTGCAAGGATTTATTGAATAGTAATGTCAGTGGTTTGGAGAGCTCATCCTTAGCTTCCTTTAGAACTCTAGGCGAGATTGTATCAGGTCCAGGCGTTTTATTTACCGTGAGTTTATCTAAACAATTCAATACTTCTCTCTCTGTAACGGTGATATTGCTTAGAACATCTGAATTATCAATCTGAATCGGAGATGGTGTAGGGATATCACTGAGGTCTTCTGTTGTAAAAACTGATGCAAAGAAGGTATTGAGGGCATTACTCATTTGTAGTTCGTCTTTGGTGTATTCTCCATTTTCATCGACTAACGGTCCAACAGTTGAAGTAACTACTTTTTTCTTTCTGATATAACTATAGAATTCTTTCGAGTTTGTTTTACTTTGATTCGCAATATGTAACTCTAAGGTCTTTTTACTTTGCTTAATTAACTTTTTGGCTTTGCGTCGTAGCTCTACAAATTTCACCCGTTCTTCGTCATTTTGTGAGGATTTTAATCTATCATTAGCAAATTTTTTAGCAAGCAGGCAGTTTGAAATATCTTTATTCCACCATTTGGGCTTATTATTATGGCCTGGACGCCGTATTTTCGATGGTATGCAGTCTTGCACTGCTTTTAGGTAAGTGGTTTCGAATAACTTCCAAGATGTATTTATGTCGTTATTGTTAATTAAAAAGCTCCAGTCAGTTTCTTTAAACATAGATCTAAGTTTATGGAAGTTTGCTTTCTTGAAATTAGGGACTTTTTCGATGCTACTATTTGGTTCGTTACTAGTAAACTTTAAAGTGAAAGTTATCGTCCGATGGTCGCTGTTACTGAATTCATCACCAACATTCAAATTCTCTATCAATTCTTCTTTTGTTGCAAGTACAATGTCAAGAACGTTATTACCACGGGTCGGCGTTCGAACAAATTGATAAAGCGAACTCTCTTGCAAGTTCGTATACAAGTCATGTCCGGAGTGTGAAGTAAGAGTATCGCCCCACTTGGTCACAGGTAAATTAAAGTCGCCAAAAATTACGGTATCTTGTGAGTTACTTACATCTGCAATTTGTTCGTAAATTTCTCGGTCAGTTTGCACTGATTGAGCTGGAGGTCTGTATATTAACGCAAGTATTATTTTTGTACCTTTATTATTCTTTATTAGCACAAAAGATGTGTCGACGTTCACAATTTGAGGTTTTGACAAGAGGGTAGGGTTAAGACTTTCTTTGATATCAAGTAAAACGCCACCTCCATTTCGATTTATTCGGCTTTTCTCAAACATTACATAACCGGGAAGTGAATACTCTGCTAAAAAGTCTCTATCTTCTGTATTGAGCCAAGATTCTGTTATGCCAATCACATCATAATTTTCTATAAACACTAGCTCCTCTAAATCTGAAAATTTATTGCGTATGCTACGAGCGTTTGCATAGAAAACCTTTAAATTTGTTATTTTAGAACTCGCGGAACGCTCTTTAATAATATTTTTGGTTCTTGTCGGATCTACATTTATGTTCATGGCTGTCCTCGGTCCTCGCTGTCTTCGGTCCTTATCGCTGGTGGTCCTCGGTTGCCTCTGTTTTTTGCTTGGCGTTGGATGATTTATGTCACTGCTGCTTCTTCTCGGATGGCGTTTTTTGATCCATGGCTGCGGACTGCTTCGTGTAGGAGACGACCCATGCGTGCTGAACCCACAGGGTTTAGATGAGTGCCATCCTTGCGGAACAGAGTAGGCTGGTTGTAGAAGGACAGAGAAGTCATGCTGCCTGGCACCCACCATGGCAGTAAAGCTATCTCACCTAAGATTAGTCCAGCCAGATGCACCAAATAATGATCACAGGGACTGGTCAAGCATTACACGTCATGAGTGGGCTTATCGGGGCACTGCAGCCACACTCCATTTATCGGTCCCCACCTCCTGGATTTCCTTAAATTCCAGTCTCTCACAACCTGTAATCTTTAATTAACTTCTAAACTGCGAAGCCATGGTAATTCAAACCCTCCCGCCAAGCGAAGGTATTTGGTTCTATTCTGACGAAAATTGTCATATGTAACATATATATGTAATTATTACTTATCCATATGCGCCTATTTTGCTTGTAATATGAACATATGAACATTTAAGAGCAATAAAAGAAGTAGGAATAGCATTTGGGGGGTGAAAAAGACGTATTATTGCCGCAAGGTCGTATCATGAAGCGAGAGCTGGGGGGACGTATATCCACCCTCTCCAAGCTCTGAAGCAACACTGGTGAGTCTGAGTAGAAGTCTCTGTGTTGCAAGGATCTCTAGCTCCCTCACCCGTGTTAACCCTTGTCTAGCGGGGTGTTTTGGGCTCATTTGGGCATATTCAGGCCCTCCTGAATGATCAATCAAGTATCTGCATGAAAAGAAATGTATTCAGCAAAAAACTAGGCACTAAAAGCTTCAAAATGAGACCAGAACGAGCTACGTAGCACTCGTGGTTTTCTTGCAGTGGTGCCACGAACATGGGAGTTTAGCGTATAGCGGTATATTTTTCCCAGCTAAGCTCACTACTGGCTACACTGCCGGCCTCTCGAGAACACAGGGAACATGAGTTAATGGGCGGCGGTAAGCCCTGGGAGTCGGCTGTCTGGCCCGCTGCGCTCCCGGCCATTTGCACTCGATTTTAACCCTTTAAAAGCCTTAATAATGCTCCTAACTTGCTGCAAATTGGTGCACGACTTAAGTCGAGCGCCGCCAATAAGGGGTTAAAGAGACCGGGAGGGGGAAATTCGCGCCAAAAATTACCCGATAAAAGGGGAATAAGAGAAAAAATAGCTGATAATTGAGGAGAGGGGGAAAAAGGGGGGGGGGGGTTGGAACACATATGTAGAAGTGGTAGCAAGTAATGGAGGGGAATCTCATCTATCACAAATTGCTTTGTTTTGAGTGCCACTTGGTTGTTTTAAACGTTTTTTTTTAGGCCTTGGATCTTAAGAGTCTGGCTGCAGTCCCTGAGTTAAAGGGTATTTTTTTATAGAGGTGTCCAAAGCCTCTCTTTTTATGCATGTCCTTAATATTAAGCTAAGTGTGTGTGTGTAAAGAATAGGGAAGAAGTCTTATACTAGGCTCATAGGAATAGTTGGAGTAGATGTAGCTCGATTTCGTAAGAACGCTACCGCCTAAAAGGCAGGCTAACCCCGTCTCTCCTACGAGAGAGAGAGCGAGAGAGAGAGAGAGATACCATAGGAAGAGCAGGGCGGAAGAGAAGGAAGAAGATGCATAGAAAGGAGGGAGAGAGAGATGTTGGAGAGGAATAAAAATGCATGAGGCGGAAAATGCATGATAAATGCAAAACATATATACAGTGTATGCAAGGGAGATAGGAAGATGTGAAGGAAAGACAAACAGGCTAGAGGGGGAGAAGATGCAATAAAGAGAGAAAGGAACGAGGAAGATGTGAGGGAAGGAACGAGATACAAGGAGAAAAGGCAAAATAGAGAGAAGCAAAAGAAGAGGACACATTCATGGGAGGAAGAAAGATGCACTGAAACGAAGGAGGCAAGGGAGGAGGAAGATGCAAGAGGGGGAAGTAAAATGATAAAAGAGAGTGAGAAAGATTAATGCTGAATAGATTAAGAGGAAGTTGAAATGGAGTAAAGGAGAAAGATGCAATGGAGGGATATAAAAGATGCAAATACAGGAGGGAGAAAGACTGGAGAGGAGAAAGCAAAAAAGAAAGATGCAAAGGAGGGAGAGAGGAAAATGCCAGGGAGGGATCGAGAGGCAAGATAGGAGGAAGATACTAAAGAGGAAATATGCATGAGAGAAAAAAGACTGGGAAGGAAGGCATGCGGTAAGGGGGGGGGGGGTATGGATAGGGGAAAATGAAATATATATAGAAGATGGACTAATAGACAGGGAAATATGCAAACAAGAAGAAAGGAAGAGATGGTGGTGTTCGTGAAGGCAAGAAGGAAGGTATTGTGAGGAAGGGGCGTAGTGAAGGAGGTTACGAAAGGATGAACAAGGAGGCATAGTCGATAACGAATAGACGAAGGAGAAGGGAGACACAAAAGAGGAAGAATCAAAGAAGTAAGAAGCATGGACGGAACGAAAAAGTAGAGAGGAATAAGGGATAGAGATGCAAGTAGGAGGGAGATGTAGGAAAAGAGGAAAATGCGAGGTAGAAAGGAGGCAAGGATGACGGTAGTAAAATGAAAAGAAGGGAGAAAGATGCAAGATAGGAAGATACAAACAAAAGAGAGAGGGAGGAAGATTCAAAAGAAGGAAGATGCAAAAAGGGAGAAAAGTGCGGAAAGTATGAGGATAAGACAGGAGGAGGCAAGGAGTAGAGTAGTATGATGGAAACAACATGAGAAAGATGCAAGGTAGGATGAAGGGAAAAAAATGAAGATACAGGAAGGGAGAGGAAGATACAAGGAAGAAAGAAAGATGCAAGGAAGGGAACAGGTGTAAAAGATACAATGAAGGGAGAAAGATGCAAGTAAAAGGTAAGGCAGGGAGAGGTAAAGAGAAAGTTACAATGAAAGGAGAAAGATGCAAGCGAGGAAGATACAAGCAGAAGGGAGAAGAAAGAACATACAGGGACAAGGAAGACGAAAGCAAGGGGAGTCAAATGCTTCAGAAGCTGACGAGATCAACATATTATGAATAACCATTGATTAGTCTCTCATCGTTAAGAAGCATATTGAAGACCTGGCAAAGAAATTATCTCGCAAGGTAGCATCGACTCAGATGTATACTTGACCTGCTTACACATAACAATGCTCTAGGCCTATATGAGGCTTAAATACAGTCAACACTGGAATATGCTTACCTGGGCGCCTGGCATTGCTCGAGAGTTTAAGAGAGTTTCGACTCCAATATCCCTAGAATTCGGCCCTGTCACTCTTTCGGCTCTGGGGGAGACACTCGTTACAGGCAACCTGCCTCTCACACCTTTTATCACAAAAATAAAGCAA
Source organism: Paralithodes platypus (assembly GCA_032716605.1). NCBI lineage: Eukaryota > Metazoa > Arthropoda > Malacostraca > Decapoda > Lithodidae > Paralithodes > Paralithodes platypus. Next base: position 41,800,235 of record CM064480.1, on the reverse strand, counting down.
ATGTATTGCAAAGATGTTAAAGAATGCAAGTGACAGGTAAGCCGAGAGGAGGAGGGTAGTATGGTGGACAGGGGGAGAACGAAAAAAGGTAAGATAAAGATGCTGGGTAGGAATATACTGTACACGAAGGTAAGAATCAGTGGGAAAGATGTAAGGAAGGTAGGATGATATTATTAGAAGGGAGGATGAGAAAGATAGGCTTGGATGATGCAAAGAAAGATATACGCAGGAGAGATACAGAGGTGCAAGGAAGGTAAGAAGATGTAAGGAGGGAGATATATGGAAGGCAGAAAAATTAAAGCACAAGGGAGTAAGAGAAAAGTAAGGTAGGAAGATGCAGTAAGAGGGAAGACAAGAGAAGGAAAGGAGGATTAGGGGGGGGGACGATACCACAGTGGGTTACGTAGTGGACTGCAGACCAAATGGACATCAGATCGAGTCTACGCCAAATATCAGGGGTCTTTCTGGGGTGATATGATCGTTCCCACTAATCTACAAATATTTTGACTAACGTACTTTGAATTTGTCTCTCTATCTCTCTTTCAACATTGGGGGCGACACTTGTTACAGGCAGCTTTTTCTTTTGTTTCATTAAAAAAAACAAAGACAAGACTGGAGATTGTAAGGAAAAGCAGGAGCATGTAAGACAAGAAAGGAGGAGGTAAACAGGAGGAGGTAAGACAAGACAGGAGGAGGTAAGACAAGACAGGAGGAGGTAAACAGGAGGTAAGACAAGACAGGAGGAGGTAAACAGGAGGTAAGAGAAGACAGGAGGTAAGACAAGACAGGAGGAGGTAAACAGGAGGTAGGACAAGACAATAGGAGGTAAACAGCAGGTAAGACAAGACAGGAGGGGGTAAACAGGAGGTAAGACAAGACAGGAGGGAGTAAACAGGAGGTAAGACAAGACAGGAGGAGATAAACAGGAAGCAAGACAAGACAGGAGGTAAACAGGAGGTAAGACAAGACAGGAGGGGGTAAACAGGAAGCAAGACAAGACAGGAGGAGGTAAACAGGAGGTAAGACAAGACAGGAGGGGGTAAACAGGAGGTAAGACAAGACAGGAGGAGGTAAACAGGAGGTAAGACAAGACAGGAGATAAACAGGAAGCAAGACAAGACAGGAGGAGGTAAACAGGAGGTAAGACAAGACAGGAGGGGGTAAACAGGAGGTAAGACAATACAGGAGGAGGTAAACAGGAGGTAAGACAAGACAGGAGGGGGTAAACAGGAGGTAAGACAAGACATAAAGAGATAAACAGGAAGCAAAGCAAGACAGGAGGAGGTAAACAGGAGGTAAGACAAGACAGGAGGAGGCTAGGAGGTGGATAGTATGATGGGCGGCAGTAGTGAAGGAGGTTATGGAATGATGGCCTGTCAAATGAATAAGGGATGAGCCATCACGGGGGCACTAGACCAGATATGAAGGAGAGAGAAGAGCTGGGGGGGGGGGGGGGAGAGAGAGAGAGATAGAAAGGCAGGGTGGTGAGAGCTGGGATAGATATATACAGTAGATGGATAGATGGATAGATAGATAGATAGATAGGTGATATGAAGGAGAGATGTGCAGGGGGGAGAAAGGCAGGCAGAGTGGTGAACACAGAGATAGATAGATAGTTATAAAAGATAGATTAGATTGTAGAAAAATAGGTTGGAGGAGGAGAGAAAGGCCGTGTGATGACAGCAGGAGGGACAGATGGAGTGATACAATATTAAGGGGAGATGCGCCTGTTTTGTTTTTGGTCTATTAATTCAGTTATTCCTTTATTTCTTAGTTTCTTCGCTAGACCTCCATCAAGCATAGAAAAACACCCCCTAGACCCCCCTTCAAGATAAATGTTTACATTTTTCGGTAGAAAAATCTCCCGGCCAAAGGCAGGTTCCTCTTAAAATATCAGGCTCGCTTTCGCTCGCCAAGAAAAAATCGACACCTAAATGGCACGGAAGGTCTTAAAATTTACAACGAAATGGGGCGAAAGTTGCTAAAATCGACAAACTAATGGGCCGAAAGTCTTACAATCTCAAAACAAAGGGGGCTTAACACGAGGGAGAAAGGAGATCAGAAAAACAACCCATCTCCCCTTAATAGATTAAATTATACAATGATGGGTATAAACAGAGGCATGCAGGAGAAAGAAGACGGGGGCAGGGGGGAAGATGGGCAGGGTGCGAAGAACAGAGTTAGAGTGATTGAAGATACATATAGGCTAATAGATCATGCAAAGATAAGTAGAATGAATAAACTAATATGTAGGGGAAAGAGGAGGTGAGGTGAGTGGAAATTAAAGGCGACGGGGTAGTGAGAGCAAGGATAGATAGATAGATAGATATAGATAGATAGATATAGGCAGACACAAATTATATGAAGGAGGAGAAGAGACGAGTGGAGGGGGAGAGAAAGACATCAGGGATAGATAGTGATACTCTGTAGAGATATATTAAATTACATAACGATATATATAAATAAATACATGAAGGAGAAAGAAGACAGCGGGAGACAATGTGGAAAATGAAGGAGGGATATATAGATAGACTGATTGGTATAGATGTATATGGAAATAGCTATAATTATATAAACAGACCCGATATGAAGGAGTAAAGTTCGAAGAGGGATGGTTATGGGAAACAAGAAAGATAAGCATGGTGGTGAAGGCAGGAGGGACAGGTAGATTGATATAAATAGATAAATATAAATAGATAGATATATAGCTATATATAGAAACAGACACGAAAGGAAAAATTGGGGCTGGTGAGGAGGGAAACAAGCTAGTATGAAAGTGATGATAGCAGAGATGGCTGAATAGATAGGTAGATAAACCTTTATAATTATTATGTGCTGTTACCTCAGGACGAGCCATTATAGATTGTAAGCCATAACCTACAACTACCACACCTCATCTACCTTCCCTATCTAAGCAATTAACACTTACATTATATTATTCCAAATAATATCTCCTTTAAGGGGAGATCTCCACTTGAGGGATTTTTTTCTTGACCCCTTTCTCCCTCATGTTTAGCCCCATTGCTTTTGATATTATAAAACGTTTGCCCCATTAGTTTAGCGATTTTAAGAACTTTCACCCCATATTAAGACCTTTCGTGGAATTCAGGTGTCGATTTTATCCTGGCCAGCCATAGCGAGCCTGTAATTTAAGAGAAACCGGCTTTCAGCCGGGACATTTTTTACCGAAAAATTTACAAATTTATCTTGAAAGGGGGTCTAGGGGGTGTAATTTTAAGATTGATGGAATTCTAGGGAACGAACTAAAAACCTCCCCTTAAGCTCGATAAAGCAACACATGAACGCAGGGAAACCACCAAGGAAAACAAGGCGACATAAATATAAATAAGGGAGAAAAACAAGACAAGAAAGATGCAGGAAGGAAGGAAGAGATAAGCAAACCGAGTGAGCAAGATAATACGGAAGGCAGAGAGAGAGAGAGACGAAAAAACATATACGAGATACGAAATGCAGGCAAAAAAAACAAAACAAGGATGAATTTCGAAATATAAGAGGCAGGGAGGGAAAAGCAAAACACATACACAATACATGGGAGGGAGAGAGAGACACAAGGACAATACAGGAGAGGAACTACAAGGAGACTAAAGGTGAGGTCACAAAGGTATCTTTTACTGGTAAAGCTTTCTGGACAAAATATAATTGATATTAACAACTAAAAGGAAGACAAATTATGTTATGGAGTCGAAATTCCTTTATAAGATTGAATTAGAAAATGGATCAATAAACTCATAAAAGTTGATAGAATAAATATATACATCATAGTTATTTGAAATGACCTGATGAAGTTCTAAGCGAAACGTTATCAATAAAGTGCTCCTCCTCATATGGTGTTTATATTCGATTGTCAATAAAGTGCTCCTCCTCATATGGTGTTTATATGGGAAACGTTGTCAATAAAGTGCTCCTCCTCATATGGTGTTTATATTGGATTGTCAATAAAGTGCTCCTCCTCATATGGTGTTTATATTGGATTGTCAATAAAGTGCTCCTCCTCATATGGTGTTTATATTCGATTGTCAATAAAGTGCTCCTCCTCATATGGTGTTTATATTGGATTGTCAATAAAGTGCTCCTCCTCATATGGTGTTTATATTGGATTGTCAATAAAGTGCTCCTCCTCATATGGTGTTTATATTGGATTGTCAATAAAGTGCTCCTCCTCATATGGTGTTTATATTGGATTGTCAATAAAGTGCTCCTCCTCATATGGTGTTTATATTGGATTGTCAATAAAGTGCTCCTCCTCATATGGTGTTTATATTGGATTGTCAATAAAGTGCTCCTCCTCATATGGTGTTTATATTCGATTGTCAATAAAGTGCTCCTCCTCATATGGTGTTTATATTCGATTGTCAATAAAGTGCTCCTCCTCATATGGTGTTTATATTCGATTGTCAATAAAGTGCTCCTCCTCATATGGTGTTTATATTCGATTGTCAATAAAGTGCTCCTCCTCATATGGTGTTTATATTCGATTGTCAATAAAGTGCTCCTCCTCATATGGTGTTTATATGAAAATAAAGTGCTCCTCCTCATATGGTGTTTATATTGGATTGTCAATAAAGTGCTCCTCCTCATATGGTGTTTATATTGGATTGTCAATAAAGTGCTCCTCCTCTTATGGTGTTTATATTCGATTCGAAGATGTCAGACACGTATTGCAGTAAAGGCGCTCGTGTGATTATCCCCTAACCCTTTCAGTACTAGGACAATTGTTCGCATTATTTGTATTCACATTAGACAATTTTTCCGCTTTATAAGGCCATCTAGGAATGGAGAGGGTAAGGTCTATCTCAATTAACTTTCCCTAATTGATTACATTGATATTATCACCAACCCACTAATTAACTTACAAATAAACCTAATTGATTAAATCAATGAAACTAATGAATACCTGTGGTACTCCAAGGATTCGAACCTAGGATAATCACACCCAGAATAGTTGAAAGAAAATCGTCATCGTAAACTGAAAGGGTTAATATATATTATGTGGAAAGGGGGGCAGACAAATTGGTAGATTAAAGTAAATAGAATAGAACTGCAGCACCAAGATGAAAAAGTGAGTGGGTTGCAGTTTGAAGCACAAAGTCCACACATAACTGTAGTCTTTTCTAAAAATAATATTGCATTCTATTCAAAGGTATAAAAGAAAGAAATACACATATATGCATAGCAGTTTACATTGCAGTGCTCAAAATTCTATTTTTTCCTTAAACCACTTTACCGAAAACATATTTACAACTCTATACTTACATGTGAACAACTGTATTTTTTTACTATAGTCTATTAGCTGTAAGTATAAATCATAACCTCTGTAACTAAAAAAATGACTAGAGTAATCGAGCTAATATTTCTACCATTTGGGAAGAGTCAGTCAAGGAATAGATATGAAAATTTACAGCCAATTTGGTCTTGCCCTTTTTTAGTTACATTAATGGTAATAATATTTTATCGCCTACTTACAGCGAATAGACAATAGTACTAATCTCACTAACTACACTGCTCTTCCATGGTTGCTTGTTGAGTTCATATTCAGGCTACAAGTTCAATTCTAGTTAATTTGATCAAACCTCATTATTATTGTAAATACTTATTGTTACGAATTCATAATCACGGTGTTCCAACAATACTGAGATTATGAGGTAAAATACTCCATGGAACTCCGCCTTTTAATCGACGGACAAATGTTCGTAGCTCTGGACTAAATTGATTTCCTTCGTTTAAGCATAAATTTTTCTTGAGTGCAGAAAACTGTACATGAACAACATATACACGGACGATAAAGAAAGTGTGTGTGTGTGTGTATGTGATAGAAATAAGGGGGCGAGTGACAAAGAGCAAGCATTGTTCACAATTTAAATCTTTGCCACCTATTCTCAAGTACCCAGGTCACTCCGGAGTAGCTTCCTTAATTCAAATTACCGAGATAAACCCTTTCAGTATGATGGTGTCAGATTAAGTTTATTTCAAGCCAACATTAGACAAACTTTCTTAGCATATGAAAGACCTTTAATAAACAAAGAGGTAAACAACAATGTTTAGCTAATAGAGCCCATATATCAGCTATGTCTGCAAACCAGAGCAATTGTCATCTAAATTGGTCAAAACTGTTCTGAGGTGTTGGTCGGCAGCTATTTTGATCCGAGGCCATTTTTGTCCACGGCCATTGTAGTTGGTACCAATATAGACAGAGCCGAGGTGTCTAATTAGCCCAATCGGTATTGGCTGAATAGTTCCACGGCCATTATGGTTTATTGCCAATTTGGTCCACACCTGTCATGGTTCATGGCCTACTTAGCTCATGGCCAATAAGGGCAGAGTAGAGCGGTTGAATTAACCCTCTTGGTATTGATCTAGTATCAGTTTTAGTCCACAACCTTCTTGGTTTGTGGCAGTTTTGGTCTTTGGCTGATATGGGCCGAGTTGTCGCATTATGACAGACTACTTTATACTATGGCCATTTGATTTCGCTGCTGTTTTTGTCCGCCTCTCTCTTTCTCCTTCACTAGATATTACAATAATAAAGTCTTCGGCCTCGACTTGCCATATGGGGGCCGAGCATTTAGATTAGTCGAATTGGGCTGGCAGTTGAAATTGACTGAACTGTTGAATTGACCGATAATGTGCCGGTATGCACTGAATACTACCATTAAATTTCGTTTATACATTTTAGATTTAATGTGATGCAAATTTGAGGTTATCAACATTTATCCTCCATAAATATTGTTGTATGAATTCCTTAGGTAACCAATATGTCTCACAATGATAAACGTGTAGATCGACCCAAAGGTGTTCATGGCCAATTTTGGGGACTCATGAGGCCAGAACTAGTGCAAAAGAAATATAGAGAAGGTGAATATCTGTGGCAAAACTCTGATGAAATGAAGGAGAAACTCGGAGAAAATGTGTGGGTGAAAGTTATGAGCAAAATGTGTGGCCATAATATATGGGGGAAACGTGTGGACAAAAGTTGTTGGCAAAATGTGTGGTAAAATATAACTGGACGAAATATGCGAATTATACTTGAGAGAGAGAGAGGGAAGCGAAACAGGGAGGGAAGTAAACTGAGATGATGATGATGATGGGTAGAGATAACGAAGTCTGTGTGTGATGGACTGCAATGATGAAAAGTCAAGGAGGAAGATGGAAGACGAGAGAGAGAGAAGGGGGGGGGGGGTGGAGAGGAGGACTTATCACGACGTCATTACTTAAGGGGAGATGGGTCGTTTTTCTGGCCCCCTTTCTCCCTCATGTTTAGCCCAATTAGTTTCCAGATTTTAAGACGTTTGTTCCATTAGTTTGGCGATTTTAAGACCTTTCACCCCATTTATTTTGTTAATATTAGGACCTTTCGTGCCATTTAGGTGTCGATGTTTTCCTGGCGAGCGAAAGCGATCCTGTATTTTTAAGAGAGATCCATCCTTCGGCCGAGACATATTTTTACCGAAAAATGTATAAATTTGTCTCAAAGGGGTGTCTAGGGGGTGTTTCTATAAGCTTGATGGAGGTCTAGGAAGGAAACTAAAAAAAAAACTAATAGACAGATAAATAAATAAGCAAATAAATCCGTCATCCCCCTTTAAAGACAATAATAAAGTATTCACATTAAATATTGACCGTGTTATGTTGATGTAGACACTCATGACGGAAAAATATTGAACGCGTGAGGGGCCCTATATAATAGTAAGAAGTAGATACATAGACACATATCTTAATGAAAGCGAATCCAAGTACAATGAATAACCTGCGCACAATAACAGTGCTGAGCTAGAGTAAAATACTATATATCGCCAGCATTGATATCGACTTTGGCCAGAGGTATAACCAGCAAGTAGTGCAGTGAGTATCCTGAATATTTAGTCAAACCATGTCATGGTCACCTTTTGGGGGATTCAACAAGGGGTAAATGAGGGGCGGGGGGAGAGAGGGGCGGGGGGAGAGAGGGGCGGGCGCCTTATTCAAAGTTAACCAAACATTTGGGTGCCCAATGTAGGGACTGCGCTGACCAGGTTTCGCAAAAATCAATGTATTAATTATAGAGTTATTATGCGACCAGTCAAGAAGACACAGACAGACACAAAGCAAACATCAATTACTAAAGTGAATTAGGCATGTTTGGTTAATCAAAGAATGTGTACACCTAATATCGTGTTATTCTGTGTAATAGTATTAGAGATTTTGCCACCCTCCCATTTGGGGTTATCATATACGGCATAAACTTGGTGTGTGAAGTCAATGACTAACCACACATTTGTACCATGGATTTCGAACAATAAATTCTGCTGGTCAATGGTCATATTTGGGGAGAGTGGGAGGCGGGAGTGTCATCCAAAGTTAACAAGGAGGTAATTGGGATACATTCGGTTATTAAGTAAAATTACTGGCCAACCTTCGTTGAAACCATTGATTCATTCTTGAGATACTTTGAGAACGCACCCACACGTTCGAATAATTACGCAGGCACACACACACACACACACACACGCACCAGAACAGGATTGAAAGCAATACCTTGTGCTTCACGGCTATGGCGTGGCACAGGGTAATTAGCAATACCTTGTGCTTCACGGCTATGGCGTGGCACAGGGTAATTAGCAATACCTTGTGCTTCACGGCTATGGCGTGGCACAGGGTAATTAGCAATACCTTGTGCTTCACGGCTATGGCGTGGCACAGGGTAATTAGCAATACCTTGTGCTTCACGGCTATGGCGTGGCACAGGGTAATTAGCAATACCTTGTGCTTCACGGCTATGGCGTAGCACAGGGTAATTAGCAATACCTTGTGCTTCACGGCTATGGCGTGGCACAGGGTAATTAGCAATACCTTGTGCTTCACGGCTATGGCGTGGCACAGGGTAATTAGCAATACCTTGTGCTTCACGGCTATGGCGTGGCACAGGGTAATTAGCAATACCTTGTGCTTCACGGCTATGGCGTGGCACAGGGTAATTAGCAATACCTTGTGCTTCACGGCTATGGCGTGGCACAGGGTAATTATCAATACCTTGTGCTTCACGGCTATGGCGTGGCACAGGGTAATTAGCAATACCTTGTGCTTCACGGCTATGGCGTGGCACAGGGTAATTAGCAATATCTTGTGCTTCACGGCTATGGCGTGGCACAGGGTAATTAGCAATACCTTGTGCTTCACGGCTATGGCGTGGCACAGGGTAATTAGCTCAGCATTAACCACTTCATTTCAACGACTTAATTACCTTACCTACAGTTTTTTTCTAGGTGCATGAAAGAGACAAAAGGCAGGCTGCCTGTAACGAGTGTCTCCACAAAAGCCAAAACAGTTACAGAGAGCCAAATACAAGGGACAGTGGGGTAAAAAGGTTTGGACCCACGAAGTTTAAAGCAGTCTAAGTCATAGGATGAAGGAAAGATTGATTGAGGAAGAGAGTTCCAGAGTTCACTTGTTGAGTAGAAGAAAGACTGATAATATTTGCTAATTCTTGGGTTCAAGAGCTGGACAGGATATGAGTGGGACTGTGTTGAAAGGCGGTTGGGGTATGCACTGAGAGAGCTCTGAAGAACACTTAGTGTTGTAATAGTAATAGAAGAATGAAAGAGATGCAACATTGCGGCGTGTAGAAAGAGATTGTAGGGAACCAGTAAGAGGAAGTGAGTTGATGAGGCGATTTTTTTTTCACTAAACTCTTCCAAGAAGTTCGGTATGGGTGGAACCTCCCCACACATATGAATAATCATATATACATGGGCATACTGTGCCCCTATACAGAACAAGAAGCAGAGCGGGGGTGAGGAACCCACGGAGTAGGTTGAGCACATATAATTTATGGGAAGCTGGTTTAGCAAGATTGGTAAAATGTTCTTTCCAAGAAAGGTCGGATGAAAAAGAAACACCAAGAATATCGAGAGAAGGGTTGATTTGTGTACTGTTTAAGAGTAATTGATTTTCTTGTGGAAGATTGTGATGGGTAGATAGGAGGAGAAATTGGGTCTTGTAGGCATGGAAGGAACAAGATTTTGTCTGCCCCAATCAGAAATAATTGATAGATCAGAAGTTAGGCATGCCTTGGACTTGTCCCATGAGTTACAAAGTGATTGCATACTGGGTTGTTGTGAAAAATTAGTTGAATACTGCAAGGTAGAGTCATCAGCATATGAGTGGATAGGACTAGAGGTACAGTTGAGGAGATCATTAATGAATATTAGAAAGAGAACTGGAGACAGGAACACCAGATTGATAAGTTGAGGAAGTGAGCGATGGCCATCCACAACAGTACTGCAGCATTGGAACGGTCAGAAAGGAAATTTAACACTATGTTACCCAACTAAGCATGGACTACCGCGATGGGCTGGTCTATCAGAGTGAGACCTGAGCGATCTCTGCCATACCCATAGCTTACTCTGACTGTTCCTTTTACTTTTATATTTTCTAGATCTCAAGTGACGGCGCCTCTTCCGTGGATTGACCTCCCAATCTACCAAGATTGGAAGCTAAAGCGTCACATTATTCCTTTGCCCCTCAACTTTCTCTTCATAATTGCTGAGGGGCACAGGGCCCTGGGTGGGGCTTTGGTTTCCCGGGAGTTTACGCACCCTCTCAGCTCCCCGCCATGGAGTGGCTTCGGTCACCCAGGCTTTATTGTGGTCGGCAGGGAGGGTTCTGTGGGGGCGCTCGTTTATGGCCTTGGCCTTACTCGGGGCCTTGGGGCTGTTCGGCCAGGCAGCTTGGGGAACAACAACAACAACAACAACTAAGCATGGACTTGAGGATGAAATATCGCTACCAAGGTTTCACTTAAGACCCCTGGTGGCCGTTTCTGAATTAGCACCAGAGCTACAACTGTCGATATCAACAACACTAGGATATGGACAGTTTATCACAATTTCTTGTAATTATATTTGTTTATTATTTAGTATGCAACTCCACTAAGTGCTTATATAGTATAGTAGTCATGGGAATATCCAAATGCAGCTGATGATGAATACAACAATTATAAGTTTATTAATTATCATAACAAAAAGGCGTGAAAATACCTGCTGATTTCGTATTATATATGTATGTTACTTATGAATATGGGTGACTTTAAAACATAAACAATATGCAAATACTATAATAAGTGTCAGCTACAGAAATCTCGACATACCGCTTATAATACAGTAAACATTGTTGAAGGAGAGGGAGGGTGCAGAGCTGTGCTATGATGTTTTATTAAAGACCTAGGTCGCTTACAGTCCCAAATAACTGCCTCAGGTGGCAACTCCAGGCAAACCTTGGTAGAGATAATTGAGATTGATAATTTCAGCTATTATATTCAACTTGGCATAATCAAGCATGCTTCTATTTTTATTTATTTGAGACAGTAATAGCATTTCTTTAAATATTGATTTATTTCCCTTTTGTATACAGTATATAAATGTATTGTCTGGCATTTTTTCATAGTTTATATTCATGTTGAAATTGTGGGCAAGCAAACTGAATACGCAAAACTAATTTAGTTTCAAATATAAAATATACGCTTAAATGGCTAAAAGGAAATAGAAATAAGTTTCTTTGATGTATGATACGTTGTTTGTTCTGCTAAACGGTCATGTATAAATTTCACTGACATTTATAAATATGTTATTCACGAATTAATATATGTTGTGTGAGGAGAAAAGGTCCATGACAATGAAGGGAAATTTCTCAAAATTTCATATTAACAGAAATATCAACAATTAATGATATCAAGATCAAATTAAAGATTCTCATTGTCATTTTCTGAGTCAAGAAAGGAATGGGTCATAAAGTACTATTAATATTTATTAGATAAAACAACAAACAAGAAGAAAGACCCATTCTCTTCTAAGTAATGAGAACCCTTACCTCTAACCTACAGGAAAACATTTCATGAGAACGTATCCATAACATACGGAAATAAAGAAACAAAGCTGAAAACAAGTACAACAAAGAGAACAGTGTTTATTCGGAGCCAGGGACGCACCGATAAGAATTAGGGACAGTTTAGAAAGGAAAATGGAGATAGAAGTTTCAAGGGGAATTAAATTAGAATATAAAGGAGGCAGACTTAAGACAAAGAAATTACGGAGGGGCATATGAGGACAATGACGCGGCAAAACAAGGTCAACAAGGAAAAGCAAGGAGAAGGACAAGGTAAAACACAGCAAGGTCAATTTTAACAAGGACTTGGCAAAATAATGACAAATAAAATAAAATTACATGGTAAAGCAACAACAATGACAAGGTAAAGCAAGGACAATGACAAGGTAAAACAAAGACAATGACAAGGTAACGCAAGGACAATGCCAAGGTAACGCAAGGACAATGACAAGGTAAAGCAAGAACAATGACAAGGTAAAGCAAGGACAAGGTAAAGCAAGAACAATGAAAAGGTAAAGCAAGAACAATGGCAAGGTAAAGCAAGGACAATGAAAGGGTAAATCAAGCACAATGACTGAGGGAGAGAGTTCCAAAGTTTACTTGTTGAGTAGTAGAAAGTCTGGGAAAATCGGTTAACTCTTGGGTTACAGAGTTGGACAAAATAGGGGTGGGACTGTGTTGAAAGGTGGGTGCCCCCCACCCTCTGTAAGGGAGGAGGTATACACTGATCAAGCTCTAAAGCACACATTATTTTAATAGGGGCAGAAGAGTGAGAGCAATGCAACATTGCAGCATGTAGAGAGGAATTGTAGGGATTAGTAAGATGAAGTGAGTTAATGAGATGAAATACTTTTGACTCTACCCTCTCGAGAAGTGCGGTATGAGTGGAACCTCCCCACACATGCAAACTATCCTCGATACATAGGTGCACTATGCCCCTGTACAGAGCAAGAAGCTGTGCGAGTATATAGAACCCACGGAGATGATTGAGCACACCAACCGTCTGGGAAGGTGTAGCAAGTGTGGTAATATGATATTTCCAAGAAAGGTCAGAAGAAAAGGAAACACCATGAATATTGAGAGAAGATGAAGAGCTGATTTGTATAATGTTGAAGAGTAAGGGACACTCGTCTGGATGATTGTGACGGTAGATAGATGGACAAATTTGGTTTTGGAATCATTGAAAGTAACAAGATTTTCTCTGCCCAAATCGGTAATAGTTGTTAAATCAGAAGATAGGTGTGCTATGGCCTCATCACGTGAGTTTTGGAATAATTGCGTTATGGGTCGTAGTGGAAAACTAGTTGAATAGTTTAAACTTGACTCATCAGCATATGAGTGGATAGGACTAGAGGTACAGTTGAGAAGATCAATAATGAATATTAGAAACAAAGAACTAGAGACATGACAGAACCCTGAGGAACACCAGAGTTGATAGGATGAGGAAGTGAGTAATGGCCTTCCATAACCGTAGTTAAATAATGGCCAGAAAGAATATTAGAGATAAAGGCACAGATGGAGGGATAGAAGCCGAAGGAGGGTAGTTTATAATTTAGATTTTTGTGCCAGACTGTATTGAAAGCTTTCAATATGTCTAGTGCAATAGAAAATGTCTCACTGAAGTCCTGAAAAAAGGATGACCAAGATTTAGTAAGGTAGGAAAGAAGATCACCAGTAGAGCTGCCCTTATGGAAACCATACTGGCGATATGAAAGTAGATTATGGGATGTCAAATGCTTAAGAGATTTTGAAATAAGAATAGATAACAAATATTAGAGATACAAGAAATGAGAGCAGTTGGATGAAAGTTGGAGGGTTGAGAGCGGTCACCCTTCCTTGGGACGGCTTAAATGAGAGCAAACTGCCACCAAGAAGGGAAGACATTAGAGGAAAGATAGAGATGATAGGGAGGGAGTCAGCAAGGAAGATTTGTTTTTTAGTATAACAGGAGGAACACGATCCGGTCCGTATGCTTGTTTAGTATTACACCCAGAGAGGGCAGAAAATACATCCTTAGAAGACATTAGGATATTTAGCATGATCTTTCAATCTCGGGGTAAATAATGCTAAGGACTTCTGTAATGAGCTCAATGGTTTTTATGCAAGGTTTGATAAATTTAGCTTTTCTTCTGAACGTATATGTATGACTAACTTCCATCGCAATAGGAATGATCAACGTATTCTTATCTCCCATGATGATGTACTTGGAAGTTTGCATTCTATCAAGCCTGGTAAGGCAGCTGAGCCAGGCAAAATCAAGGGTGATACACTGAAGTTGTGTAGAGAACGGTTAACACCCATTTTATGTAAGATATATCAACAGTCATTGAATAGTGGTCATATACCAACACTATGGAAGATATCTGAATTACTACTAGTCCCTAAGAAATTCCCACCGGCTTATAATAATGATAATCACCGATAGGTCTAACTTCCATCATGATGAAATGTTTTGAAACATATATGAAAAATAAATTATGTCAGCAGGTCAAACAGTTCACCGACCAATTCCAATTTGCCTATACCAGTAATCGATGTGTTGAGGATGCAGCCCTGTGTTGTACTGATTATATCCTAAAATATTTGGATAAATCAAATAAAATTTACCTCAAATATTGTGTAAAGATACTTTTTGTAGATTGTTCAAGTGCCTTTAACACCATCCAGCCTCATAATTAATGATGCACAAACTGTTAACATGAATATAATACTAACCTAATCCTATGGATAAATAATTTCCTTACGTGTAGACCACAATATGTCAAATTTCATGATGCAAAATCAAAAGTCACAATCACAAACACAGGTGCTCCACAAGAATGTGTTTTGTCACCCATTCTATTAACTCTATATACTAATGATTTTCACTGTCATGCCAAGAATAGTCAACTTTTCAAGTATGCAGATGATACTGCCCTTGTCAGTGAGTGTACAAATACTGATATAGAATATCGAGAAGTAGAACACTTTAGTACTTTGGTGTAAAAGTAACTATCTAGAGCACAATGTTAAGAATAAAAATATGGTTGTAGACTATAGTACTTCACCAGTCGTTCAATCACCCCTATATGTAAATGGAGAACTGATAGAGACTGTTGAGGAATACAAATACCTAGGTACAATTATTGATAATAAACTTGCCTTTAATAAAAATGCCGAGGCAGTATATAAGAAGGTTAACTCTAGAATGTACTTTGTGAGAAAATTAAGTAAACTTAAAATTGATACTAAAATCTTGGACTTATTTTATTCGGCAGTAATACAGTCAGTTATCTTGTTCTCTGCCACATGTTGGTATGGTAACTGAAATTCAGACATGAACAATAAACTTGTGAAAATGATAACAAAATTGTGTATAATTGGGGGTTCAAAACACCACAACGTTGCTTGATATATACAAGAAGTCTACGATCCAGAGATGTGAAGTAATTGCAATTGACTCCACACAACCACTGAACTGCAGTTACCAAATGTTACCCTCGGGAAAAAGGCTAAGATCAACAAATTGTAGAACTGCAAGGTATTCGAGATCCTTTGTACCAGCCAGCATAAGAATAATTATTTAATTATAATTCCATCCACCAACACCAAGGTACTGACTACGCGGTGGCTTATAAACTATAAAGTTTTTTTTATGTATACGAACTCATATTCTCAAGTATGTAATATTAACATGATACCCTAATTGTATGAATGTGATATATCTATATGAATATATTCTGTTATTCCTGTATGAATACACAACACACATTTCATGTAATCTATATGACCAATAAGGTATTTATTATTAGAATTATTTGTATTAAGAGAGACGGGGTGGAGAGGGAGGAATAGCATCGGAATAATACAAGGTGGAGTTTTTAGCAAAAGTTTGAGCAAAGAGTTCAGCTTTGTCAGAGAAGAAGTGACAGTGATGCCATCAGAGAGGGAAAGAAAAGAAATTAAATTGAAGGAGAGGTTTTGACTAGATGCCAGAAAGCTTGGGAAGAACTAAAGTTGGATAGTTCAGAGCATTTGTTATTGATGAAAGATTATTTGGCGAGTCAAGAACAGATTTGGCTTGATTCCGGGCAGAAACATAGAAAGTACAAGATTCTTGAGTTTGAAGGTGACGGTGCTGTTTAAATGCCAACATGCAGTTGGTATTATTATTACAAATATTTAGATGACGGGGTTGGGAAACCATGGCCTTGAGCAGCCTAACAATACCAGAATAGCGGTCATCAAAGAAACGAGGAGGAACAGAAGACAACACCAAGAGAAGGAGAGAGATAATAGGACCCGACCAGTTTCTCAGGCTTTAATACCGGCCGGAATAGGTCAGTCTACCCCTTTTCCCAGACCTACCCATGCTCTAATCTCCGGGAGTCTAGGTCAGTCTGCCCGAGAAAGGAGTTCGAGCCCAGACCAATCACAGGGGCTCCTGCTCCTCCAATGACAAGGACAGAGACAAACGCCCAAGGCATATAACTAGCTCCAGCCCGATTTGCAATATAGTGAGAAACTATTTATGCAAGTTCCCCACCAAGAACCGTTGCAATATCGACATCGATGGGAATCCCAGCACCCCCTCTACAGCACCTCCCGGGAAGACTGGGAATAGTGCAACCAAAGTGATAAATAAAGTACCTATGGCCTGCAAACTAAGAAAAGCCAGATATCACGATGAACAGAAAATCATTTATTACGCAACCATGCCACCTTTTAAAAATAGGAAAACAATGATATCCACATGTCCCTATGTTATTGAGATAGATCAACTTGACTTCTAAAAATAAACCGACTATAGTCTGACTGAAACTGAAGGAAGTTAGCAAATACTATTGCTTCCTTCCACTTGTTAAGCCGGCTGTGTGAATGGATTGGTATTGAGTCTCAACCTGAACGAGAGTGTGTAGAGGAGCCCGGAACCAACTTCCCTGTACCTGAGAGAGAGGCAGTTCCCCCAGACGTCCAGCCCAGCAGAACCACGAGTCCTACATCGTCCAGATTCTCGTTCATGGCTACCTCTACCCTTTACCCTAGGTGTCTCTTGAGGGTTTTAAGTTGTGGCTATTATTGTGAAGGTAAGATAAAATATGCGAGTATTCTATTTCATTTAATTATAGATCTGTGCCTAAGATCTATCCTGAACTTTTGATTCTCGTGTAAGATTCCTATAACTTTGATCCGTACAGTGATTAATTAAGTACAAGATATTGCTAAGAGAAATTGTGTTAATCCTTCAGACCCTTAATTGTAAGTACGCTACATAGTCATTGTTACACATGTTACTTAGTCAGAATACTCTCAGATATTATTCATATGTGTTTATTATTCTTTGTGTATCCAAGTCGAAGTGAAAGTGTATAACGTGAACTGATTCCCTTCTTTAATCCAATATATACCTAGAACCTAAGCCCAATTCAGGATCCATAATTATATCCGCCTAATTATCGCCAGAGAATATATATACAGTATATGTGTTTTTTATTTTTTTTATTTTTTTTGTATGTGATTGAGGGAGGCAAAAGGCAGAACTGCCTATAGCGAGTGCCTCCCCCATAGTTGAAAGAGTGACAGGGCCAAAATCAAGGGACGGTCGAGCCAAAATAATATAATTTCCCTTATTTGAAAGTCAAGAACCCTTTCCGTTGAGTTAGAATTGATTCTTTATCAAGATATTAGTTCTTGTGATTAATCTGAGTATATATGTTACTCGGGTCATGTAATCTGAGTATATATGTTACTCGGGTCATGTAATCTGAGTATATATGTTACTCGGGTCATGTAATCTGAGTATATATGTTACTCGGGTCATGTAATCTGAGTATATATGTTACTCGGGTCATGTAATCTGAGTATATATGTTACTCGGGTCATGTAATCTGAGTATATATGTTACTCGGGTCATGTAATCTGAGTATATATGTTACTCGGGTCATGTAATCTGAGTATATATGTTACTCGGGTCATGTAATCTGAGTATATATGTTACTCGGGTCATGTAATCTGAGTATATATGTTACTCGGGTCATGTAATCTGAGTATATGTTACTCGGGTCATGTAATCTGAGTATATATGTTACTCGGGTCATGTAATCTGAGTATATATGTTACTCGGGTCATGTAATCTGAGTATATATGTTACTCGGGTCATGTAATCTGAGTATATATGTTACTCGGGTCATGTAATCTGAGTATATATGTTACTCGGGTCATGTAATCTGAGTATATATGTTACTCGGGTCATGTACTTCTTTCCACACCAATCTTGGAATTCAGATTGTATATTCCTTTATCGATTCCGCCTACTATTTGGCTGTTGATTCTAATTATTACTTTATCTAGTAATCCATTGATTATAATTGTATTTACGTTATAATACAACGCTACAGTAGTTCTGCGTTCTTTTAGGAATTTGTTAATTTATTCAGAACTCCTTTCATGCCATATTTGGTATTTCATAAGTGCAACTTCGTTGTGTATGCCCCTTTCAAGATAGCTATTTATTAGGCTATATTGTCACACTCTTTAATTTTAATTTCTTAATTAGTTGGTAACTTTATCCCAATCTATATTAAATTATATTTTATCTATTCCGATTCAGTCACTATATTTATTGTGAATCTGAGTTCCTCAACCTGTGTGATTTGACCTCATCTATGATCGAATATTATTTTTCGTGTCTCGTGTGAGAGATTATTCGCAATAAACTCTTAGATAGTTGAATTCAGATTTAAACTATCTTTCCCCCTAGACTCAAATAGAATTCATATCTTTAGTCCCTGATTTGATATCGCACTAAAGGAAATGGTTATTTCCTGAGTTCCATAGTGTACGTTGTGTTTGTCAGAATACTTCACGTTAGACACTTTACTCATATATGTATTATTGTCAATGATCCTTGTTTGTGTATACTGTATAATTATGTATCTGTCTATCATTGCGTATTTTCATTCCTTCAACTACTATGTAAGTGACAAACTGATCTTCATTAGAGAGAAAACTAGTTAACTCTCTCAGTCACTAATTTACTTACTTGCTATTTTGAATATAATAGTAGAGTATAGTGCCACATAACCTGTATTCTATGTCATTGAATATAATAGTAGAGTATAGTACCACATAACCTGTATTCTATGTCATTGAATAAATAAGAGTGTAATCTAACCTGTGTATTTATTGTGTTATCGTTGTCTGATTGAGTAAATACGTATCATATTCACTAAGCTCGATGTGTTCCTGTTGAGCATATTCCAAGTCTAAATATCCGAAACCCGGATTGATAATAGATAATACTGAAGCAAGTTGGATTACAACCCGGCGTAACAAATATATATAACAAACAAGAGATATTTGTAATTCAATAATACAATAAAAGAAATAATTAAAAACCATAATTTGTTTTGTAGGAGCAAGGCCGATAATATCAGACTGATATTTTGTTATATTATTAGTATCATTCTATGAAAGGAAATTTATTTGCGATACAAATACGGATTAGAAAAGCTTACTCTCTTGAATAACAGAAACAATCGGGAGATTTTTGTATCAAAAGTTGAAATGAAAAAGGATATTAAGCTACAAATAATCTTCATGGATAATATATATTCATATACTGAATATAGACCAACATACATACAGTACATACATAATGCGCGATTTTAAAACGTTTTTTCCGTTATGCATGATCACTATCATCAATATAATTAATAATCCCCGTATGTACTATCCCTTTCAGTAATATGGTATGTTTGTTCATCATATTCTGGTAATTATTCGTCAGTATTTACTGCTTAGGACGGACCTCTAGGAGTGGTATGGCTAAAAGCTACCTAGATTGACCTTGTTTTCCACAATACTTCCTAATCGGAATAGGATCGTCTAATGATAGCCAGATTATAATAAAGACAAGTGTTATTGTACACACTGAAAGGGTTAAAGTAGCAAGTCAAAAGAGTAATGTACAGAAACCACTATGGGAAAAACACATCACAGACATAATGTAAAAGAATATGTGTTTAACCCTTTCAGTACCGGTGGCGTCCTTTTACCTTTATTCTGGATACTATTAGACAATATTATTCAGTTTAAAAAGGACCTCCATCAATTAACAGGCTTCTAACTATCTCACTTAACCCTTATTTACTGCCACAGATCCTTCATGGAACTGCACAAACTGGTCTAAATATGGCTACCTTCATGGAACTGCACAAACTGGTCTAAATATGGCTACCTTCATGGAACTGCACAAACTGGTCTAAATATGGCTACCTTCATGGAACTGCACAAACTCGTCTAAATATGGCTACCTTCATGGAACTGCACAAACTGGTCTAAATATGGCTACCTTCATGGAACTGCACAAACTGGTCTAAATATGGCTACCTTCATGGAACTGCACAAACTCGTCTAAATATGGCTACCTTCATGGAACTGCACAAACTCGTATAAATATGGCTACCTTCATGGAACTGCACAAACTCGTCTAAATATGGCTACCTTCATGGAACTGCACAAACTCGTCTAAATATGGCTACCTTCATGGAACTGCACAAACTCGTCTAAATATGGCTACCTTCATGGAACTGCACAAACTCGTCTAAATATGGCTAGAACAAAGTGTTAACGTCGCCGGTACAGAAGAGGTTAAAGAGAGTATGTAAAGGGGAATTAAAGTGTTCATAATCATTTTGTCTTTAACCCTATTTGGTCAAAGGGGTCTTTTTTGGACCTCTTCTGTTTCTCTCCATTAGTTTGGAGATTTTAAGACGTTTCACCCCATTATTTTGGTAATAAGATACTTCACCTCATTCAGGTGACGATTATTTTATGGGCGAGCGATAGGGAGCCTGTACCTTAGAGAAAATCGGCCTTCGGCCGAGACATTATTCTATCAAAAAAAATACAAATGTAGCTTGAAAGGGTTCTGGGTGGGCATTTACTAAAGGTAGCGCCAATTAACGACAACAATTTCGATCCTTGACCTCTTCGTAACTCAAAAGGGCCTTCTTTTTTCTATTTGTTTTCTATATTCCAACTACTCCCTCCCAGGCATGGCTGAGTGCATGTTCATTTAACTGTACATTCAACGGTGAAGCCTGTGAGGTCTCCTTCCAGTCAGGGACTGAGACATGTGACGCACTTTGAGATGCAATCAGCTCCCGCTATCTTGCCTTTGTAAGATGCATGGGGACCGGTTGCCCACCCACGGCTCAAAGCAGACCCATCTCTGGAGCTGCCTCGCCCCAGTGCTTCACTCTCAGAACGCCACCTATTGAGCAATGAACTCACTAGGCATTGTCCCCCTTTAGCATATTTTGAATATGGGAATATTCATACAGTGTTATTTAATAGGGAACACTTAGGGAATTGTTTTGCCGTTTCAGTGGGCTTTGTGGTAATGCACTGATACTAGGTACAGCACACATTCCATTCCAATAATATCTACCCATTGATACATCGAGATTCGAACCCGGGACCATTGGATTACCAGTCCAGTGGCATGACCACTCCACCACACCTCCCCATGAGCAAACTGGCTGTAAATATCAACACCTATTTCCTGGTGGACTCTTCCCAAATGTTAGAAATTTCAGCCCAATTGCTTTCATTCATTTTGAGTTATTGTCAAGTTCGCTGGTGCTACCTATAGTTTGAAGGAAGTCTGGGAAGGGGTTTGTATCAACCTATGGACCAAGCTAAATTATATTGCTCGAAAATGGCGTAAGCAAACGTAATCATTAATAATAATTTAACGAAAAATCATAGTAACTCGCAAGACGTCGAATCAGATAACGTTAAAGGTATGTTGGAAGAACATTAATAGATCCATCTAATAAAGGATAGACAAATATGGAGAGGTAAGTCACTAGTGTATATAGATCTCGCGGGAAACAAAACAAAGTTGGTTAGCACTGGGCGCTAAACTGTTTAACCATTTCAGTACGTTTATGTTTTTTCTTTTTTCTATGTGAGTGAGGGAGACAAAAGGCAGAACTACCTGTATCGAGTGCCTCCCCCAAAGTTGAAGGACTGACAGGGCCAAAATCAAGGGACGTTCGAGCCAAAATGCCTGGACACACAGAGTTTGAAGAAGTTTTAGTCATAGGAAGAGGGAAAGACTGATTCTAGGAGAGAGTTCCAGAGCTCAGCTGTTGAATAGAAGAAAGACAGATTAACGTTTCATTCTTGGGTTGGAGAGTTCCACAGAGTAGAGGTGGGATTGTGTTGCAAGACGGGTACTACATACCCTACGTAGAGGAGGTGGTATACACTGGGAAAGCTCTGAGGAACATTGATTATTGTAGTAGCGATAGAATAGCGATAGAATAGCGAGAGAGACGCAACATTGAGGCGAAGAGAGAGAAATTGCAGAGAGTTGATGAGTGGACAGGTGTTAATGATACGGAAGGCTTTCCTTTCTACTTTGTCTAGGATTGCGGTGTGAGAGGACCCTCCCCACACAAGTGAACAATACTCAATACAAGGACGCACTGTGAATTGTTACTTTGATTTCTAGAAGTCATCCCTAAGCTGAATAAAAAAAAATAATATTTACCAAATTAGCATGATAATTGTCGTCCCGGTACAGACAGGTTAACTAATGAGAGGTAGGCCTATACTATTTTATTAATGATAAATCGAAAAATGTTTATCCCAAGCTTCTTCTTGTAACTCAGGTTGGGTTGGAGTAAACAGACATCCACCCACGTCTGTTTACTGATTAATTTTACCAAACTGTAGACATTTCAACTCGTTCGTTTAAGTCAATTTTGTTTTTCATTCTAGACTTTTCACACTATATTGACTATAGTTCTCTGGTAAGGCATCACCGCTAATCATCTCATTGACTCAACCTCTCAACCAGCTACACACAAAACCTACCACTCGGAATGTTATTATATATATTATATAATTATATACAGTATATACAATAAATATACAATATATATACTGTATTATACAATATATATACTGTACTATATATATATATATATATATATATATATATATATATATATATATGCGGATTTGTTACGCCTTCAGGAGGAGGGGAAGGAGTGAAAAGGAGGAGAGGGAGGAGTAGGAGTAAGAACAGAGGAGGGAGGGAGGAAGTGCGACATTAAGTAAAGGAGGATGTGTAACCAAGCAATAGTAAACAAAGGCTGGACAAACAGGAAGGGAGTATACGATGGTAGACAATTCAACTCAATATCCCCTTATAACACAATACTATAACTTGTTAATCCACAATAATCTTCGTAGCGCTAACTCTAAGGTTTAGGACAAAAATAGAATATAGAAAACTAATTATAATATACTACATCAATTGAACAGAACCGCATAACACATAGCAAATATTCATAGTTTATAAGAGGGAAGGCAGGAGGATGAGAAAGGATGGCAGACATGTAAAGCATATTCAAGGGGGATCACAGCATTTTTTTTATCTTTCTCTCCTTTTCTCTCTTTCCCTGGCTTGTATCCATTCGGCCCCATTCAGCCAACTGCTTAAAGATGTTTATCCCCATCCAGGTGCCGATTTCTTCCTGGCGAGCGATAGCGAGCCAGCATTGTATGGAGAAACCGGCTTTGCCGGATAAATGTTTCCATCGAAAAATGTACAAATTTAGCTTGCTGTCAAAACAAAAAATAAATATATGCTGGCTCGCTACCGCTCGCCAGGAAAATATTGACACCTGGATGGGCGTAAACGTCTTAAAACAGTAGGCTGAATGGGGCCGAATGGATACAAGCCAAAGAGAGAGGGAGAGAAAGAGAAAAAAAGCCAGGTTGGCTCCCTTAAGGGGAGATCTCCACTTGACGGATTTTGTTCTTGACCCCTTTCTCCCTCATGTTTAGCCCCATTGCTTTTGATACTATAAAACGTTTGCCCCATTAGTTTAGCAATTTTAAGAACTTTCACCCCATATTAAGACCTTTTATGCCATTCAGGTGTCGATTTTATCCTGGCGAGCGATAGCGAGCCTGTAATTTAAGAGGAAGCGGCCTTCGGCCGGGACATTTTTCTACCGAAAAATGTACAAATTTATCTTGAAAGGGACTCACGGGGGTGTAATTTTAAGCTTGATGGAGGTCTAGGGAACAAACTAAATACCTCCCCTTAAGTGGCACATGCAGCACAGCAGAAAAGAAAACATGGGAAGAAAGAATACTTCAGAGCATAGAAGAGTGCAGGCAGTCGCGAGGAAGGAGACAGGCAAAGACAAACAGCGAAAAGGAAGATACGCAGAATTAAATAATATAAAATAGACAGGTAGGTGAAGATAGAAGGAAAATGGTTTAATGGGATGAAAGTATGTAAAGGATGAATGTGATAATGTTACGTCCTAGGATATATAAACACTGGGCTCTTTCTATTGGACTAGGTATGCGGCAACAAGCAACAACGGAAAACGCTAGATCCAACCCTTATCTATAAACCCAGGCAACAAACCACCCTAAACCGTCAAGAGTCCTGCCTGGACAACGAGGTATCCTATGACTCGGTTACAGGGTGCACGCACTATAGACTGCTGATAGTCAAGCAGGCTATATAAAAGATCACACAATTAAGTTGACTTAAAGCTTCAAGGAAAAGATAGATAACGGAATTAAATTGCAGAAACAATTTAATAACAAACTAGAAGAAAGTACATTTAACGTTACGTTAATTAATACAACTAATCACCCCTGCGTGAAAGAAGGTGAAAGCAAACAGTCCTCAAAACATCGTACAGGTAGACAAGATGCGAGTTTCTAAACTGCATGCGGCTACTGTAGGATCTGATGCTTAGCAAAGAAAGTACGTTACGGATTTAGAGGACTCTTAACTCATAAGCAGGAATAAATACTAGTGATAGGACATACAGTGTATAATGGCATAGGTATAATTAAATAAAGGTATCAACTCGCAACATAACCACATACAGGTGTGCTTCTCACTCTTATGGTGGGTTCACACATTCACGTATATTGCTCCCGTCCGGCGTATCGCCAATTTATGTAAAGACGCGAGTAGTTTCTGCCGTTGAACGCCCGTTCTTCCACGTCTATTGCACTTACCGACAGACGTAGCGTAACGGGGCCAGTGTTATGTCAGACGTAATGGAGTCGTATTGAACTACGTACGTGTTTGCGACGTGCGTAAGCATAGCCCCGTTCGACCTCATGGGCTGCACGATTTGCGGGAACACAGGCCACGCCCATGCCACGCCCCCTCAAGACCGGCGTAGATGAGGCCGCATGTCTTGGGATTTGTTAGGTCGTACCTGGACCGGTTCTGGCCAATCGTAGGCACACCCCGTCTGACCAAACACAGACAAAGACAGTCTTTGTCAACCACGTAGGTCTGGGTTGGAATCTGGGAACTACAAAAGGGCAGGAATGGCCACACCATTCCCATTCCCAGTCCTTCATCGGCACCATGAACAACATCGAGGAATTCATCCTGGAGGAGTAACATCGAGGAATTCATCCTGGAGGAGTAACCCGCTGAGTGCCAGCCAATTTTGACGGTGTGCTTCTGCCAGTGCCATATTTTTTTTTTTTTTTTGGCTAAATCTATTAAGTTGGGAGAGAAATGGTAAAAAAAAACACTCCCCTCGCCAGAAATCAGGTCCCCGATGGTCCCGAAAGTAGCTGAAAAGACACTATAGACTACAGAGACTTTTATGGTATCGGAATGTATGGGTGGGAGGGTGGTTTTGGGGTTGGTTGGGGGAAGGTAGAAGGGTAATTGACTTGTGTTACACATATGAAGGCGATTGGTGAGGTAGTTTCGCCACCACGGATTTTCCTTTTTTTCCTTTCCTTCGTACGGATACGCTAGAATTGGGTGGTGGGAGGAGGTTGGGGGTGTGGTGGAGGGAAGGCAGAAGGGTAAGAGACTTGTCACACAAATATGGAACCGATTGGTGCAGTCGTTTCGCCGCCACAGATTTTCCTTTTTTTTCCTTTTCTTCGTACGGATACGCTAGAAGTGGGTGGTGGGAGGAGGTTGGGGGTGTGGTGGGGGGAAGGCAGAAGGGTAAGAGACTTGTCACACAAATATGGAACCGATTGGTGCAGTCGTTTCGCCGCCACAGATTTTCCTTTTTTTTCCTTCTGACGGGCCCGACAGTCAGCGAGTGGGTGGGAGGAGGGATTTGGGATTTTTGTGGTGGGTAGCCTAAAGGGTAAGGTACATGTGGTAAAAATATGAAAGCCATAGGTGCAGTCATTTCGCTGCTACGATTTGTTTTCGGCAGGGTGCAGAGGGTGGCAGGGTTGGCTTGTTGGTTGCTGCTCCGGTGTGGTGAGGTGTGACTGGAGGGTCCCTCGCTGGTCCCGTTGTCCCCTCGTACAACGATGCCGCGTCTTCCCGCCAACCCGCAGTGCGGCGGTTCTGCCAGATGCGTCCTAACTAACGTATACTTCCACGTTCGACTGGAACTTTCTACGATTTGACGAGAGCAGCTCTCGTCTCACGTGGTCGCTGCTACGTCCGACGAGGATGCTCTGGTCAGACGACCGTGGTGGCCTGGTCGGTCGTAAGTTTCCCCGTCTTTTGACATACGTGAGGGCGAGCCACGTTCCTGATTCGACTCGAATCAGCAACCGCGCGGCCTTGGCCGCACCCACAACATTCCCGACCCACGTGGGCTACTCGTTTCTACTCGCGCCATGCGAGAGTACCCCCCGACTGGCCGTAATTTCATTAAAGTTTTGCGTATTATGCCATTACGTTTTACGTAATCGGTTGCCAACTACCAATATACCTTCGTTTACAACAGACGGGAGCTGACGGGAGCAATATACGTGAATGTGTGAACCCACCATTAGTCAGGCAAGCCTGCTCGGACAGAGTCTCTAAGCCACACCCTGACTCACAATGCTCACAAAAACGGTAAACTGTGGCACAATAACAAGCATACAGAGATAATAAACCCCTAGCTGTTAATCTGCCAGGTGGCAGAGGTCTAGCCGGAAGGATATAGGCTTCGGATACCCGGGCTGAGCCACCTGCTCTAACCTAGGGACGTTCCCAGGTCTGTGCGCCAAATTACTCTAATTGAAAGGGTGCTCTCTTGAGAGACTCAGATCGCAAGTATCTGACTCTCTCCTGGCGACCCTAAAACAAAAGCAAGGGTCAATATTTACGAGTCACACCACAGCTGGGATCTCATTTTTAAAGATAGTTTTGGGTTCCTACCATTCTATGCTTCATTGCTATATACTTTTTATCCACCAGAAAATATTTTTTTTTCTTGTCTTTTTTTTTTTTTTTTTTAGCATTAACCTAACCAAAAAACCTAACCTAACCTAATAGCCCCCAAATACATTTAGGTTAGGTTAGGTTAGGTTTTTAGGTTAGGTTAATGCTAAAAAAAAAATAAAAAAATAAAAATAGGCCTAGGCCTAAAAATAAAAAAACAAGAAAAAATAATATTTTCCGGTGGATAAAAAGTATATAGTAATGAAACATAGAATGATAGGAACCCAAAACTACCATTAGAAATGAGATTCCAGCTGTGGTGTGACTCGTAAATATTGACCAAAGCAAGACGTGCTAGCGCAGTGCTGAGTGGACTAGGCAATGGCCCTCACACAACACAACGCTAGACACACAGGGACACAGACAAGAAAATGTCCCCAGACTCCCACGGGTATCCTAGTAAAGTCGTGCGGGTCCACGGGACTCGCACCAGCAGACTTTACTTAAAGGATCGCAAAAAGCCTCCCCTCCGGTCTAGCCCCTGCTAACCTGACACAAGAACACACTAGCAAGCATGAAACTACCAAATATGAGACAACAAAAAAGCTTCCTAGGTCTCATTAACAATTACATCCCTGCATAAGGCCCAAAATCCTATCTAGTTATCTGAGAGCTCGTCGTTAATACAATAATAGATATAAGGTCTATCAAGGGGATGGGATAATTAAATAGATTGGTGAAGTAGTGGAAGGAAGGTATACAAAGTAAGAGAGAACGTTTCTAAGTGGGGTTGAGAGGGATAGATATCAAGGGGGTCCGAAGGGTACGACAATGAGGTGAGCTCTGAGTCTTGAATCTGTCTGGACCCCCCACTAGGCATGCAGAATACATCCTAGGCTTGGCAACACTCAACACAGTTGCCTGGTCAAAATCCTCTACCCCGTGCGTGAGTCGAAACTAAGCCTAACGTTGCAATCAAATGCATGTGGCAGCGTTTCAGGCTCGTCCCAAGCTGGACTCTCCTCGCGAAGCAACGTCCCAAGCCGGTCTCTCTCTCCCGCTCGTCTCTTCCCGCTCTCACTAGACTTGCATCTTATATATTATAATGAAACAATCAACTATCGAGAATAAAATATACTAAGATGCGTTGGTTAAGTATAAGGGCAGCTTCAAGCTGTGGGTAAATCTACAGTTATACTACCCCTCCCCCACTACCCCCCACCACCTCCCCCTTTCAAAACACGCCTTTTAGCGTGTTTTTGGATGGTTCAGCTGACCCGGAAACTGGAAAAAAATTATTTTGATAAAAAATTATCACCAACCAGATACGAGTTTTTCAGGTAATTTGTTGTTGTTTTTATTTTTTTATTTGATATACAGTGTTGTTTAATACCGAGGACCGTCGCATTTTAGTATTTTTAACATTAGCCTAACCTAACCTAACTTAACCTAACCTAACCGAAAAGTACCCTGTTTCCGCGCCGGTCTAAACTCCCCCTCGCGTTCCCTGTTTATGGGTGCGCGACGGTCTAAACCCTGCTCACGTTCCCTGTTTATGGGTTTGCGAAGGTTTGTAATACTTCAATGTATCTATTTCAAGTAAAATATACATTTCCGCGCATCATCAAACCATACTAAGTCTACTACTAATAATATTAACCCATTAGTACCAACAGAATAGCGACAAAATAGGGGTAGTATAACTGTAGATTTATAAAAAAAAAAAATCTGGTGGATAAAAAGTATATAGCAATGAAGCATAGAATGATAGGAACCAAAACTACCGTTAAAAATGAGATCCCAGCTGTGGTGTGACTCGTAAATATTGACCAAAAAGGATCCTCACTTGCTTACCTCGAGGTACTTCACAGGTTCATAGGGATGATAGGAGGGCAAGCTGCTGAATAAGCTTAGTTTCCTGACCCAGTATCTTGTAAGCCGAACCACTGTTAGTGAAGTAGCCATAGGCGGTATCATCGTTATTAATGTTAATCTAATTAGAAATCTCGCCAACCAGTTTGGTTCAACGCAAGATGCCTTGCTTACTCATATTCAATCAGACCCACTCCAATTCCGTCTTTGCCCACCACATTTGTATTAATAATTTTAGTACGTGCACTTCTTTCCACACATCTTGCTCTTTCGCGTATTTGTATGGTAAGTATCGCAGATCCTTTTTCCTGATCAATAAATGGTATCTACAAATTCAACTTTTTCATATAATACGGTAGCCTATCTTGAAGTAATTGATAATTTTAAGGGCTGCACAATCGCTACACAAATGAGGAAAGCGCTAGCACGCAAATACACACACACACATTCTGATATAGATACTTCCGCTACTGTTCCCCAAGTTCTCTGTAACCCCGGCCAGGTCTCCCTACTCTTCCTTCCCCCTTAATAGTTTCCTCACTCCCCTTCCCCCACCCCCTCCCCGATCTCATATAAAAGAAAGGAAACTGGGGGGTGATCGAAGGGCCATAAATGTTGACGAGTTCCACTCTTTGAGCGCCATCTGTTGTGCGGCATATGCGTCACTAACTGCTTAGATGGGTTCGCTGTGACAAGAAGGGAAGATTTATAAAATATACTATAAACAAGTATTTCTAATGTGCATTCAATAATGTTATTTCAATGAAGATATGAATGCAACGGATAGTTAGATAAAATAAAATAAATTATAATTATAGGGAATAGGCTCGCAGCCTTATTATACATAATTTATTAGGGACAATGTAGGTCTATGGAATCCTTATACTGTACTATAATCCACTGTGGGAGAATAATTTTGATCACATTTATAAAACCCGATATTAAGAGAAACAACGCCCATTCTAATCAATCTCTGAGCTCTTTCGGACATCCTCACTGTTTACGAATGCCTTCTTTATGCAGTATAATCGATATTTACTGCTGGCAACATAGATGACGATTTCAATAATTCATGGGGATGGTGAGGGGGGGCAAATACCCCCCCCCCCCCCTCCTCAACCCATCGTGCATCCCACATTGGAATTATAACTAAGACCATGAAAACACGCACTTCTCAAAATCTGGATGAAAAAACATGAAAAATAAGGATAAATTCATTACAGTTTCAACTCCAATTGGTTCAGGTATTTATTTTATCACATTAAACTTTGTTTTTTATTATCTTAACGTAATTATAATCTTCTCAAATTCAGTCACTACGAATAAGGTTGTTTGGATAGTGTGTACTGGGCCGCATTTTCACGAGTCCCTGGGCTTCAATTCGATTTGATATCCACTACGTTCTGACGTCGGCGCCAAAACAGCCAAAACCCTAATTATTTTAAGTTCAGAATCCAATATCCCGTAATTAATTTTTTCTTACGATATTAAAGTTCAAAAATTTGAGTAGAGGTGTCATTTTTCTTTATAAATTGTATTATAGTATGGCGGAGTGTGTGTAGGCGAACTGTAAATGAACTACCGGTTACCCATATATTGTATTTAACTTACTCATGACAATACATGTTGTAAAGGCCATTAACAAAAAAAGTACACCCATTCATAAAAGAAAGGTACCCCCCTGACCGAGAGATCTGAAGCCTCATGCTATTTAGTTGTGGTAACACTGGCACTAAACCATGGGTAAGTGGGTGGAGGGAGGGAGAAGGGAGCTGATCTGAACGAAGCAATGCTTCACTTCGCATTGAAAATCGTTTTGCCAATTATCTCTCTCTCTCTCTCTCTCTCTCATATCCACATATATATTTATATATCTACATCTATCTATATGTCTGTCTATCTTTCTATAAACTAATTACATTCAGTTTTCTAATAGACATATTCCATCTGAATCCTACATAGGCTAATTTTCAAATAATAACAATTTGGCAATTTTTCCGAATAGTGATATCCTTGGAGTATGCCAATTTCAGATGGACGTCTTATGTCAGATCTATTTTTAAAAATGTTTCAAAGACTCTAGGAAGGACGTCCTTTCCGAGAGAGAGAGAGAGAAGTAGCAAAACGATTTTCAATGCGAAGTGAAGCATTGCTTCGTTCAGATCAGCTCCCTACTCCCTCTCACAGTCACCACCCACTTTCGTGACGTCGATGGTTCAGGGCCAGTGTTACCACAACTAAATAGCATGAGGCTTCAGATCTCTCGATCAGGGGGGTACCTTTCTTTTATGAATGGGTGTACTTAACCACTGCTTAACATGTAGTTAGAAACTACGACTCGTAAAGAGGTGTCGCAGTCAAAGTGATCAACAAATAGGACATCATCATACAGCATATGCGGACAGAGCTGCTGCTTGTCCACGGCTCTGTGAGAGGCTAATTAGTTAGTTAGATTAGGACTTCAGAGGCTCTCTTAGTTAAAATAGGACTTCAGAGGCTATCAACCCTTCTAGATTAGTAAGCCAGCACACTGTAAGTCAAGAAAAGGGCAGGACTCATGCCTCTTTTCAAAAACCCCAGTCCCTTGAGAGGCTATCAACCCTAGTGGATTATTCAGCCAGCACACTGAAAGTCAAGATAGCTTCAGAATTGGAGCCCCTTTACGAGAACTCCAGTACCTTGTGAGAGTGAGACGTTATTATCAATCTCTCTTCTATTCAACAGCTGAGGTCTGGAACTCTCTCCCAGAATCAGTATTTCCTTCTTTCTATGACTTAAATTACATCAAACTCTGTGTGTCCAGGCATTTTGGCTCGAACGTCCCTTGATGTTGGTCCTGTCACTCTTTCAACTCTGGGGGAGGCACTCGTCACAGGCAGTTTTTTTGAAACTGAAACTGAAACTGAAAACATTTTATTTGGTCTGCAAATATTACAGTTTTTACATAATTCTGCCTGTTATCTCCCTCACTCACATAGGAAAACAAAAAACAATCTTTCAAATGCAGCCAAAGTCTACTGCTTCGAAGCAGACTGAACCCTACCCATTGATTTATGCATAATAGTGCTTAAGACTCACAGTTGTTCATAAAAATAAACTGTATATAATTAAACATTGATTGACAATAAAGTCTAAATAATTATATGTACAAAAGTATATTAATTGTTTGCATCATATCCGAAAGCTAGCAAGACACCTTAATATTTCATGTTCTAATCCGAGACAGACGAAGTTAAGCATATAGTTCACCTCGTTAACAAATATTCTTGGTAAGATCCTGTGTAGCGGGAGAACTGTTTTTTTTTTTCTTTGCAGATGCCTATTTATTAAGAAACATTGAACAATATCTTTAACCTAACCTAACCTAACCTAATCTAGTATATTAGTGGACTATTTATGAATGTAAAATGTAAAAATATATTGTAACATTACCAAATTATTGGGATATAAGTACAGGTCTACCCGCTACACAGGATAATACCAAAATAACTTCTAAGCTAATGTCCCAAATATATGTTCTGCATTCTTTGTATTAAAGAACTAATTGAAATATGTGGAATGCTTTACACTGGTGTGGTGTATTGACTACTAACTCCACGTTCCTTTCTGATTCCACATTAGCAGACTAGATTCCACGGTTCGGTGGCAGTGTATGCTGCATATATAAATGAGGTGCTGCCATCTAGTGACAATGAAGCAACTTGGTTGAGCCGAGAACTTTCAGTCTTCTACTGTACTTCTCATTTCTCAGCTTGTTCTTCCTCTGTCCAATTGCTCTTCTTTCCTACTTTACTCCATATAGTTAAAATAGGACTTCAGAGGCTATCAACCCTATTGGATTATTAAGCCAGCACACTGCAAGTCAAGAATAACGTCAGGACTGGAGCCTCCTTGCGAAAACTCCAGTCCCTTCCTTTATTCCAGCCATCTGGTCTTGTTTGGTAGTGAGGCAAACGTGATGGAACCAAGATATCAAGGTTTCATTCAATGATCTTGGGGCCTATTCATAGAAATACATATGCTACTGAAAAGACTACAGTTCAGCGGCTGATGACATTAATAAGCGTGCACGCACACACACACATATATATATATATATATATATATATATATATATATATATATATATATACTGTATATATATATATATATATATATATATATATATAATATGGAAGAATATGAAAATTTAAAAATAAGAGTAGGTTTACAGCAGGATTGTGTGATGTTGCCATGACTGTTTAAATAATTGAGGGAGTAGTGATGGAGGTGAAAGCAAGGACTATGGACAGAGGGTCCATAGTTAGGGGCATTGTGGGGGTTGGGAGTGGGGGATGGGAAGTGAGCTAGTTATTGTTTGCAGATGATGCGACCCTGGCTGCAAACTCAAGGGTAAAGCTGCAAAGATTGGTGTCAGAGTGTGGAGTGGCATGTAATATGAGAAGGTTGAACATGAAAGAAGCAAAGAGTATTTTTGTAAGATGCATTAGAAATGGGGATCTGCATAGATTGAAATATCCTTAAATTGGGAGCAATTTGAACAAATTGGTGGAAATGTTCAGATATTTGGCAGTGGACATAGCAGCAATGGGAACTTGTTACCTGTTATACCTGTTATAAAGATCGCCACCTGCAAGTAGCACCGATTAGTGTGTCGCCCATCGTTAATTTGTTTAGGGTTTATTCCCCTAGATGGGTTGCCCGCCAAGGCTATCGAGGCCCATCCACCCGGAAACACCCCTTTCAGATACCAGGGGGAAAACTACCGAGCCAGAGTCAGGTAGGGACGAACAAACAAAAGAACACCAGAGACAACCCCATCTCAGGGGGAGCGCTATCACACCGAGTGGAGGGTGCAAAGTTGACCACAGGGTGGGAGAGGAAGCAATGATATTGGGGCCTTGAGGAATGTGTGTTGAAATAGATATCTGTCTATGCAAGTGAATATGGAAGTATCAGAAGGAATAGTACGCCAAACAGTTCTGTATGGATGTGAGGCATGTGCCCTGAATACCAGACAACAAAGGCGGGTGGACGTGCTGGATATGAAAAACGACAAGGGGAGAAATGGCAAAATCCAGTAGACCTACACTTGAGAAAGTGGTTTGGGCATATGGAGAGGATGAGGGCAGAAGAATGATGAAGTAGATCTGAGAGTGTAACAAAATGTATTGTTAGTATTTGTAATGGCTTAACTACCTAACATTACTGTAGAGGTAGCTTACGTCAATCATTGTATGACCCGAAGGATAAGAAAAAAAACATGATTAAATACAATTAGATAATATTAATTCTCATGTGAGCTCTATTTAAAAGTTTCATTTACAGTACATATTTAACTGTATATACAGTACGTTATACATTTATTTTTGTTTAAAACTCTGTAACTTATTCTTACAAAACTTTAGCAAATGTCCTGCAAAAGTTCCGAAAATTCACTGTCTGCATTCTACATAATTCAGTTATATTATACATACAATTCTAAAGTGGGCTACTGGACCTAATTCTTTGCCTTATGGCTTTCTAACATAAATTGGGTCATAATGGTGATAGTTGATGGAATATATTTTACTCAATCATCACTCATTATAATGTTCACAAATTATAATATATCCTACTCTACCAATCTATATATTTTGATTTTGGACGAAACAATTGCTTAACCTGATTAGGCTATAAATTCTTCACCCATGCATGGGATTATTTTCATTATTGGCACAAATTGTGGAATTTCCTACTTTTAAACTCACAACTTCACACATGGACCATATTTATTTGCCTTATTTCAGTTTCCTTATCCAGACTGGGTTGCAATCAGGTTCATTACGAGCGCAATGGAATGAACCGGAATATTATATTAACATATACAGTATATTCGTGGTCTTGTGATTACACAATGATACTACCCTAATTAAGGGGGTAGAGCTTGTTTTTCGGTCTATGTATTTATATATATTAATATATTTTTGAGTTTCCTCGCTAGACCTCCATCAAGCTTAAAATAACACCCCTTAGACTCCCTTTCAAGATAAATTTGTAAATTTTTCGGTAGAAATATGTCTCGGCCAATTCCTTCTAAATTTACAGGCTCGATGTCGCTCGCCAGGAAAAAATTGACACCTACTATGGGTTTCAGAGACCGTGTGGCATCGTTTTTCGGGAATAGCTTATTTACAAACAGTTGGATTAGTATGATATTTTGCCAGAGCTTGTTTCACACCGTCCCCTAATTTTCGTCATTATAGTGCATTACCATTAGTTGAGAATTAAGCCACTTGTCCCTGAATCATGAGGTCAAAGTCACACCTGAATGACTAGGAAACAGAAAAGGCTACTGTGACATACCACCAAACCATTATTGCTCTTCCATCAAACACGGTCGTTATCACCCACCACTCAACCCTACTATCGCCTTTACATTCAGGTTATCTGTCACTATCAAATAATATTATGAAAAAATAAGTTATTTTTGTATTTTTTTTTTTTTTTTTTTTTAAGAGACAATGAACGGAGGAAGGAAAAACACAGATAAAACAAAAAGGTCCATGTGCCTAAATGCATCCTCCATTCATAAAATGTTTGTAACAACTGGATTTAAACATTTGTAGATTGTAAGTTTGTGGAAAGCAATTCGAGGGAAGTGAATTCCAAAGAGTAGTAGCTCTGGGGATAAATGAATTCTGATAAGCAGAAGTTCTGCATTGTGGAGGAGAAAGTGTAAATTCATGGGTGCTCTCAGTTGCCCTAGTTCTACGGGGAAAGATGTGGAGAGGCGGCACAATTGAAACAAGTTCCTCGGAACAATTGCTGTGAAAATATCTGTAGAATAATGCAAGGGATGCAACGTTTCTTCGTATGGATAATGTAGGAAGGTCCTGTGTGATTGCAGGGTTATTGATTAATCTAATAGCTTTATTTTGAATTTTGTCCAACTGCCTCAATGCAACCACTCCACTTCCACCCCACAGAGGTGAACAGTAATTCATCTGAGAACGCACATGACTTTTATATATCACGGCCAACTGCTCGTCAGTGAAGAATTCTCGAACTCTGTACAGGAGTCCCAGTTTTTTAGAGGCATTC
Organism: Paralithodes platypus; assembly: GCA_032716605.1. Taxonomy (NCBI): domain Eukaryota; kingdom Metazoa; phylum Arthropoda; class Malacostraca; order Decapoda; family Lithodidae; genus Paralithodes; species Paralithodes platypus. The sequence continues at coordinate 41,764,222 of CM064480.1, read as the reverse complement.
TTAGCAATGCTTCTAACATAATGTGTTCAGCTCAAGTTAGTAGTTAATGTTACACCGAGAATGTCAATACTAGGGGAAGTGGGAATATTTACATCATTAAAAAATATATGGGAGTCAGTGAGATTCTGTCGGTTAGAAAATTGAATGTACTTGGTTTTCTGTGCATTAAAGGAAACTAGATTCTTTTGTCCCCATCCTTTAATTCTAGAAAGGTCCTGGTTCAGAGAAATTGCAGTGTTTATTTTTGAATTTATAAGATCGAGTTGGGTGAAAGAATTGGTAAATGTGAAGGAACTGTGGAGTGTTGAGTCATCTGCGTAGGAATGTATTGGATTATGAGTGGTAGATATGAGATCATTGATATGAATGAGGAACAGAATTGGGGCCAAAACTGATCCCTGGGGAACACCAGCATTTATTGAGTGAAATTGAGAATAAAGGCCATCTACCATTACACATATTTTTCTGTTATGAAGATAAGAAGAAATTAGTGGAACTAATGATGCAAGGCCGTAGTGTGACATCTTCGACAATAAGGATTGATGCCAGACTCTATCAAATGCCTTTGATATATCCAGTGCTATTGTATGTGTTTCACCATGTTGGTCTGTAGCTTGGTTGATTTGATGCGTAAGAAGGCAAAGCATGTCTGCAGTTGATCGACATCGTCTAAAACCATATTGCCTATCACTGATTAATTTATTATTCTCAAGATGCTTAATTATGTGATTATTTAATATAATTTCAAAGACTTTACCAAGAGTGGAAGTTATAGCTATTGGTCTGTAGTTTGATGGATCTGAAGAGGCACATTTTTTAGGAACTGGATGGATGTTTGCTTCTTTCCAGGGTACTGGGAAGCATGAGGTATGAGTACACAGACGGAATTTTTTTGCCAATACAGGAGCGAGCACCAAGGAGCAATTCTTAAGTACTATTGGAGGAATTTCATCTGGACCAGGAGCCTCATCTACTGAGAGATTCTGCAAAATAGTTTTGACATGTCTGGTGTGGATCTTAAGTGAGGGAATTTCAGGCGAATTAAAATTAAGTACAGGGACATCTTGATTTATTTCATCTAAGGTTGAGTTGGTGGAGAAAATATCTGCAAGAAGGTTAGCTTTACCTCGTGGGTCACTTACAAGATTATTTGACAGATAACCTGAATGTAAAGGCGATAGTAGGGTTGGGTGGTGGATGATAACGACCGTGTTTGATGGAAGAGCAATAATGGTATGGTGGTTTCACAGGTATGTCACGGTAGCCTTGTCCATTTCCTAGTCATTCAGGTGTGACTTTAACCTCATGAATCAGGGACAAGTGGCTTAGTTTTCCACTTTCGGTAATGCACTATATTGACGAAAATTAGGGAACGGTGTGAAACAAGCTCTGGCAAAATATGATACTGATCCAACTGTTTGTTAATAAGTTATTCCCGAAAAACGATGCAACACGGCCTCTGAAACCCATAGTAAATGGCACAAAAGGTCTTAATATTGACAAAGAAATCGGGCGATGGGTCTTAAAATCGACACTCGTAGAACGAACGTCTTAAAATCTCAAAACTAATATGCTAAACATGAGGGAGAAGGGGGTCCAGAAAAAGCGACTATCTCCTCCTTAAATGATCACAAACAATGTTCCTTCTCCAATAAGCAGTATTGAACCTAGAGACTGGATTCACAAAAGTTAGTAATATTCTCTGTATCCATAGGAATAAGAATTTAGAGCTTTAACAGAAAGACTTAAAATTATAATACTGGCTGTCTAACAAAATCAGTCCCATTCAATGTTACCTGGACAAAGTAATTGGAACAATCTTCTGGATCTTTCAAACCATACTAAAACATCGCTTTATATGATAAAGGTAGGTTCAGTAAAGTTCGTAAAAGTATCCTGGTTAATTCGAGCAGAACTGTAAAGCCACTTGCACAAACACCTGGTACACAACTTATGATAATTTTGAAGCAGAGAATAATAATTAGTAGAGAAAAACGCTGACTCTAGATATGTAATTCCAGGTAAGTTTCAACATTTTACAACAGCTTAGCAGAATCGCTCAATAAACTGTAGAATACTTTTCACTACAGGTAAATATACATATTGGAGTATCTGTACACTCACCTATACATCTATCCATTACACTGAGCACCAGGATACAAAATAAAGCAGTTCATACCAATTTGCTAGAGATCTTTTTCATAGTTTAATGGTGACGTATATAATGCCAGCCCCCAGGTATAAGAGAACACCAGTTACTTACAGTGACCTTGTATTATATCGGTCCGATAATACAGTACTACGCCTGGAAACGCAAAGGCTTCAGATTTTCAATAATAGTTATGTTATGGCAGTGACAACTTGACTGGAAGAATCTAATGCCTTTGCAAGAAGTACTGTATACTAATTAATGAAAGACGACATGATTTACTTAAAATGATCCTACTAAACTATGTTGCAAACATTAACAAGAGAACTAAATTTATTTATCTCATATCTTTTATCATCGGGAATATACAATTATTAGGTAAATATGTAGGATTCGCAACAATATAGGCAACAATTTTATAATATTAGTTTGGAGTTCCAAACATCATATGCTTCATTGCTATATAATTTTTATCCTCGGGGAAAAAACAAAAATTCTTGAGATTTTTACGCATTCCCCGATCTGGGGTTGCCCTTCCACTGACACTCCTGGCCGCCATATTGAGTCTATTATTAATCAGACTTCTTTATGTTGCCTAAATCTCGGAGTCCCCACTTACCGATCTCATATACATGATACATATTCCGCCATTGATATCTCGCTTGCCTCCGCATCTGTGGCCTCTCACTATGAGTGGTCTTTAGTGGATGATCGCTTCTCAAGTGACCACCATCCGATTCTCCTCACCTACATTGACCAATCCCCTAGCTCACAACTTCCTCATTATAACTTATCTAAAGCTGATTGGGTGTCTTTCAAATGTGAATCTGCCAGGATCAATGTTTTCTCTCCGCTCTCGTCACCTTCTGAAAACTACCTTTATTTTCTCAACTTTTTGCATTCTGTTGATGTGGCTCACATCCCGCTCACCCCTTCTGTTGTGCATGCCCGTCAGGTTCCTTGGTGGTCCCCTGAGCTGGCCCTCTTAATCAAGTTTAAACACCGCTTGGAGAGGCTTCTTAAGGTGCTGTCAACACGATTCAAGTCATTGCAGGTCACTCTCTCGGGTGCTCCCACGTCGTCCCAGTATCTTAGTATTATTAATGCCGCCTTAGTCAAGACTTCGCTGAAAACATTCTATAATAAGGTCTGCGCTTTTACCAAACGAGCCATCCTCCACAGCAAACTGCTATCCTGGAGGTCATACATCTCTGGTTTCACTTCCCGCACACCAATTTCCACCCTCTGGTCAAAATTTCGCACTATTAGTGGCAGGCGTTCCCGACCCCCAATTTCGCCTTTGCAAGAGCCAAGCACTGGGGAACTCAAACTGGATCTGACCGATATTGCTAAAATACATGCTGATCACTTTACCCTCGTCAGCTCCGATCACTCGCTGTCGCCATCTTTCGCCCGCCACAAGATACTTACCGAGTCGCGCCCACTCAATTTCTATGGCGGGGATTCGCATCCTTACAATGCCCCTTTTACTCTGCCTGAATTCGAATATGCCTTAGGCAACTGTTCGGACTCCACACCTGGTCCTGATGGAATTTCATATGCTATACTTCGTCATCTTCATCAGAGAGCTATATTGTTTCTTCTCCAGTTGTATAATCAATTTTGGATTGATGATTTTATTCCACAAGATTGGCGACGTGCATACACTGTCCCTGTTCCTAAACCGGGAAAAGATCATAGTATCCCCACCAACTATCGTCCTATTGTCCTTACTTCCTGCCTTTGCAAAATAATGGAGAAGATGGTGAACCCTAGGCTATTACATTTTGCGACCAAGAACTGCCCCTTGTCTCCCTTCCAGAATGGTTCTAGACCTGCACATTCTACACTTCAGTCCCTTACGCGACTGGAACACCAAGTCCGTCGGGGCTTCTCGCGGCATCAGCCTACTGCGGCGGTGTTCTTTGATATTGCCAAAGCATTTGATACGACGTGGAGGTATAGGATATTGGCGATATTACATGCCGCTGGTATGCGTGGCCCTTTGCCGAAATTCTTGATTAATATCTTATCGAATTGTACTTTTCAAGTAAAAATCAATGGTATGCTCTCCTCTATCAGGCCGCTTTCCATCGGCCTGCCTCAAGGATGTTCCCTCAGCAGCATCTTATTCATAATGGCGCTTGATGGTGTCACAGGTTGTCTCCCATCTGGGGTGTCCCATAGTCTGTATGTTGACGACTTTGCAATCTATTACACCTCCGCTAGTCTGGCTCACATACAACGTCGTCTGGGAATTGCGCTCGACAATATTAATCGCTGGGCTGCTTCCACCGGGTTCCATTTCTCCACTGAGAAAACTAAGGCCATGATTTTTCATCACGATGCTCGGGTTCTTCGTGGTCAGTCTTTAACCTTACGTATGGAGACCAAAGAAATCCACTCCTTTCCTACGGTCAAATTCCTTGGGTTAATATTTGACACTCATCTCAACTGGAAAGCACATATAAAGGACTTGAAAGCACGTTGCCTAGGGCGTTTCAATGTAAGTAAGGCGGTTGCGCGTGTTCACTGGGGGGCCGACCGGATAACATTACAACGCTATAATTTTATCGGTCCTTGATTATGGTTGTCCTATCTATGGGACGGCGTCCCCTACTCTTCTCGCCACGCTTAACCCTGTCCATCATTTGGGGGTTCGTAAAGTTCGGGGGCATTCCGTTCCTCACGCATATGTAACCTTCTCGCTGAGGCTGGCGCGTTGCCCCTTCACCTACACCGTCGACTGGTAATGATGCGTTATGCTACCCGTCTTATGTCCGACCCTATTCTTACCGACCTCTTTTATGAAACCCGAGACCCTGCTTATTCCACCCAAGCTACTTTTCCCGATATGTCCTACCAACTGTTTGAGTCGTAAAATGTTCCATTACCCTCACCGCCACAGGCCCGGAATGATTTCACGCCGTGGTGCATTCGGCGCTCTAATGTGTGTCTCCTCCTTGCTGATGCGCCTACGTCATTACCCCCCTATGCTCGACACACAGTGGCCATCGGCCACCTAATGGGACATACTCTAGCCACGTTTATTTACACAGATGGATCCAAAGATGACTCCTCTGTGGGATATGCTGTGGTCTCGGAGTATGGCATTCGACAGCATGCCCTTCATCGATGCTCATCCATCTTCACTGCTGAGCTTCAAGCCATACAGTGTGCCCTCAATATGGTATTTACTTTCCCCGATAATGTCCCTCAAATAGTCATTTGTAGTGACTCTTTGAGTGCTCTTCAAGCCGTACAAACATTTGCGCCCAAAGAATCTCTTATTTGCGACGTCATCCGCACACTCCATGACTTACTGACGTTGGGCCGTAAAGTTACCCTGTGTTGGGTACCGGCACATATCGGGATCCAGGGGAATGAGAGAGCTGATTCCTTAGCAAAGCGTGCATGTAGGGGCACTCCCTCCAATGTTATCCTGCGCCCAACTGATATATTCCCTGTTCTCCGTGAGCGTGTTTGGGCGGACTGGCAGAGGGAATGGGTAAACATTGATACTACCAACCACCTCCGCAGTATACTAGCCGATGTATACCCTTGGCCATCCTCCATTGATCCGTGTCGGGCGAATCAGGTCATCCTGACGCGCCTACGTATTGGGCACACACGTTACACGCATGGCCATTTCATGGCAACGCCTCCGACTCCGACCCCATTTTGTGTTAATTGTCAAATGCCAGTCACCGTCCGTCATATCCTTTGTGAGTGCCTCGGTAAAATTCTGAGCGCCGGTTTTACTTACATACCGCATCCCTCCGCATCCTTGCTCCTTCACCATCTTTTTACTTTTCCCCCATATGACGTGTCTTGATTGCAATACACCTATTTGACGAATTTTAATTATCTTTGTTTTCATGCATTTCTGATGCTATATTTCACCTATCGCGACTGTACTTTAGTTACCAGTATCTCATTTGCCTCCTGATGTTCCAGTCTCACTATTGTCATTAGTAATATCTATTATGCAGATTAACCAGCCTTATGAGGGCTGCAGCCCAGTAGGCTGTTGAAAAATAGCTCATTCTCTCTCTCTCTTGAGATTTTTTTATTTTGTTCTTGGGATTTTTTTTTTTTTTTTTTTTTTTCATTAACCTAACCAAAAAACCTAATCTAACCTAACTTAAATGTATTTGGGGGTTATTAGGTTAGGTTAGGTTAGGTTATTTGCTTAGGTTAATGACAAAAAAATAAAAATAAAATCCCAAGGAAAAAACAAAAAATCCCAAGATTTTGTTTTTCCCGAGGATAAAAATGATATAGCAATGAAGCATATGATGATAGGAACCCAAAACTAATAGTATAAATGTGTTACCTATATTGTTGCTAATCCTTATTATGTGACCAATTATTATGTGTGTAAATACTTATAAATATTTGCACAGAAGCCTACACTAGTTGTGAAATAATGTCCCCATATCAGACATTAGTCATATGCTGAAAGTGAACACATTACAAAAATGAACTGTGTGTATGATTATACAAAAATGTAGTTATGCTTAGAACAAACATTTGGTATTAAGCCTTATACATATAGTGGTGATGGGCTGGTCTATCAGAGTGAGAGCTGAGCGATCTCTGCCATACCCATAGCTTACTCTGACTGTTCCTTTTACTTATATATCTTCTAGATCTGAAGTGATGGCGTCTTTTCCGTGGATTGACCTCCCTACTGCCAACCTAGAAGTTGGCAGATTGGGAGCCAAAGCGTCACATTTTTCCCTTGCCCCTCAACTTTTCCTTCATAATTGCTGAGGGGCACAGGGCCTTGGGTGGCGCTTTGGTTTCCCGGGCGTTTCCGCACCCTCCTCAGCTCCCTGCCTTGGACTGGCTTCGGTCACCCGGGCTTTGTTAGTGGTAAGCAGGGAGGGTTTTGTGGGGGCGCTCATTTATGGCCTTGGCCTTGCTCAAGACCTTGAGGCTGTTCGGCCAGACAGCCTGGGGAACAACAACAACAACAACAACTCCAAGAATACACCCTACCTCTAATATCAAACTTTACTTTTCAAACCAATGTACTTGAGTCTTAGCAGTCCTTTAGTATATTATTCGTGTTGCAGATAAATGTACTTAGTGGAATATTTTTCTGCCAATACATAGCTAAAAGAAATATAGTTTATATAGTTCCGTAATATTTCCATATTATTATATCAAGATTCAACGAGGAAAACTCAGATCTCACTTGAACTGGTAAATAGCAAGACCCAAAAAGTGAATTATTGTAATGCATGGAAAAGACAAAAACAAATATATATTAGGAACTGCTTTACTAAACTACAATTCTTGTCATAATGATCTGTAGATTTCTCACTAAGGTGTCATCAAGCATATACAGCAGTTCTGGTAATACAGCCAATGATTGAATCTGAATCCAGCAAGATATTGCCTGTCTATGATATATGAATAGTTTGGAAGTTTGTAAAAGCCAGTCATCAGTATGTTGGTCTTGAATGGTTATACAAATAGAACATATTTTTGAAAATTGGAGGTGGGAATCAGGAGGTCAGAAGTATGTGAGGCCTTGACAAGGGTGAACATAGAGAAATAATCAGAAATAGAACAAGTGTGTGGGGAAATGCTGAGGTATGGTGGTGAGATAGAGGTTGAATGGGTATGGACAATGTGTAAACTAGCATGGGAGAAGGGAAGTGTGCCTACTGGTTGGAAGACAGGCATAATAGTCCCCCTGTATAAGGGGAAAGAGGAGTGTGTGGTAATGACCAGAGGATATGCCCTCCAAGCGTAGTAGGGAAGATGTACAGTAGGGTAGTGATCAACAGAATTAGAGAGAGAATGGAGAAAGGGTAGGTGAGGAACAGGGCGGGTTTAGGAAGGGAAGGGGGTATGTAGACCAGTTCTATTTTTGCCCTTGAATATAATTATGTTGTTGAGAAATATCAGGAGAGGGGACAACAGTTGTATGCTGCCTTTATGGACTTGGAGAAGGCCTACGACAGAGTTGACAGAGAAGGTCTATGAAAAGTATTGAGAATATACAGAGTAGTTGGCAAGTTGCTAAAAGTAGTGAAGAGCATGTATGAGGGTGCAAAGGAGGCAGTGTGTGTGGAGAATGAACAGAGCGAGTTCTTTGATCTGAATGTTTGGTTAAAGCAAGGGTGTGTGATGTCCCCATGATTGTTTAATATATATATATATATATATATATATATATATATATATATATATATATGGATGAGGTCATGAAAGAAATACAAAGCAGAGGAGTGAATGTTGGTGTACCGCTGATAAGAGAAGGAAATGAGTGGAAGTTGCCTGTACTGCTGTTTGCAGATGATACAGTTCTGATGAGTGATAGTGAGTGGGAGTTGTAGGGTCTGGTAAATATGTTTGGAAAAGTATGTGAGAAACAGAATCTGAAGGTAAATGCAGGGAAGAGTAAGGTTATGGTCTTTGAAAAGGGTGCAGTCACAGAGTGTGAGGTGAGGTTATGAAGAATGTCAGCTCATTTAAGTATTTGGGCAGTGTGTTGAGTAAAGATGGGAGTATGGATGTAGAAGTGCAGGAGAGGGTGCAACAGGGGAAGAGGGTTGTAAGAATGCTGAATGCAGTAACAAGGAATAGGGTGGTCAGGATGAAAGTAAAGAAGTCCTTGCATGATAGTGTGGTAATCCCGACATTGACGTATGGGAGTGAAGCATGGATGGTGTTGGAGAGACACAAAGCAAGATTGAGAGGGGTGGAAATGAGTTACTGAGAAGTGCGTGAGGAGTTACATGGAGTAATAGACAGACGAATGAGGAAGTACGAGAGCGGTGTGTTGTGGATGTGGATGTGTTAGAAAGTGTGAAAAGGAACACCTTCAGATGGTTCGGCCATGTGGAACGTATGGGAAGTGAGAGAATGACTAAGAGAGTGTACGAGAGTGAGGTGGAAGGACAGAGAGGGAGACGCAGAGCAAGAGAGAGGTGGAAGGATGGAGTTGTAAGTATGTGCGTGAAAAGCGGTGTTAGATGGGAGGAGGGGCGTCGGCTGACGGGGACAGAGGTGCATGTGGGCGATTCATTCGTGTGCACCACTTCGAGGATCATGGCGTCTGGCAATAGATAGATAGGATCAGCCACGAGAATGAAAGATATTTTTCCCTATTCTTTATTACAAGGGGAAGATGGACGGAACCTGTATTACAACATTTGACTGCTTAGACTCATGTTTCATCTAGTTTTCAGATAATTTCTTTAGATCCATTCCCTTTCTTTTTACACATATCACTAATTTCCTTATATATCAAGAAACAATTTGCCCACTTCACCACAAATTTTTTTTTTCTCAAACTATCATAGGATTTAACTGACTAGGCTTAGACTATGTTTGACAAATGCACACTTTTTCCATCAATCTCATAAACAAACTGAGAAAATGTCTCCAATTTTCACGCACAAACGTTCGCATGTTTTCATCTGGCTAGTTCAACATTTTCTTTCTTGAAGTCCTTTATATTCTTCTGCCTAGTTCTCTATTTAAAATGCTCTCTCTTTGCGTAGGTTGTAAGCTTTTTGTTCTACTTCTTAAGGCTTCCAACACGTTACTCCGATTATATATAAAAATCATGTTCAAAGTAGCAATCAAGTTTACAAAAGTAGAAGGTATCTCAGCATGGCTCATACGTCCAAGGCAAAAAGCCTAGTCTGTTCACCGCCTTTACCTATATTATAATAGCAAGCTCAAAAAGCAGAGTTACATATATTGTTCACTGCTTTTTCCATTATTGCAACACCAAGCTCAAAAAGACAGGAACAAAAAGATTGTTCACTGCCTATACCATTAATATAATACAATTGTCATACTCCAGCCGTGGGCATAATTGTTTTTTGCTGGCTGTTTTAATCATTACAAACATCAAGCTCATCTTTCGCTGAAGACTCCATCAGGTAGCGAGGAGGAGGCAGAGGCCTAGACACAACACTACGACCAACGTCTCTCTGGTGCTCTTGCTGGAGGATGCGAGCCCAAGTGCCAGACAGAATACCATGAGAAGTGTGCACCCGGAGCTCCTGAAGGCGGCGTTACAGTAGGAGGTGTCGCAGGAGCAGACGTGACGGGTGAGGGCACGAGAGTTGTAGGTCTCACAAGAGTTGGTCATGATGGAGTCTTCTGTAGCACAATTGCGGTAGAAACTCTCCAACTCATCTGTGGGAATACAGGGAAAAAATATAGTAATGGAATATGTCAAAGGATTTAATAATGTATTTTTATTAAATGTTGTAGCTCATCTGTGGGAACAAGGGGAATATATTGAAATGGAAAATAAAACACAAATGTGTAATATGATGCCTATTATTATGTTCCTTCCAACAACCAACCATACTCCTAAGATCGATTAATGAAATTTACAAACACATGTGGCAGTCCGTGGATTCGAACCCAGGATGCTCACACCGAAAATCAACACCTTATACATCGCACCACGAAGACAGTTAAAGGTTGCTGGTGGACACTGCCTACGATTTATTATGCAACTTCGAATCCTGCATATCAATCTAAGCATGTACACACATCCCAACTGCAACTCACGTAGGCTATGCATATGTGAATGGAAAGAGCAATTAATGGGGCCTTAACCACTTAGGGAAGTCCTCTCGATAAATTACTCCTGAACCAATATCAATTATTATGTTCCTTCCAACAACCAACCATACTCCTAAAATCGATTAATGAAATTTACAAACACATGTGGCAGTCCGTGGATTCGAACCCAGGATGCTCACACCGAAAATCAACACCTTATACATCGCACCACGAAGACAGTTAAAGGTTGGTGGACACTGTGTAAGACTCTCTAGCTCATCTATGGGAATACGGAAATTATTGTAACAATGGAAATTACAAGAGGATAAACAGAAGCGTGGAATGTTAATAAATGTATTCATAAACGCCTGTTAACTTCATACTGTGTCCATAATTTGGTGAAAAAATCAATTGGATGCATTATGAAAACTACCAAATATTTGACAAATATTTATTGTTTATACAGTATGCTGACCTTTTCTAGTGTGTGTTTGATTATTATGTTATTCTGTTCACTATTCGCTCTCATCAATTTCAATATACAAAGCTAAGTAGTAATTGTCTTAAATTTATCGATAGTAGGGTTCTGCACGAAACTGATCCTAACTGCACCTCCAACTCCCACCTCTCCCAAGACCTACACGAAAAAAGTTAGCACATTTCAGAACATTACACTGTTCAAACTGTGCAGATGAATTTATGAACCATGCTGAAGTAATAACTTACTTATCTGTGGTAACATCACCGGAGCTAATATTAAGCAAGTACCACGAACAATATTTTATCTCCTGCTACATGTATCATTGATTATCTTAGTTACCATTAGAATGTATTTTGTAATTATATATTACATATATTTTGACTGTCAGAACACCCACACAACTGTATGGGTTTGTCTCTGAATAATGTAAAATATACAGTCACTTGATGTTAATAGTTTATACAGAAAACCATAAGTTTGTATATGCTGAAATAGTAATAGGAAATAATACTCAATATGCCAAGAAGAAGAGAACCCATGTTCTATCTAGCTATCTATTGCCTGACGCCGTGATCCCCGAAGGGATGGCCACGAACGAACCGCCCCCATGCACCTCTGTCCCCAGTCAGTCGACGCCCCTCCTCCCATCCAGCACCACCTTCATCCATATACTTCCTCACTCCATCCTTCCACCTCTCCTTCGGTGCACCTCTCCCTCTCTGTCCTTCCACCTCGCTCTCGTACACCCTCTTAGTCATTCTCTAGCTTTCCATACGTTCCATATGGCCGAACCATCTCAAGTTGTTCCTTTTCACACTTTCCAGCACATCTAGCTCCACACCACACCTCCTTCTTACTTCCTCATTCGTCTGTCTATCCCTCCATGTAACTCAGCACGCATTTTTCAAGTAACTCATTTCCACCGCTCTCACTCTTGGTCTGAGTCTCTTCCCGAACATCCAAGCTTCACTTCCGTAAGTTAGCGTCGGGATTACCACACTGTCATGCAAGAACTTCTTCACTTCCATACTGACCACCCTATTTCTTGTTACTGCTTTCAACGTTCATACAACCCTCTTCCCCTGTTGCACCCTCTCCCGCACCATAGTCCCATCTTTACTCAACACACTGCCCAGATACTTAAGAGCTGACAATCTCCATAGCCTGACCGTTCAACTTCACCTCACACTCTGTGGCTTCACCCCTTTCGAAGACCATAACCTTGCTCTTCCCCGCATTTACCTTCAGATTCCGTTTTTCGCACACTGTCATGCCTAACATCAGTAGTGTTAGCAGCACTCGGTTATATAATATAAATGTCTTTTACTCTGAATTGGTCAATACAATTATCATAAATCAAAGGAGGGTTGTCATCCTCAAGGAAGGCACGGTGTATAAAAATTAAAGAAGATTGTTGTTTTTAGTACAACTATTACTATTACTTTAAAAAAATATCTAAGCACTAAAAAATGCTTCATTGTATTTGATGGAGGTTCAGACATTATAATGTGCGGACCAATATATGGAGTTGTTGGTGCCGCCAAGTAAACATATGCCATCAGTACCAGAATGGATAATGTTTATCAACCATATGTTTTGAGCATGAGGAAACGTTGGGTAGTAAGGTATACTTAGAATATTGATAGTGTTTATATAGTGAGTCGGAAGCCTTCAAATATAGTAATGAAATATAGTACAGAGCACATTCAATCCCAATAACAACTCTGTCTTTCTTGAATTGACCTACACCAAGAAGGATCTTGTGAACTCTGGGTACTACAAACAGTCAAAACTCTCATTTATGTCAATCCTAGACCCTAGTAATATAGACAACATATTAAATTAGGCTATAGAAAACAAAATTCCGAGGAATTAATGTACAGTATGTCATAGTAATTAGATAATTGCATGTAATAAATAATATATAATTTACAAACTTAACTACAGATAAAACGTCTTTCAAGAAAGTGCCCCTCACGTTATAACTATCTGGACGCTCATGAAAAGATGTTATGACTTCATTGTGCAAATAAGAAACTGTGCATAAGAATACTTGGCACTAGAGAGGTTTGGGTGTACAATGGTTTCCTGAATTAACATAACGCTATGTAAAGTAACACACACACACACACCCACACCCACACACACACACACACACACACACACAAGCTTATCTATGTCAATGTTGTATAAATAGATCGGTGCAAGAATTAAAACTGACATTATGAGAAGTTGCAGTGTGCCAGGTAATAACTAGAATGGCAGAAGGGTGAGAGAAATACGACGAACGAGAACTATATTTATAACCACTCAAAACAAATGCACCTACATATTATGAATTAAGTGACAAAATATAATATAAGCATATTTGAGTACATGCTACTTAAAAATTAATGCTCGAAAAATATCACTGATAAGTGAGCATTTGTTGTTTGACTGGAGAACCATCATGCCACATGCTTGTGCTGTGGAAAGTGGAATTGAGATGATTCTGAACAGAGAATAAAGAAATGTATAGATACAACATAAACTGCCGAGCATTACAACAAAAAATAACATGAAGTGTTTAACATTCTTTTAATATTATGATTAGGACAAAAGTAGAAGGAGGGTATATGGAATATCCTTAAGGGGAGATAGGTCGCTTATGGTCTATTAATTAATGTACTCTTTTATTTCACAGTTTTCTCGCTAGACCTCCATCAAGCTTAGAAAAAAACCTGCTAGACCCCCTTCAAGATAAATTTGTACATTTTTCGGTAGAAAAATTTCCCGGCGAAAGGACGGTTCCTCTTAAAATGTCAGGCTCGCCAGGAAAATATCGACACCTAAATGGCACGAAAGGTCTTAAAATTGACAGCGAAATGGTGCGAAAGGTCTTAAAATCGCCAAACTAATGGGCCGACCGTCATATAATCTCAAAACAAATGGGGCTTAACACGAGGGAGAAAGGGGACCAAAAAAACGGCCCATCTCCCCTTAAGGATGTTTGGTAAAGAAAGCTAGAACTGTATGCGGAGTGGGTAAAGCATCGCCTGGGCAAAGGGCAATGGTGAGATTCATTTTTATTTTTTGGAAAATTAGATACGTTAGAAGCTAAACGAGATTAAAAGGATAATAAGGACTATTTGAAGAAACAGATAATACAAAAAGAAAGATAAGTTAATTGCCATTTCGGTATGATAATGATTTTGTCTGTATCTATTCTTGAGAGAAGTGTGTAAATACAAACAAAAGGAAAATATACAAATTGTGATAACGTAAAATATACACACATAAAAACAGATAAGAAGTAGATTAAAGATGTATTTTGAGAGATTAATTAATGGTGTATTAGAATTCCACAAGTGTTGATTCTACTGAGCTTTCTGTTAGGCGCGGTAAAAACAGTGAAATGGATTTACAGTGAAACTGGAGTATAGACAAAACATAATAATACAAAAATAAACACTTTAATAATGGTAAATCTGCAGGAGTCATAAAATACAGTCCAAAAATATATTGAGTGGAGGTGAGAAAGAATATCTATACCACACCCTTAAAACACACATCACCACGCCCTAAAACACACACACACACACACACCATCCCAAACAAGTTAAAAACCACCCAATATACACTAATGCACTGAATACACAAAGCTCTCTCCCACTCTCACTCTCTCTCCCACACACACACACACACACATATACAACAATTATTAGTGTCAATATCGCATCCCACAGACAATCCCACAAATGCATCCCACACACAATCTAACTCGACTCAATTTATTTATCTCAATCAATCTTTAAATTCATCTATCAATCTTTCAATCTATGCATTTATCAATCTCTACCATCTACCAAACTATAATTTTCTATTATCCATGCAGATCTATATTCATCTCTTCATCCTACCATTAATATCATAGACATCTTCCCAAAGAATATGTATGGAGCTGGAACCCAATACGAATAATTAAATACATTGAAAATAATTCCGTATATGTACGATTCTTACACACAATTAGTATTGTAAACCCAAGATTCTCGCTTAGACAATCCATACGCTCATCCAACCAGCCAATTATGTTTGATATCCACATATGTTCTAATCCACACATATGTTTTATGTTGATATGTTCTAATCCACACATTCATATAGCCATCCATCCATCTATATTTTCATTGCCATATTTATCAGTTTAACTATTTTACTGTCTATCAGTCTCTTATTATATCAATCCTCTATTCAATCAAACTATTAATATATTGAATCTACCATTAATATCATAGACAGCCATTGCCTAACAGTCAGAGTACAGGAATACAGCAGGTCTCACACGAGCGCTTTTTCCGGTAATTTTCGATGAGCAAATTTTTTCTCGTGATATTTTCAGGCTTGTTCACATTCGAATCGTAAACTAGACTGAAGGTACATTATGCTAAGTGGATGAATTTTGATATAACTGATATTTTAAGGATGCCAGACTACAATTGCTAGTAAAAATTGACGAAAAAAGCACTCGTGAGACACTGGCTTAAAGCCCGGTAGGGAGAAAGTATACCTACAAGACGGAACGACGTTTTTGTTGTGATGACACGATAAGTTTCGACTCTTTCTGGAGCCACATTCAGGTGGCCACACCTGCAGAGGACTCCAGAGAGAGTCGAAACTTGTCATGGCATCACAATAAAAAAAAAAATCCATCATGTGGGTATAATCTGTTCTTTCATGTATTCACGGCAATATGAATGTCTCTTTCCGCAGCCCGGTAAGGATCTTACTGAAGGCATTATCATGCACCCGTGTATTCTTTCTCAATCTTTCTCTAGGAATCTAACTATCTCTCTGTATAACAATCTTTCTATATGTTTTTAAAACTATGTACGTATTTATCTCTCTCCCATAGTCTTTCAAATCCATATATCCATCCACTCGTCCAAAAATGTACCCATCCATACCACCATAAAAATCTACCTCACTATCTATATATAAATCTCCCATTCAACTAACTATCCATCTCTTCAACATAACCGCCACAACCTCACATCCCAGAGTACAGGTGTCGAGGCCGGTAAGGTTCTCAATCAAGGGAGAATGTGTTCACCTGTCTATGTTCTCTCCTTCCCTCCCTATGAATCTAACTATCTATATGTCTATCAATCTGTCTCCTTATCTTTATAACTATATACCTTTCTTTCTGTATGTCTCTCCTACTCTGTCTATTCCAGATATCCAGTCACTCGTCCATCTATCCATCCATCCATATATTCATCGATCAATCTACCACTCAATCTACCAATCACTCTAACTATCAAGATACCAAACCTACCATTAATGTCATAAACCGCCACTGCCTCACAGCCCAGATCACAGGTATGGAGTCCAGTAAGGTTCTCACTGAAGTTGGAATCAGTGCAGCCGTCTATCCGACTACTGTTGGTCCGGGGGGAGTAACTGCAGAAGAAACAGTACAGCGCACACCCTGGAACACAAAACAGACTAGTTTTAATTTAATGCACAAGCAGGTATTTAAGTGACATACAGGTCACAAATAATACTATATAGGGCTGCAGAACAAAAAATAACAACAAGCGTGCTCAAAAGGAGGGATATCTCTGCTATGCACGCAAACTCATGTAATTGTCATCTAAATTCGTTTAAACCTCAAACCATTTTCGATCATGGCCATTAAGCTAAAAAAAAAAAAAAAAAAAAAAAAAAAAAAACTAAGACTCCCCATCAAGATAAAGTTGTGCATTTTTTTCGGTAGAAAAATGCACTAGCCGAAAGTTGGTTCCTCCTAAATTGCAGGCTCGCCAGGAAAAAATCGACGAAGGTCTTAAAGTCGCCAAACTAATGGGGCTAAAGTCTTACAATCTCAAAATTAATGGGGCTAAACATGAGGGAGAAAGGGCTCCAGACTCCCGCCCCCTTTATATGATCGGCCGTTTTTGTCCGTAACAGCTTTGGTTCGCGACCGTTTTAGTTCGTAGTCAGTATGGCGTAAGCTTTTTTTCCTGATGATGGTAAATTGATCCCTTGGCATCTGATTTTTCGATTCTTAATGGGATAATATGATACTGCTATGTCTCTGCCTCATATAATGGGATAATATGATACTGCTATGTTTCTGCCTCATATAATGGGATAATATGATACTGCTATGTCTCTGTCTCATGTTATTAATGGGATAATATGATACTGCTATGTTTCTGCCTCATATAATGGGATAATATGATACTGCTATGTTTCTGCCTCATATAATGGGATAATATGATACTGCTATGTTTCTGCCTCATATAATGGGATAATATGATACTGCTATGTTTCTGCCTCATATAATGGGATAATATGATACTGCTATGTTTCTGCCTCATATTATTAACGGGATAATATGACACTGCTATGTCTCTGCGTCATATTATTAACGGGATAATATGATACTGCTATGTCTCTGCGTCATATTATTAACGGGATAATATGACACTGCTATGTCTCTGCGTCATATTATTAACGGGATAATATGACACTGCTATGTCTCTGCGTCATATTATTAATGGGATAATATGACACTGCTATGTCTCTGCGTCATATTATTAATGGGATAATATGATACTGCTATGTCTCTGCGTCATATTATTAATGGGATAATATGACACTGCTATGTCTCTGCGTCATATTATTAATGGGATAATATGACACTGCTATGTCTCTGTGTCATATTATTAATGGGATAATATGACACTGCTATGTCTCTGCGTCATATTATTAATGGGATAATATGACACTGCTATGTCTCTGCGTCATATTATTAATGGGATAATATGACACTGCTATGTCTCTGCGTCATATTATTAATGGGATAATATGACACTGCTATGTCTCTGCGTCATATTATTAATGGGATAATATGACACTGCTATGTCTCTGCGTCATATTATTAATGGGATAATATGATACTGCTATGTCTCTGCGTCATATTATTAATGGGATAATATGACACTGCTATGTCTCTGTGTCATATTAGTAATGGGATAATATGACACTGCTATGTCTCTGCGTCATATTATTAATGGGATAATATGACACTGCTATGTCTCTGCGTCATATTATTAACGGGATAATATGACACTGCTATGTCTCTGCGTCATATTATTAATGGGATAATATGACACTGCTATGTCTCTGCGTCATATTATTAATGGGATAATATGACACTGCTATGTCTCTGCGTCATATTATTAATGGGATAATATGACACTGCTATGTCTCTGCGTCATATTATTAACGGGATAATATGATACTGCTATGTCTCTGCGTCATATTATTAATGGGATAATATGACACTGCTATGTCTCTGCGTCATATTATTAATGGGATAATATGACACTGCTATGTCTCTGCGTCATATTATTAATGGGATAATATGACACTGCTATGTCTCTGCGTCATATTATTAACGGGATAATATGATACTGCTATGTCTCTGCGTCATATTATTAATGGGATAATATGACACTGCTATGTCTCTGCGTCATATTATTAATGGGATAATATGACACTGCTATGTCTCTGCGTCATATTATTAATGGGATAATATGACACTGCTATGTCTCTGCATCATATTTTTAATGGGATAATATGACACTGCTATGTCTCTGCGTCATATTATTGCCAAATTTTCATAATTAGCTACATATTTTGCTACAAAATATTGGTAATAGCCGAGTAATCTGGATGGAGATATAGAACATTTACCATCAGCTGGAAAATAAGAAAAAATATAAATAAAAGAACACTATAGTGGTTGAATTAGTCTAATCAGTATTAGCCGAGCCACCGTACTGGTCCGCGGCCATTTTGGTCCATGGCCGATATGGGCTGAACGGTCGAATATGAAAAGCTGTTTCGGTATGTGGCGCAGGTGGTTCACGGCCGTTTTATTCATGATTAATAATGCTCTCTCTCTCTCTCTCTCTCTCTCTGTATATAGTCATATATGTATATATTTATATATATATATATATATATAGAGAGAGAGAGAGAGAGAAATAACCACAAATACACGTGATAAATAGATGTCTTGTACTCGCTAGGAAAATGAAACGCGGAGCAAGCTTTCATCTGTATTCCAAGACATCTTCCGGCAGATAAAAAAGAAAGGAATTGGAGTCAATTTATCTCTCCTAACCCGTGACAGTCACCAACAGTCTAAAACTCTAAATACAGCTGAAATTAAAACAAAAAGGCGTCGCCACTACTGTAAGGGTTAAGACTAGAAACCACAAACAGCAGAAATATAACTAAGTGATACAAAGTGCATTAGTTATTTGATTCACTAATTAGTGGTGTAAAGGATAAAGAGGGAGATTTGAAAGTCACAGAGCTACTAATATTCTGAATTGCATACACTGAAGCACCTTCTAGTACTTCTCTAGTACTTAGTTGCTATTGTTTGTGTGTGAGGTGTGTGTGTGTATGGTACACTCACGCATACTAAAAGTGGCTCAGGGGTGGGTCCTTCCTTCCCCTACTCCACCCTGGGCAGGTGGAAGGGGGAGAGTCGGGTCCAAGTCTACCCCCACCTTCCACCCCCAAACTATCCCCAACATCCCCCACCTTCGTTCTGTAGCTGGTAGTTAGTGATTAGCGACGATTGTTTTCATGTATTATAAATTATTGTTAAACCATCATTGCACATGCTTACAATGGTCAACATTTATAATATAATAGGAATTTATTAACACTATATACTGTATAATTACATTCTCAAAATGAGTCTCCATACACAACGTGGGCTACAAGAATCTCATGGATCTCTCTCTCTTTCTCTTAACACGCAGACGACGAGGTCAGTTCATTCAAGTTTTTAAAATATGTAATGGGTTTGATAATGTGTATTATACCAAAATGTGTAGCCTCAATATGAATACGATACGCAACCATGGATGGCAGTTAGAATTGAAAAGGTTCAGCACTAGTATTTGTGGAAACTGTTTCCCATTTATGATCTGTTCTACCTGGAACAAACTTTCCTCAGAAGTTGTAAACATTTCCTAAGTTGAACAGTTTAAGAAGACAGTAGATAGTATTTTGCACACTCTGTAAGGAGTTTAGTGCACTGAAAAAAAAATCTTCCACTTCGAATATTTCCCCGCAATGGACCGCAAGGTCTTTTGAGATAATAACTATTATTTGTAACTCCTTGTATTTCTCTCCATAGCATATACTTTCTACAGCCAAGATTTAACGGGTCTGAATGTGGTATATTTCCCTTCATTAGTGTGTGTGATGAATGTTGCCTGTATTCGATACACATAGAGGAGAGTTGATGGTAAAACTGTCTATTAATCCTATTAATTATTTGTGGGTTTGTAGAGGTGAGAGGCTGGGATCACAGATAGAGACAGAGAGGGGGGAAGTGAGAAGGCGAGCCCTGCTACTCAAGGGCTCTATACTCAAACCTTACTAAAAGTTAACACCGACTTTGATAGTAATTTGTATCGAGTTCTACATTTAATTGATCGACAAAAGTGTAAAGGCCACATAGAATGAAATGCAGACCGTTTATAGTTTGTATGGTATTGAATAAATGGGAGAAACTGATTGAAATGATAGACGAAACAATCATTAACAGTCGCAACACTATTCCAGCCAATCTATGCCTGTAGTCCTTTCCTGTTATGATATAAAAGCCCGACTGTGTAAGTAATTTGAGAACCTAGGAATAGATCGTAGAGGGCACGTTATTGTGTATTGCAATAATGATGAACATAATATCCTGAATACTTTATGAGATTGGATTTAATTACGGTATTATTATATTGAAAGCACATCAAGTCTTGATGGTAGAAAGTAGTGCAATGAGAAAGATACACACACACGCACATAGAGAGAGAGAGCGCGCGAGAGAGAGGCACAAGACCACTGCAGCATTTCTCATTTTGAGAAAAAAATTATACAGTATATTGTATTTATAAATTCCTAATAAATTTTAAATGTCGGCCATTGTAAGCATGTGCAATGATGGTTTGACAATAATGTGCAATACATGAAAATCATCGTCGCTAATCACTAACTACCAGCTAGAGAAGGAAAGTGGGGGAGTTAGGGATAGTTTGAGGGTGGAAGCTGGGGGTAGACTTGGACCCCACTCCCCCCTTCCACCTGCCCAGGGTGGAGTAGGGGAAGGAAGGACCCACCCCTGAGCAACTTTTAGTACGCGTGAGTGTACCTAGCTACGTGATCACGAGTCGGAGCGAGTGGTGGTGGATGGGATATCATTCCAAATGAAGCCACTACTTTTAAGTTCCTCGGTGGTCTAGTGGTTTAGGTGCTGGAGTGCTGCACTACTGACCTGGGTTCGAACCCTGGCTGGGGCATGACACATAAGTATTAATGTATTTATTATATATTAAATGCAGTGAAATACGGCAATTTAAGATACATACAAGCATCTCTTTCATAACTTAAATACCGTGAAATACGGCAAATTAAGGTTACGTATTATCACCGAATGTGTAACTATAGTGGCACCATCTGTTATTGGAAAGTCACAAGTGTTCGAAGAAATATATTTAATGTCCCAAGTCTGTTTATTAAGAGCACGTATCTCAAGTTAAGAGACTTGGATTTGTTTGTGTGAGTCTGTGTCCTGGTTGCTGTTCATCAATTCAGAGCGACAGGAAGAGGATTGTACGAGTAAAATAATGAGTGTAGGTTTAGCGCACTGTGTCTGTGCATAGTTGTGAACAAGTTGGTAATTGACCACTTGAGAGTTTCGGTCTATAAGGAAGTTGTAGTAGTTGACATCGATAATTAACAGAATTATCACCTAAATTGCGATTGTAGTGCTTATATAAATACATAAAACCCAATTCAACATACTTTGTTATCCATTAGAAACTTACATTATTATTGCATTTATGTTTAATATCGATGTTTACGGCTCCAACTTCCTTATAGCCTGAAACTCGCCAGTGGTCGATTGAGCAGGAGGGCTGACACGAACACTCACGAGACAGAATACAAACTACCACGGTTTGCTTTGCGACGGACAAATATGGCAACTCGTCATTCATTTTCTGGCCTGGTTTAATCGAGCTCAATAACTTCCGGTTTCTTACTATAATGGGTAGATTATATAAAATGTATGTTAAAGTTGCATCGTGTTTTTGTTTTATTATTAATCAAGGAACGAATTTCTGACTTCAATGGATAGATTTTACAGTACGCAAAAGAAATGTGCATCATGTTTTAATATTAGTTTTATAATTATTTGTATTGTTTTATTATTATTATTATTATTATTATTATTCAGGACGGAAATGTATATTCCTTATCAGCAGATTTCTCGATAATTAAAGGAAACCTATGAAACTACTATGTATCCACATAAGTTTATAAGCTAAGTAGGCACAATTACCAACATTTAGTTACAAAGTGTTCATAATAACTGGGTAATCGTGTTGGGGATATGACAATTAACCATTAGCTAAATAAACCAGATTGTACAATTGGCCACGTGAAACCGTACCACTCCGTGATATTATGTAGTGAAGTAAATATAGTATGGTTAAATATTATGTAGTGAAGTAAATATAGTATGGTTAAATATTATGTAGTGAAGTAAATATAGTATGGTTAAATTACGATTATAGTTTGTTATGTAGTGAAGTAAATATAGTATGGTTAAATTACGATTATAGTTTGTTATGCAGTAGTTAATTACGATTATAGTTTGTTATGCAGTAGTTAATTACGATTATAGTTTGTTATGCAGTAGTTAATTACGATTATAGTTTGTTATGCAGTAGTTAATTACGATTATAGTTTGTTATGCAGTAGTTAATTGGTATGATAAATTACGATTATAGTTTGTTATGCAGTAGTTAATTGGTATGATAAATTACGATTATAGTTTGTTATGCAGTAGTTAATTGGTATGATAAATTACGATTATAGTTTGTTATGCAGTAGTTAATTGGTATGATAAATTACGATTATAGTTTGTTATGCAGTAGTTAATTACGATTATAGTTTGTTATGCAGTAGTTAATTACGATTATAGTTTGTTATGCAGTAGTTAATTACGATTATAGTTTGTTATATTATAGTTTGTTATGCAGTAGTTAATTGGTATGATAAATTACGATTATAGTTTGTTATGCAGTAGTTAATTGGTATGATAAATTAAACGTCTTTATTGAAAATGAATCTCGTAAGTCAATCGTACTAATTTTGTCTTCCATACATAAAATCATTATTATTATTAATATTTGTTTTTTATTATTGTAGTATATATATAGTATATTATAGGTGGCTAAAAGACAGCCAATCATAAACAAAACACTGTATTCACAATCCATGTTCACACATTTTAACACTTTTTTTTTTTTTTATAGTGAAATATTTAAATCACTACCCCGACGTGGTCATAGAATTGAACAACTCCTCCACTCAAATGAAATAGGCTAAGCAAGTATGAATAATTCCTGTAGATAGCGCAGTACTTTACTTCGGATGTTACTCCCATTAAGGGGAGATTTCCACTTGAGGGACTTTTTTCTTGACTCCTTTCTCCCTCATGTTTAGCCCCATTGCTTTTCTAATTTTAAGACATTCTCCCCATTATTTTGACGATTGTAAGAACCTTCGACCCATTTCTGTCAATTTTAAGACGTTTCGTGCCATTTAGGTGTCGATTTTATCCTGGCGAGCGATAGCGAGCCTGTAATTTAAGAGGAACCGGCTTTTAGCCGGGACATTTTTCTACCGAAAAATGTACAAATTTATCTTGAAAGGGGCTCAAAGGGGTGTAATCTTAAGCTTGATGGATATATAGAGACCAAACTAAAAACCTCTCATAAAAGACTACCTAACTCTAGGGTATTAAAAGATATAGGTAGAGATAACAGTCCAATCTTACTAACCTTTCGCAAGCTTAATAATTAAGCAACCATTAATTAATACAATACTGTTCTGCATGGACAAAATTAATAACATCACGTATAGAAACACAATGACTCCCACACAAATAGTCTGGTTCATGCCCACAAGAAAATATATATAACACTTGTTGCGCTTCTCTTACAGTCTATGAAAATATACCTTAATATTGGCTGGCTAATAATAATATTACAAGTACTGCCTATACAGCGCAAACCCCCAAATGAATGTACATGCCACAGTAATATTAAGTTGATTTATCTTCGTGCAATCATGGACATGCACATACAAATATACCCTACTAAGCCTAGCGCGCTTAATCACTATGTTGAGAGTGCTGGCTTTGGTGTCGGGTGTTCAATCCCAAACGCAGGCAGAGAAAATGTATTTCAACAAATGTTCCTAGCCGTGAAGGCTAGGTCTGGACAGTACTATGAAAGCTTTATTATGGTCACCTTCTCTACGGAGCCTACCTACCTCCAGGGCCTCCCGTCCGGAGCCTTGCCTGATTTTAGAGATTAGCTATGAAATTTGGATATTAACATTAATTACTAGAATTACGCAGGCCTCCGGACAGAACCTCGCGGAGTAAGGAGGGCTCAAAATAAACCGATTATTATTATTGCACCCAATTGCTCAGTAAACGCTCGATTCTTACATCTCGCATGTAAACAAGCGATGCATCATCATCCTGCACTATGAAACTGGTGCTGATATATCTTTAACGTTCATATCAGGCATGCGTCGCCCTAGTTAGTATATTTAATTATGCTGTAGGTCTTGATTTCTTCCTAAAAATGTAAACTTAAAATAAAAAAAACAAAAAAAATGAATAACACATTTTCTTCTTTACTTAGAGTATAACATGGCACCTTGAGAAATAATGTCTAAATGTATATTTATTAATAATCTAATTTATTTATTTCACTCCAAACACCAAAGACCTCCTAATGAAATTAATGAAAGAATATGATCCTTCCGGGATTCGAACCTGGGTTACCACATACAGATCTAAAACACTAACCATTACACCATCAAGACAGTTAAAGGTTAAGTGCATGACTACGATTGTATATCCATTTATCGAATACTGGGTATCATTCTTATCATGTACTCAGACCCAACTGGACACTAAATAGTGTAATGTTTAAGTGACAGGAAAGAATTTATGAGGCACAGATCTCTAAGGACCGGCCTCGTTATGAAATGTTTCTGAACCTATAGGAATAATCTAAATTATAAACTTCACTAAACAAAAAAAGTTAAGCTAACCTCGGTTTAAATATAAGGTTCTCCAATTAATTTATCCTTTCTTAATAGTGTGTGGACCCATAGGATCCTTTATATATATATATATACTGCAACAGGTTGTAGCCATAACCTCTACATTCAGATTTTCATCTCTAGTCTAGCGCTGCGGCTCGCTTGGTCCAGCACCCTTGCTTCTCCTTATTTCGGCTAGACAGCTTGTCGTCAGGGGGATGTTGAATTATTCAGCTCCCTCTTGATGTATTCAGTAGTATCTCCACCTTCATCCTAGTGCAACGCCGTAGAAAAAGCATGCACCGCTAACAGGTATTCATAGGCAACTGAATACTTGGTTGCAAGCTCAGGGTATGGGATGAAACTGCAGGTTTTGGTTGTCGCTGCCTCTTGTACAGTCATTAATACTAATCTCTGACCAGAGACGCGTGGCGAGCTATTATTATGACCACATACAAGCCACGTATTGACAAACAGCCTCTTCACTACGGGGGCGGGGCAATTAACTATAACCAGTTGATTTGAAGCTTTCTACTCCTCAGACCTCTGATATTGCAATATGTGTATGGTTTCTCTTCCATTATAAAGTATTCTGCGTTTATTGACAGGAACCAACATTTCATTCAATCGATCTTTTATTGGGCAATTTCTATCAAGTAAATATGCATGTGCCAATATTTGTGGGTTTTGGCATATTATATAATAATAATTTCTGGTTTAACGGCATTCACTGATAACACCTTTTTACCATCCAGTTATACCTCCAGTTATACCAATATATACTTTTATCGGGTATTGTGATTTCCAAATAAGCTTATATTTTGTATAAGCTCTCATATTTAGTGAGTTAGTCAGAAACAAATATATTATTCCTAGAGCTGAAAACTAACCTAACCTAAACTAAACTAACCTAATCTAACCTAACCTAACCTCATCAATTTTACCTAGTTCCATGGTGGTAAGCCTGAACAGATAGAACTTTGCACTTTGCCGGTGTAGCAAAGTATAGAGGGGTCTTCCTAAAGAATCGTGCTAATCTCTACCTAGTGTCAGAGAGAAATAGAGGCTAAAATAATCTCAAATTATACAGTGAATGATGAGGGGAGAGAGTAGTTTAGCAGGATAAACAGGTGTATAGTATTATCAATGGAGAGGAATTTGGTATAAAGTTTAAAAATGGTTGCTAAATAGCATCAATACAAAAGGTTTGATCATTAAAGTTGCCTCAATTTAGAGAACATAAGTAATTGCTCAATCTAGTGATTCACAAACATAATAAATTACACGTCCTTATATCTGTAATATTTTAAATGACTACTAATCAAACAGAATCATAATTAATAAGCCTCGTTTGGGTCAGTAGGTTTGGTGCAGAAATCTGTGTCCTTATGACTCCGTCTTCCCAACATACAGATTATTTGGTAAACAACATTACCAATGTAATTAATAATACACCGACCATGACTCTCATGCACATGGAAAGTAGATTTTTGATACAATATATATACATAAATTAAATCTTAAAAAATTGAATTAACTGTAATGTAGAAACAGTAGATTTAATCTTGATATATTTAATTAGTCAGAATGTCAACAAATTAAACTTCATATATACCGAATAATCCTCTGATGAATTTTTGAGATAACTCCATTAGTTTAGCTTAAAAACACAGCCTTCGGATGTAATATCCACAGGCTTTCTTAAATTCAAACCTGTAAGTCATCTTTGTAAGATGTTCTGATGCACGCCACTTTATGTTAAATAAGATTATACAAATGAGTTTGGTCGTTCTCGTATTTTAATTTGTACGCAACCCTAAGGTAGACCAATTGACAATATATATATATATATATATATATATATATATATATATATACTGTATGTATGTGTGTGTGATTTGTCAGACTGGTCAAAACGTCTGATTATGATTAAATTCCCTGAACGCATCATTTCACTTCCATATACAAAACGACTTCATTTCGATAAAAAACATTTATACAAGATTCATATGCATCTTTGAATCATTAAGGCTAAACTGTGAATCACTTTGGGATATTATATAATTATAACACCATTATTTCGCTTGGGTTCAATACAGCCTTAAATGTGCGTATACCTATTATTATATGGCTCGTCAGTGTACAGTACAACCTGTCCGAACTAGGTTACTTATAAAAAATGGCGACTCTCCACAAAACAAATGAAACCCAAGTCCTCAGGGATTTCTTTTAATTAGGCTGGCATTCCCACTCCCGGCACCGAGTCTGTCCTCTCCTTGCTTCTCACTCACTATATTTTTCTTTGACGGGATTTTCAGTCATAATATTTCTTTTTCTTGTGAGAGCTGAAGACTGTGTTTCATTTTTAAATGTTCATATATATTTGTTTTATTTGTATGTCATTGGTTTTATATTTTGAGAGGTCTTAACAAGAATACTTTGTAGGTTATATTATTTAGTTAATATTATTAGTATTACATCAAATATATCTCACGCCGTGGTGTAGTGGATTAATAGCTTGGAGACTCGTTCTGAATGTTGGAGGTTCGATCCCGGCTGGGAATATTTAAGTATATATATATATATATATATATATATATATATATATATATATATATTATTATTTTTTTATGTGAGTGATGAAGACAAAAGCCAAACTGCATGTGGCAAGTGCCTCCTCCAGAGTTGGAAGAGTGACAGGGTCAAAATCAAGAGACATTCGAGCTAAAATGGCTGGACACACGGAGTTTGAAGCAATTTAAGTCATAGAAAGAGGGAAAGACTGATATTAGGAGAGAGTTCCAGAGCTCAGCTGTTGAATAGAAGAAAGATTGAGAATAAAGTTTCACTCTAGGGTTGTAGAGTTACACAGAGTATGGGTGGGATTATGTTGCAGGACGGGTGCTACGTGTTCTACAAAGAGGGGATGGTATACACTGAGAGAGCTCTGTGGAACACTGATCATTGTAATAACGGTAGAGTAGTGAGAGAGATGCAACATTGTGGAGAAGAGAGAGAGACTGCAGATAATTGGTGAGTGGACATGAGTAAATGAGAGGGAAGGCTTTCTTTTCTACTTTGTCTAGAAGTGCTGTGTGAAAGGATTCTCCCCACACATTTGAACAATACTCACTACATGGATGCACTGTGCCCCTGTACAGAGCAAGAAGCTGCGCAGGGGTAAAGAACCCACGGAGGCGGTTGAGTACACCCAGCTTCTTGGAAGCTGGTTTAGCAAGAGTGGTATTATTATATTTCCAAGAGAGATCAGAAGAAAAAGAGACACCGAGAATATTAAGAGAAGATGAAGGGTTAATTTGCATGTTGATGAAGAGCAAGTCATAGTTTTCTGGAAGGGGGCGACGAGTAGACAGATGGAGAAATTGAGTTTTCGAAGCATTGAGAGTAACAAAGTTTTCTCTGCCCCAATTAGAGATAGTAGAGAGATCAGAAGATAGGTATTTTATGGCCTCCTTACGTGAGTTTTGGAGTTCCTGATGTGAATGATTTTGTGGAAGGCTAGTTGAACAGTGTAATGTAGAGTCATCAGCATATGAGTGTATGGGGATGGAGGTGCAGTTGAGGTCATTAATGAATAATAGGAAGAGAATTGGAGAGAATTGGATGGAACCCTGAGGAACACCGGAGTTGATAGGTTGAGGAAGTGAACGGTGGCCGTCTACAACTGCAGCTATGCAACGGCTGCAAAGGAAATTAGAGACAAAGGCACAGATTGAAGGGTAGAAACCGAAGGAGGGTAGTTTGGAAATGATGGATTTGTGCCAGACTTTATCCAAGGCCTTCAATAGCTCAACAGAGAAAGTCTCACCGAAGTCCCAAATGGAGGATGACCAGGAGTTAGTAAGATAAGAAAGAAGATCACCAGTAGAGCGGCCCTTACGGTAGCCATACTGGCGGTCTGAGAGTAGGTTATGGGAAGATAAATGCCTAAGAAATTTTGAGGTAAGAATAGTTTAAAACACTTTAGAGATGCAAGAAATAAGAGCAATTGGACGATAGTTGGAGGGTTGAGAGCGGTCACCCATCTTTGGGACAGGTTGAATGAGAGCGAACTTCCCGCAAGAAGGGAAGACAGAGGAGAGACAGAGCCGTAAGAGTTTGCCTAGGCAGGGAGTCAGCACGAAAGCACAGTTTTTTAGTACAACAGGAGGAACACCGTCTGGTCTGTATGCCTTCTTAGTATTAAGCCCAGAGATTATGATATTAGGCATAAGTAGGAGAGAGGGGGATGGAGAGGGAGGAATAGCACCGGAATCATCCAAAGTGGAGTTTCTAGTAAAAGTGTTAGCGAAGAGTTCAGCTTTGTCAGAGGAAGAAGTGGCGGTACTGCCGTCAGAGCGGAAAAGGGTAGGGAAAGACGAAGAAGAAAAATTGTTGGAGATGTTTTTGGCTAGATGCCAGAAGGCTTGGGAAGAGTTGGATAGTTCAGTGCATTTATTATTGATGTAAGAATGTTTGGCGAGTCAAAGAACAGATTTTACTTAATTCCGGGTAGAAACATTCGAAGTATGAGATTCTTGAGTATGAAGGCGACAGTACTGTTAGAATGCTTCCTCCTTATTGCAGACAGCAGTAGAACAAGCATGAGTAAACCAAGATTTGTTTGCATTAGTCTGAGAGAAAGAAAAGGGAATATATGCTTCCATGCCCGAGAGGATTACCTTGGTAATGCGTTCAGCACTCTCCGAGGGTCCCCGGCCACAGAGGCAGAAGTCATTCCATGGAAAAATCAGAGAAATACTGCCAGGGAGCCTCCCAGTCAGCATCGCCAAAGTGCCACAAGCGCCGCCGGCTGGGAGGATCGGGTGGCCGTACCGGAGTGATAGGACAGGTGACAGATAAGTTTATGTTCAGAGGAGCCCAAAGGAGAGAAAAGATTTACAGTATAAGCAGAAAGGTTTGAGGTTAGATATAAGTCAAGAATGTTGGGCCAATCTCAGAAGCGATCTGGGATACGAGTGAGTTGTTGGACTAACTACTCTAGGTCATTTAGTATAGAAACGATGTGGGCTTGTTCACCAGGTTGGTCAATGGAAAGAGAGGAGCGGGAGCTAGACTGAAAGTATATGTTTGGTGGCTTCTATCTATCTATCTATCTATATGCTCAGGCCCAATCCCCATTTTGGGGGTAGCTTAAGGCTTGGTGGCTTAAGATTGATAAAAGTTTAACACCTTACGAGCGGCCTATGCGGTTTATTTATATGTACCGCCCAGCGGGGTGTTTTTAGCCAAAATAGGGCTGTTTACGTGATCATTTTCATGCCTAAATAAGACCCAGAACGTAAAACAAGTACCTATCCCTGAAAGGGCATAAACAGAGCTTTCGAATGACACCATAACGATCCTTTTATGATGGCTAGTTTTCTTGCAATAACCGTGCAACGCGAGTGCAAAAAGCATGTAATTCGGTACTTTCCCCATATAATTCAGTATGTAGCGAGTGAGAGAGGGAGGAGGGAGCTGAGATTCGTGTCAGTAGGTTCGCCGCGGTGGTCTGGAGCAGTCATACGCTCGCTAGTCTCCTGCCACCACTTGTCTCTCTCTCTCAGCAACATTACGTGCTGAAATTGCCACTCGACCTATGTCGAGCGCCGCCACATAGTCCAGCTTTATTTAACTCGACTTATGTGGTGAGCCGCTAATTAAGGGTTAAGGTACCAGGCGAGAATTGCTCTAATGTATTGACGGAGAAGTGCTCATGTGACACCGGCTTAAGTTGAATAAAATTGTCTACAGCTAGGTGTAATAACACAAAATTGGCGTTATGTAACATAATGAGTCATGAATTCTGTGTTTACCTTGAGTTACTGTACAGTCAGCGGCAAAATTCCTGTCGCCTCTCCTGCCTAACCGTGATCAGCGATATTCATAGACTCGAAAATGTTAGGTATACAAAATGTGCATATTTCTACTAGCAGATGGCACAGTGTAAGGTGTGTGGTTGTGAGGGCGTAGGGTGCTGGGGGTGGGAAGGGGTTAGAGTTGTTAGGCAGGGGAGGCGACAGGACTTTAGCCGCCTGTAGTACACTGACACTGACAAACATAGTGGGTTTCGTGAGGTCGTGAAAATAGTAGTTAAAGGGAGGTGGGGTGGGGGGGGGGGGTGCATTCTGGACCCCCTTCTCCCTCATGTTTAGCACTTTGAAATTTCAAGACATTTACTTCATTAGTTTGGCGATTGTATGACCTTTCGTTTCATTTAGCTCTCCAGTCTTTTCCTAAAGAACGAGAACGAGCCTATAATTTAGGAGGAACCAACCTTCGGCCGAGGCAAATTTATTTATGTTTGTATTTTTATTGTATTTTTTTTTTTTTTTTTTTTTGTAGCTTGATGGAGGTCTAGGGAGGAAATAATAAAAATATACCGGTATATATACAAATAATAATAATAAAATATATATATAAATAAATACATAAATAAATACATATACAAATAAATAATAATTTCCCTTTAAAGTCTCCATAATAATATAGACTTATACATCGGAACCTTTGAAGTAATAAACTCATCTAACATCAGGATGGAAGGATACATCACGATAAAAAAATATATATAATGTTTAACACGTTGCTATACATCTTTGATTGTCGTCAGTGCATAGTTGACCACAGAAGTTCTGTTCCTCATGGTGATCTAATGTAAGGAAAATTAAATGAATTAATTGCGAGTATGGTTTCTTTTAATTATCAGTTGACTAATCAGATGAGTTAACCACTGCATACGAAACTACACTCGTAATGCAATCATGCTCATTATATTGCCATGCATAAGATCACGGAGAGAAACAGAACACATGTGGGCAGCTGTACCTCTTGGCCTTTAATATACACAAGTCAGATGTGCACTAGACTTGCTTCATATTTAATTAAGTTGGTTAATAGTTTCAGTAGCGTAATCCTGAAAGCTTAAACCCGCTCGTATTTAATAATAAATTACTTCACACTCGGCTAATTCGGCCATGTGGAGCGCGGAAATCTATATGAGGATCATTATATATTAAGTCAAATCTCGTGTATATATAATTATCAAGAACTGCAATCAAACTCGGTCTCTTCATATTTCAGTACGTTAGTTAACCCCTTCAGTACGATGATGCCCTTTACATTATATTCTGGCTATCTATAAACAATTATATGCAGCTAAAAGGAAGGCTTTGTGGGAGTAAAGACGTTCAAGATGTTTTCCTATGACGCCTAGAGGTCCTATACAAGTTTATAAAAATCGTCTAATGGTTGCCGAAATAAACGAAAAGGTTACTTTAGTAGGTCATGGAGAATACAATTTAATAGTGGCCCCTCCATCATTTACGATATTGCCTATTAGTATAATAGTCTCCATTCAACATCCCGCGTCAGCATTTTTAATCTACCGCCACGGAAGTATCATGGAGTACTCATCATAAGTGCACGCTTAATTCCCTTATGGGATCGTCATTATGATTGGGTACCCTACAGAAAAAACTCTGTAAAAAATAAAAAAGAAAAATTAACATAATATTTGTTATCATATGACTTTCCATATGTGGATTTCTTGCGTTTTGCTTCCCCGACTCCAGGCCCTCTAGCGGCCATCTTCGTCCTTCCTACTTCCGCGGCCATACAAGCCAGTGGGGTGCCGCCGTCGCTACCACTTCATTCGACATTTCCAGCGCTTCTAGTGAGTCCTTGCTCATTTGTATACACCTGCGTTGTAGTGAACAGGTTTAGATTAGCTAGCAACGGCTGCCCCATTGGTATGTCCGCAGGAAGTGTGTAAATTAGGGTACTATTGTAACAGGCGCCTACATATCCCAGGATCTTCGCGCCACGTGTGTTATTATTATGTTGTGTTTGCGCCTTTAGCTTTTGATATCATAGCTAGGAGGCTACCACTCTACAAGATTATGCTTCAGGCCATCACTAAGAGGCAGTTGCATATATTAATTGTGTTTTTTTAGCAGATGCTCTAGTCTAAGGGTGACTGCACGTGGTGCTACACCTTCTAAAGTCCGTATTTGCTTGCGGGGCCCTGTCGGGGTCCTCCCTCATCTGGTTGCGGTTGCGGGGTCTTCGGAGCGTCGTCTACCTGTGATGTCTCGTCGAGCCACGTGGCCAACCTGGTTAGGGGTCTCCAGTGTAGGCTGCAGGTAATTTAGGATTCTGAATTCTCTGTTTATCTTTAAGCCTATGTGTGCCCCTGGTGTTTTTACACGTGTGCTTTGCATGTTATGTGGGGGTTGGGAGACGTTCCTGTTTTTGTGTGTGGGTTTTGAAGAGAGGAGCTGTGCTCTGCCTCCCCTCTCTAAAATTTTGGTTGTTCGTGTCCGGCGGCCCCGTGCAGCAGGGCCCTGGTTACCCGTCTTCAAAACGGGTAGGGAACAACCAAATGTCCCGGCGTGGTAAGCTGAACCACAATCCTTCCGGCGGGAATGCGAATTCCTACGGGAGCTCTGAACTCGGCCCGCCGAGTTAACTCGCCCTGTCCACAATTGTCACGCGGTAAAGACTTCCTCGCCCTGCGGCGCCCCAGTCAAGTGTGCAAGTGTTAAGATACGTCATACGGCAGATAGTCATACACTAACGGTCTAATAGGGCCTATAACACTTGTCATTGGAACTCTGTTTAAAATGTGTTAAGTGTTTAGACCGCTCTAGAGGCTTGTGGGTGTCAAAGCGTTATTCCGTCTGTGCCGACTTGAAAACGGCTTTGTTCACCAAGAAAGACTTGTCGTGCTTGGCAGCTTTGCAAGAAATAAAGGCCATTTTTAACACTTATGCCAAAGGCACAGCCCATAAGGCTCTTCACTGTGATGA
Organism: Paralithodes platypus; assembly: GCA_032716605.1. Classification (NCBI taxonomy): domain Eukaryota; kingdom Metazoa; phylum Arthropoda; class Malacostraca; order Decapoda; family Lithodidae; genus Paralithodes; species Paralithodes platypus. Next base: position 41,730,033 of record CM064480.1, on the reverse strand, counting down.
CGAGGCCCTCTGGGAACAATTAATAATAAAGTCCCCTCTGGTCAAATCAGCCTCCCATAAATCTGTTAGGCCTAAAGTGAAATCTAAAAACCTTCCCAAAGAGGTAGTGAGTAGCAGCAGTGGCACTGACAGTGAAATTACCGAGGTTGCCCCCCCGACCGACCAAAAAGGCGTTCAACCTCACCAAAACGTAAGTTGAGGATGAGGTCGAGGTCTCCCCGAAGACAGTCCCGACACTCTTCGGCTGAGTCTTCCCGGTCTAACAAGCACCGGAAGGAGGACTCTAAGTCACGTAGTGGTAGCCGGAAAGAGACCCCACAGCCACCGCCCACTTCCCCCATCTCCGACGCACCCGACGCTGAAGCCGGTGGCTCAGAAGTGGGGACAGAAGACATGGAGTCCCAACCGGGTCGTGAACAATCTTTGAGTGTACCGCCTGATTTCACCTTTGCTATTCCTAAGTTGAATTATGTGCCACTTACTAGCCTCTCAGCCGGACCTAGACGAGTCCTGGCCGAGCACTATAAGGATTTACCTTCAGGTTCACAACTTTTTGATAGCTCCCAAATAATCCAAGACTCACAGCCACCCGAGGCGCGGGGGTGCTGGCGTCAATCGGAGCCATCTAATGACAGGGTTAGAGTAAGTCAGGAAACATTGATTGAGAGTAATATTGAAATGTTATCTTCGTCTGTCCCTGATTTGGTGTGGCCACCGGCGGATCAGGCGCCGGAGGCACAACAGGATATAAATGAGGAGGTTGAGTTAAGTGGGGAGCCGGAGGAAGTGCCTTTATCCTCGGCTCCACCGGGTCTAACAGGTGATGAGTCTGAAGATAGCTCTCAATCTTCTAAGGGATCCCACAGTAAGTGTGTTACCTCAGATGAAATAAGTGATATTTTACATAAAGTAATGCAACAGTATAATCTCCCTACCTCCTCTGACGCCCCTGCCAGTCTACCTGTAGTTTCCACGAGTCACTCCATGAGAAGACCTCTACAACCTTCGTGTTTTCTTACCCCCCTGGCCTCTGTGCCTCCTATGTCCTTGTCTCCGTCAGTAACCGCGGCTTCCAGCACCACAGTGCCAGCCACACTTACTACCACTAATGTTAGAGTAATCTCGGATATCACTCCTCCTCCCTTAGATAAGGTTCCTCAGAGGAAAGGCCCCATGCCTCTCCTCTATGGACCTGACTGTTCTTGGGTTCCGGCAGTGCCACTAAACCCACAATTAGCACAACCCACCATTTCGGGAGACCTTCCGGTCCCTAGTGAGTGGAAAATTGAGATTAACAAAAACAGAAAGCTCAGGGCTAAGGACGTAGCGGGGAGAATACTGGATGTATCAATCAAAGCTATACCTAGTTCTTTTAATCCGGATTTCTTTGTTCATATGGTTGCCCCGGCAGTTCCTGCCGTCTCATCTGCACAACTCTTTGCGGACTGGTCTAAAGCCGATGCATTAATGATGTCAAGGCTTTGAATGCTCTCACGCCGTAACTGGATACAATTCCGGTACTGGATCAGTCGCATACGCCAGTCATGCAAATGAGCAGATAGGGGTGGGTCCCTGGGTAGATTGGGAGTTAGAGGCTCAGGTATTTACATCAACTATTACGTCTAAGTCCTCTCATCAGGTTCCACAGGAAACTCATAATTATTTCTCGTTACCTGTAAAGATGGCTGACGGGGTGTCGCCGGATTTGTTTGCCTTTTTAGCGGCGCCCAAAGTAGCCCTCCACACTCTAGATGAACCCTTTTGCACTCCTCCGGCAGCTCACTTGGAAAGGGATTTTAAATTACGAAACAAAGCCTACGGATGTTCTCTCAGTATTTAGTCAACCGCCAGGTTGCTGTCTCTCTTAACAGAACTATCTCGGCCATTGCTGACCCACATGTTAGGAAGGCCATTGAATTGTCACGTAGAATTTTATTGCAAAACTCTATTCAAACCTAAGGAGACATCAAAATAGCAATCATGGAAGCGGTTCAAGCCCGTCAGGATCTAAGAGTGCACCTAGTAAAAAAGTTACCGGATGACATTGGGCGCCGGGTAACTCTTTCGCCGGTACTCACTGTCTCCCTTCTTAACTCAGAAACGTGGAGTGTAGTCTTTAATATGGTCAATGGGTGGAAGCAGATTACCTCCCAAGCTAGGAGAGAACCATTTAAGAAGCCTTTTCATAAGCCAAAGAGAGGAGGTAAACCTAACCAACCGCATGCTAAACAGTCCTCTAGAGATCCCAGAACTCCTCCTCAGCAGGGAAGTACTCAGCCCAAGCCCAAACAAGGTAAATATTCAGGGTATAGAGGTAAACCACACCAGAAGCCAAATCAGGGGCAGACGTCAGCCAAAACTAGCCAGCCATCTGATACCAGCCCACCTCCCCCTCCAAAAAACTAGCCACCCAAACTCTCAGTCTCCCAGTGCCGTGCTTAGGCGTGTCGGATTCAAGAGTTGTTTCTCCGAACAGGCCCAGTTTGCAAACTGGGTCATTCCAGTTATTCCGCTCGGCCTGGCCCAAGAAAACTTGTGCCCGGAAAGTAGTGAGCAAAGGGATCACCTGGCGGTGGATCCGGCGACCTCAACTACGTCAGGCGCTGGAATGCAACAATGTTCCACAGGAGGTGGAGGCCCTGGTCCAAGAAATTATCTTCAAGGGGGTCATTGTACCAGTAAAACCAACTTGCCCAGTATTCACCTCCAGACTTTTCTTAGTGCCAAAAAGGGATAGTGTGCAAATGCGACCGGTATTGGATCTCTCGCATCTGAAGACGTTTATCAAGAATTCACCCTTCAGGATGCTTACAGTCAATCATATCAGGCTCACTCTACCACCGCAAGGCTGGATGTGCTCAATAGATCTCAAAGACGCCTATAGTTATGTCCCTATAAACAAAAGGTTCCAGAAATATCTCGCTCTGGGGGTCAGGCAGGAGACTTATGTCTTTCGAAAAATGCCTTTTGGGTTGAACCTGGCACCGAGAATTTTCACAAAATTAGTCCGGCAAGCCCTTTTGCCTTTGTTGATCCAGGGCATAAAGGTGTTTTGGTATCTAGACGACTGGCTAGTGGTGGCAGAGTCAGAGGAATTATGTCACATTCATGCAAACCAAGTATTAAATCATGTGCAAAACCTAGGGTTCAAGGTGAACTTGGCGAAGTCTCTCCTTGTTCCCACACAGAATATTCAGTGGATAGGGCTGGTCTGGGACACCACCAATCTAACTCTTACTCAGAGTGTGGACAATCGGGGCAGATTTCGCAGGAAACTGTTTTGTTTTCTCCACAGTCTGAATACATCCAGGAAAGCGTGGGAGTCCCTGATCGGCTCTCTCAACTGGATCCAATTAACTGTGAAGTTAGGCCGGTTGAAAGTGAAGAGATTAATCTTGGAGGGCAACAAAGTTTTTCCTCTCTCGCCAGAGAAGAAATTATGGAAAATTCCTCCATTAATCCACAGCTTACTATGGGTCTGGCCCAAGCCCGAAATACTATACTCTATGACAACATGGGTTTCTCCACCACCTACGGTATGGATAGACACAGACGCTTCCGGAGCGCTAGGTTGAGGGTATCAGTCAAATCTACAGTAGGCCATCAAGGGCAGGGCACTTGGACCCAAGACAATAATTTTCACATCAACAAGCAAGAGCTTTTAGTTCCTCTCTTTTTTTTCTAAGATCACCCTAACTGCAGTCCATTGTATTCAGAAACAAGGCTCGGTGAGGTCCCGAGAGTTGCTGAAAGAGTCAGAACAGATCTTTGCCCTGGCCAAATCGCGGGGCATTCACCTACATGCAGCATATCTCCCCGGCGTGTCGAACGTCTGGGCAGACGCTCTATCCCGGAGGCGGAGCACCTTAGTAGAATGGGCTATCAAACAAACCGTCTTTGACAGAATGATTATGAGGCCTTACCCTCCACAAGTGGATCTGTTCGCATCCAAAGGAGAATCACAGACTCCCTCTCTTCCTAACTCGCCAGGGGGTGACCCCGGCGGGGGGACCAGATGCATTATTGGAGGACTGGAACAAGTGGACTTCATTTATCTTTTTCCTCCACCAGATTCTGTGCTAATGTGCCGGGTGATTCACAAACTAAGAGGTTACCGGGGCTTAGGTTCGATGATCGCGCCGTTATGGCCGGCTCAGGCGTGGTACCATCAGTTGCAAGAATGGTGCAGGACCCCGGTGACTCTCCTGGTCTCCGCATTCCACTTAGAGACAATTGACAACCTTCGGACCTCGCTCAGTTTTGCCTTCTGGACATTTACAACGCAAAATGGTTAGCTCAATTTGGGGAAAGTTTCACAAATTAACTTATGAACCAAAATACCATGTCTACCAGGAGACAATATCAATCACATTGGAAAACGTTTACAACCTGGATTGTAGAGTCAGGGCAAACGGATGCCTTGGGAGCCTTAATTTTCAAATACCTAGATTATCTATTTGAGCAAAAACGTTTTTCAGTATTCACATTAAAAAATCACCTATCAGCCATCAGAACTCCCTTCTTTGATCTCACTGGTCTTTCCATACCGTAGGCGGAGGAGAAAGGGTTTATGAGGGCGTGTTTCACCCTCCACCGCGTCAACTCATGCCCACCTGGTCACTAGACAAAGCCTTATCATTGCTTTAATCACGTAAATACAATAACTCGCCGGATTTTGATTCACTCTTAAAGAAGGCTGTTTTCCTGATGACTCTTGCCACAGGGAATAGGGTGTCTGAGCTGGCGGCGATGAGCAACGAACCTAATTGCCTTAGGTTTGGGAGACTGCACGATCATGTGAAAATCGCGCCGTCTCCCACTTTCATAGCAAAAAATTAGCATTCTGATCATGTGTTTTCTGAATTTTCTGTCCCAGCATTGAAACGCGGACACTCTCATCATATTTTATGCCCAGTGCTAACTAAGTTTATGAGGGCTGCGCCTCCTCACCAATCAGGTGCTCTATGGGTGAACCAGGCAGGTAATCGTGTTACGAGAAGAAAGTTAGCTTCTCTGTTAGTAGACGTCATTAAAGAAAGTAACCCCAGCGTGGTGGGCAGGGCTCACGACATCAGGAAATAGGCAGTCTCTCTTCGGTTCTTATAAAACTTTTCGATAGAAGACATTGCTAATACTCAATTATGGGCGTCCAATCATACTTTCGTAACACGTTACCTGTCGGTCGCTTTCAATAAACCAAAGTGTACCTGTGTAGCTTTACGACAACAGGTCCAGTAGATTATGTTCTATTGTGTAAGATTTGTTTAAAGAGAAAAGGGGGGGGGGGGGAGGATGCGGAATAGCCCATACCTCACTAAGTCCCCGTCCGCCGGAGAACTGTGATAAATCATGAGCTGTGATCGAAGTGGTTGTACAGTTCAACAAATTTTATTTTATGTTAATTTTAAGAAGAAATCTAGCATAGTTGCAACTATGTAGTATTATCAGAATGCACAAACATATATTATACTGTACAAATATTGTTAAGGTTAGAACTAAATTCTACAGAGTTATAGTTCCATTTATGGGAACACATGCGTGCCCCCAAAAGTATCATGCATAGATCTTAAGGAAAAGATCTGGTCATGAGTAAGCAGACTTTCTTGATGTCACGCACTGCTTACAATCTTTTATATTTTTTACATATTGTTTGCATACAATAAAACTTTAAAAAAAAAATACGGATTATTTTGTCCCCTGAGGTTAGGATATTGTCACGAATGTCCCCCTCCAGATTTGGTATTCAGGCAATATCGTCAATGATGGAGGGGCCACTATTAAATTATAGGTTTGATTCCCGGAGGGAAGTAGAGAAAACCTAATATTTAGTAGGGCCCCGTAATCATTGACGATAAAATTACCCTCCCATCCATCCCACTTCCCATTCGTTGATTTCTAGAGTTGTATCTTGGTATATCAGTGAAGGACGAAGATGGCCGCTAGACGGCCTGGCGCCGGGGAAGCAAAACGCAAGATATCCATATATGGAAAGTCATATGATAACAAATATTAAGTTAATTTTTCTTTTTTATTTTTTACAGAGTTTTTTCTGTAGGGTACCCAATCATAATGACGATCCCATAAGGGAATTAAGCGTGCACTTATGATGAGTACTCCATGATACTTCCACGGCAGTAGATTAAAAATGCTGACGCGGGATGTTGAATGGAGACTATTATACTAATAGGCAATATCGTCAATGATTACGGGGCCCTACTAAATATTAGGTTTTCTCTACTTCCCTCCGGGAATCAAACCTATATTTCCGTAAAATTTCCTAGAAGCCATTTTAACAGCTGAAAATATATATATTCCTCCGAACGGTGACTATATGTATATTTTACTCTGGCTCTTATTAAGGGGAGGCAGATCGTTTTTCTGGACCTTCTCCCTCATGTTTAGCATAATTATTTTTAGATTATAAGACGTTCGGCCCATTAGTTTGGTGTTTTTACCTTTTGCCTCATTTCGTTGTCAATTTTAATACCTTTCGTACCATTTACGTGTCGATTATTTCCTGGCGAGCAATAGCGAGCCTGAAATTTTAAGAAGAACCGGCCTTCGGCCGGTAAATTTTTCTACCGAAAAATTTACAAATTTATCTTGAATGGGGGTCTAGGGGGTGTTTTTCTAAGCTTGATGGAGGTCTAGCGAGAAAACTAAGGAACATATGAATTAATAGAAAAAAAAAAAAAAAAAAAAACGGTCTGTCTCCCCTTAAGCGATTAGACTTGGGAATGCCATATGTAAATCTATCTATCTATTTATTGCCGGCGCCCCTCCTACCACTCGACACAACTTTCCCTCATATTCCTCTCAACTCCATCCTTCTACCTCACTCACTCTACTCAGCGATGGGCTGGTCTATCAGAGTGAGACCTGAGCGATCTCTGCCATACCCATAGCTTACTCTGACTGTTCCTTTTACTTATATATTTTCTAAATCTCAAGTGACGGCGTCTCTTCCGTGGATTGACCTCCCAATCTACCAAGATTGGAAGCTAAAGCGTCACATTATTCCTTTGCCCCTCAACTTTCTCTTCATAATTGCTGAGGGGCACAGGGCCCTGGATGGGGCTTTGGTTTCCCGGGCGTTTACGCACCCTCTCAGCTCCCCGCCATGGAGTGGCTTCGGTCACCCAGGCTTTATTGTGGTCGGCAGGGAGGGTTCTGTGGGGGCGCTCGTTTATGGCCTTGGCCTTACTCGGGGCCTTGGGGCTGTTCGGCCAGGCAGCTTGGGGAACAACAACAACAACAACAACAACCTCACTCTCGGTCTGACTCTCCCTCTTTGCCCTTCCACCCCACTCTCATAAACGTTTTAGTCAGTCTCTCCTCACCATACGCTTCACATGGGCGAACCACCTCAAGGTGTTCCTCTTCACACTCTCCAGCACACCCACATCCACCCCACATCATGTTCGTACTTCCTCATTCGTCTGTCTGTCTTTCCATGTAACTCCACACACACTACTCAGCTCCTCAGGTAACTTATTTCCACCCCTCTCACTCATGATATATATCTCTCTAACAACGTACATGCTTCATTCCCGTACAGCAATGGTGGGATTACCACTCTATCATGTAGTAACTTCTTTACTTCCATGCTTGCTACCGTATTCCTTGTCACTGCTTTCAGAATTCCTACAGCCCTCTTCCCTTGTTGCACCATCGTCACACTTCACCCTCTATACTCCTATCATTGTTGCACCATCGTCACACTTCACCCTCTATACTCCTATCATTGTTGCACCATCGTCACACTTCACCCTCTATACTCCTATCATTGTTGCACCATCGTCACACTTCACCCTCTATACTCCTATCATTGTTGCACCATCGTCACACTTCACCCTCTATACTCCTATCATTGTTGCACCATCGTCACACTTCACCCTCTATACTCCTATCATTGTTGCACCATCGTCACACTTCACCCTCTATACTCCTATCATTGTTGCACCATCGTCACACTTCACCCTCTATACTCCTATCATTGTTGCACCATCGTCACACTTCACCCTCTATACTCCTATCATTGTTGCACCATCGTCACACTTCACCCTCTATACTCCTATCATTGTTGCACCATCGTCACACTTCACCCTCTATACTCCTATCATTGTTGCACCATCGTCACACTTCACCCTCTATACTCCTATCATTGTTGCACCATCGTCACACTTCACCCTCTATACTCCTATCATTGTTGCACCATCGTCACACTTCACCCTCTATACTCCTATCATTGTTGCACCATCGTCACACTTCACCCTCTATACTCCTATCATTGTTGCACCATCGTCACACTTCACCCTCTATACTCCTATCATTGTTGCACCATCGTCACACTTCACCCTCTATACTCCTATCATTGTTGCACCATCGTCACACTTCACCCTCTATACTCCTATCATTGTTGCACCATCGTCACACTTCACCCTCTATACTCCTATCATTGTTGCACCATCGTCACACTTCACCCTCTATACTCCTATCATTGTTGCACCATCGTCACACTTCACCCTCTATACTCCTATCATTGTTGCACCATCGTCACACTTCACCCTCTATACTCCTATCATTGTTGCACCATCGTCACACTTCACCCTCTATACTCCTATCATTGTTGCACCATCGTCACACTTCACCCTCTATACTCCTATCATTGTTGCACCATCGTCACACTTCACCCTCTATACTCCTATCATTGTTGCACCATCGTCACACTTCACCCTCTATACTCCTATCATTGTTGCACCATCGTCACACTTCACCCTCTATACTCCTATCATTGTTGCACCATCGTCACACTTCACCCTCTATACTCCTATCATTGTTGCACCATCGTCACACTTCACCCTCTATACTCCTATCATTGTTGCACCATCGTCACACTTCACCCTCTATACTCCTATCATTGTTGCACCATCGTCACACTTCACCCTCTATACTCCTATCATTGTTGCACCATCGTCACACTTCACCCTCTATACTCCTATCATTGTTGCACCATCGTCACACTTCACCCTCTATACTCCTATCATTGTTGCACCATCGTCACACTTCACCCTCTATACTCCTATCATTGTTGCACCATCGTCACACTTCACCCTCTATACTCCTATCATTGTTGCACCATCGTCACACTTCACCCTCTATACTCCTATCATTGTTGCACCATCGTCACACTTCACCCTCTATACTCCTATCATTGTTGCACCATCGTCACACTTCACCCTCTATACTCCTATCATTGTTGCACCATCGTCACACTTCACCCTCTATACTCCTATCATTGTTGCACCATCGTCACACTTCACCCTCTATACTCCTATCATTGTTGCACCATCGTCACACTTCACCCTCTATACTCCTATCATTGTTGCACCATCGTCACACTTCACCCTCTATACTCCTATCATTAGTAATCATTACTCACCACGCTGCCCAAATACTTAAAGGGGGTCACCGGCTTTTTTTTTATTTTTGTTTTCCTTTTGTCTCTTTCTCTGGCTTGTATCCATTCAGCCCCGTTCAGCCAACTGTTTTAAAACGTTTATCCCCATCCAAGTGTCGATTTCTTCCTGGCGAGCGATAGCGAGCCAGCATTGTATGGAGAAATCCGGCTTCGCCGGGGACATTTTTCTATCGAAAAATTTACAAATTTAGATTGCTGTAAAAACAAAATATATATATGCTGGCTCGCTACCGCTCGCCAAGGAAATATTGACACCTACTGTAGATGGGGGTAAACGTCTTAAAACACTAGGCTGAATGGGGCCGAATGAATACAAGCCAAAGAGAGAGGGAGAGAAAGATATAAAAAGGCCTGTGACTCCCCTTAATTGAGCTGACAGTCTCCATCACCTGACAGTGTAACTTCACTTCACACTCTGTGGCGGTATCGGCATCTCTCAATAACCATAGCCTTACTCATCGCTATTGATCTTTAGGTCTCATGGCTCTCACACAGTTCTAAACTTACTTAACAAACCCTGCAACTCTCACTTCTTATCAATCAGCAGAACTGTATAATCATTAAATAATAGAAGAAGCAACTTACATTCACTCTTTTCCCTTACCAAGGGTACTCCAAAATCCACTGTTCTTCCTTGTACTTCTTTCATGAATCCATATATATATATATATATATATATATATATATATATATATACAGTATTTTGAACAGCCATGGGGACATCAGACGCCCTTGCTTTAACTTCATATTCAGATAAAAAAAACTCACTCTGTTCATCCTCTACACGCATTGCTACCTTTGAACCCTTGTACATGTTCTTCACCGCTTCTAGCAATTTACCAAATACTCTGTATATTCTCAGTACTTTCCACAAACTTCCTCAATCAACTTTTTTCATAGGCTCACTCTCCAAGTTCATATCATAGTCGAGTGGTTAAAATTGAACTCGGAAAACACCATCAGTATAAAGTTACTTTCTTGTATTCCGCTTAACAAGAGAGGTCTTTATTAACCCTTTTCAGTATACGAGGGCATCCTTTATACTGTATCAGGCTAAGGAAGGGCGATTATATTCAGCTTAAGAAAGACCTCTAGGAATCAAAAGACTACCAACTTCCTCATACAACCCCTTCTCTCTTTCTCACAGATTTCTCCCTCTCATATAACCCAGTCTCTCTCACTGATTTCCCTCATAAAACCCCATCTCTCTCATAGATTTCCCTCATTTAACCCAGGCTCTCTCACAGATTTCCCTTATATAACAAAGCCTCTCTCACAGATTTTCCCCCTCATAATTATAACCCCGTCTCTCACAGATTGTTCCCTCTCATATAACTCAGTCTCTGAGTGATATATCCCTCATGTAACCCCGTCTCTCTCACAATTTTCCCCTTTCATATAACTCAGTCTCTCTCAGATATTTCCCTCATATACCCACATCTCTCTCACAGATTTTCCCATTTCATAATCATAACCATCACTCTCACAGATGTTTCCTACATATAACACCGTTTATCGCACAAATATTTCGTAAGTTGAATAAAGTCATCAAAAACCGACACACAGGAATGGAGCAAGGCGCCTTTATATACTCAAAGGGTAACATATATAAAAGGTCTCCCGTAGATGAAGGAATAAAGATATACTATAATGACAACATAAACATTCCGGCGTAGCTTCTCATTTCTGGCAGCCCATAATTTACTTATTACTGTTATCTTTTGTGTGTTTCTTCTCTCTCATATATATATATATATATATATATATATATATATATATATATATATATATATATATATATATATATATATATACTGTATATATACTCTCTCTCTCTCTCTCTCTCTCTCTCTCTAGCAATTAACTTGTTCACTGAACCATCGGAGATGTATTTGATATTCATTAGGCATATCTATCTTAGTTTGTCTATTGTATGTCTAGCATATATTCTACTTAATTAGATATATAATTATTTAAATGAACACTGAACACCTAAGAAGTAAAATAATTCCAAATACAAACATGCTCATATGTAATTCATTCTACCACTTCTCTCTCTCTCTCTCTCTCTCTCTCTCTCTCTCTCTCTCTCTCTCACACACACAAACACACTCACTCTCTCCCACCGCTCTCCCTTTATTCTTATCTCGACTCATTAAGGATTCTTTACGTAGCCGAGAAAAAAAATAAGTTTATTCCGTAACCTAGCATCTTTGTGTTCCTCCCCCCACAGGAAATTTATGTTTTTGTTCCTTCATTACTGGGTAGTAGGTCATATTATTCTAGCTCATTTATCTTTTGTTTTGTTTTCTTCCTGCCCCTCAATTCTAACTGTCTATTTTGACCATGCTTTGTCTGTCCATCTGTCTGTGTCGATACTGTTCAGCATGTCTTTCTATTAATAAAGTAGAAGTGCCGTTTTCGTATTTTGGAAAGAAAACTGCATACCCAATTCTGCCAATTAATTTGTTATCATCACAATTGACCACTAAGGGGATTCGATTATATATCGTCATTTTTGTATTTTTATTTTTTTCCACTGAACATTAGGCTAAATAGGAAAACTGTACACCCACGGTAGATTGTGTATAAATATATTAGTTAGCCTACACTAGGATACATTAATAGCATAATATTATCATTGATCAATGTTTTTATATTATTTTTAATACTTATCTGAATGTTGGCCTGTACATATTTTTTATAATAGAATACAGTACAACAAAATAACAAAATAACAAAACATGAAATTGACCTTGACCTTTGATAAATATAGGATTTAATGCTTTTCTGACCTTTGAATACCAATGACAGATATAGCTGTATATTTTTATTAGCGTTTATCCGCCAGTTAAGGAAAACTAAATATAACAATATAACTTTGGCCTTTCCCATTGATATTTGACCTTAACCTTATTAATTTAGATACGATTATTCTTCAAAATTATATATATACTGTATATACAGTATATATATATATATATATATATATATATATATATATATATATATATATATATACAGTATACAGTATATATACTGTATATACAGTATATATATATATATATATATATAAATATATATATATATATATACCGTATATATACATATATATGTTTTATTTTTTATTTTTAATGACCTAGAGCAGTTAGTCCAGCAACCCCCCCATATCCCGGATCGCTTCTAAGATCGGCCCAACATTCTTGACTTATTTCTAACTTCTAACCCTTCTACTGTACTTATACTGTAAATTTTTTCTCTCCTTTGGGCTCCTCCGACCATAAACTTATCTCTGGTACCTGTCCTATCTCTCCGGTACAGCCACTTGATTCTCCTAACCCGCAGCGCATGTGGCACTTTGGCGCTGCCGACTGGGAGGCTCTTCGGCAGTACTTCTTTGATTTCCCATGGAACGACTTTTGCTTCTGTGGCCGGGGACCCTCGGAGAGTGCTGAACGCATTACCGAGGTAATCCTCTCAGGCATGGAAGCATACATTCCATTTTCTTTCTCTCAGTCAAATGCTAAAAAATCTTGGTTTACTCACGCTTATGCTTATTCTACTGCTGTCCGCAACAAGGAGGAAGCATTCAACCGGTACCAACGCCTTAAAACTCAAGAATCTCATTCTTCCTATGTTTCTGGCCGGAATCAAGCCAAATCTGTTCTTCGACTTGACAAACACTCTTTCATCAATAATAAATGCACTGAACTATCCAACTCTAGCTTTTCCCAAGCTTTCTGGCATCTAGCCAAAAACCTCTCCAAAAAAAAATCTTCCTCGTTTTTCCCTCCCCTTTTCCACTCTGATGGCATAACCTCTGACATAGCTGAACTCTTCGCTAGAAACTCCACATTGGATGATACCGGTGCTATTCCTCCCTCTCCGCCCCCCTCTCTCCTAGTTATGCCTAATATCCTAATCTCTTCTAAAGATGTATTTTCTACACTCTCTGGGCTTAATAATAAGAAGGCGTATGGTTCAGACGGTGTTCCTCTTGTACTCAAAAACTGTGCTTCAGTGCTGACTCCCTGCCTAGGCAAACGCTTTTGTCTCTGTCTCTCCTCTAACGTCTTGCCTTCTTGATGGAAGTTTGCTCTCATTCAACCTGTCCTAAAGAAGGGTGACCGCTCTCAACCCTCCAACTATCGTCCAATTGCTCTCATCTCTTGTATCTCGAAAGTTTTTTAAACTATTCTTGCTTCCAAATTTCTTAAGCATTTCTCTTCTCCTAATCTACTCTCAGATCGCCAGTATGGCTTCCTTAAGGGTCACTCTACTGGTAAACTTCTTTCATATCTTACTAACTCTTGGCCATCCTCCTTATGGGACTTCGGTGAGACCTTTTCTATTGCACTATAGACATATCGAAGGCCTTCGATAAAGTCTGGCACAATTTTTTTATTTCTAAACTACCCTCCTTCGGTTTCTATCCCTCCATCTGTGCCGTGTCTCTAAATTCCTTTCCGGCCATTCGATAGCTGCGGTTGTGGATGGCCATCGCTCACTTCCTCATCCTATCAACTCCGGTGTTCCTCAGGGCTCTGTCCTATCTCCCAATCTCTTTCTAATGTTCATAAATTATCTTCTGAACTGTACCTCCAGTCCCATCCATTCATACGCAGACGACTCTACCTTACACTACTCAATTAGTTTCCCTGAACGCCCCAGCCAGCAATCCCTATAAAACAAGTGTAATGAAGCCATGCAACACTTATCTTCTGATCTAACTACTATTTCCAATTAGAGCAGAGAAAACCTTGTTGCTTTTAATGCTTCCAAAACCAAATTTCTTCATCTTACTACTCATCCGGAACTCCCAGAGGACTATCCCTTACACTTCAACAATACAAAAATCAATCCTTCATCTTCTCTTAATATTCTCGGTGTCTCTGTTATGCGACGTTATAATTTAACGTGCTCTATAATGATTGTGTTTTCAACCTTAGGAACTAGGTCAATCAATAACTCTCTCACTGGGACATAACGAACTTCATCTTTATAATTTCACACAATGATAATCAATGGACACAAAATACGCAGTCAAGTTTCACATATTTTATTTCCTTAATAGCTAGGGTACAATTCTGTTGATACAAGAATAATAAATAGATCGGTCCCTATATGTATTGATAAGGCTGACGATCAAACATAGAATAAGTTATATATATTTCATATGCTTACTAGAATAATACTTATACTAGTTGAAACATATAAATACAAATAAGTTGCTAATAGAACAAGTAAATAATTAAGATGTTAGTATTAGAATAAAATAAATAATCATACACAGAGATGTTAAGTCTCTAATAAAATAAATAGTGCCTTGATAGAAAACGAGGAAACTAGAGTCAAGGTCCCGCATAGGGTAAATATTAGTTACTGCGATAGCATACACGCGGCACTGAATGTATATAAAATAAGACACTATTTGATTCTCAAATACAAACGTGGGTGATTGTGTGTGTGTATGCCCCAACAGAGGAAAAACTTGAAAGAAAGAAAGAGGAGTTCTGGATGAATGTGGAGGCGTGCCTGGAGAAGTTTGACAAGAACGAAAGAATATTTCTGATTGGGGATATGAATGGTACGGTGGGTGATAGGAAAGTTGAGGGTGTGGTAGGAGGGTGGGGGGTACCATCAGAGGTGAATGGGAATGGTAGGGCACTTGTGGATGTATGTGTGGGGAGGAGGCTGTGGATAGCTAACACCTTCTTCCGACACAGAATGATCCACAGGTACACGTGGAAACGGGTGTGGACGATGGAGGATGAGACAGTGGTGGAACGAAAGTCATTGATTGATTATGTATGTGTGGATGAACGAATGAAGAAATTTGTGATGGATGCTAGGGTGTATAGGGGTATTGGAGGGGTCTGTCTGATCATTATGTAGTGGTAGCTAAGGTTAGGATACAAAAGAAGTGGGTGAGGAGAGCTGGAGGGAGGCGAGAGGAGGGTGGAGAGGTTGCAGGAGGAGGAAGTCAGGGAGGAGTACAGGAGAGCAGTGGAAAGATGACTAGGTGGGTTCGACCTGGAAGTTATGGAGGAAGTGGAGGAGATGAGCAAGGTGTTTAAGGATGAGGTCTGCGCAGCGTGTGAGGAGGTGTGTGGAGTGAGGAGAAAAGGGAGGGGAGTGAAAGGTACAGCATGGTGGACAGAAGAGGTAAGAATAGCTGTGGAAGAAAAGAAGAAAGCATATAGAGAGTGGTTGGGTAGTAGAGGGAATGAAGATTTCGAGAGACAGAAATGAGCGAGGTACGTGGAGAGTAAGAGGGTGGTGAAGAGAGTAGTGAAGGAAAGTAAGAGAAGAGTAGATGAGGAATTTGGAAGGAATCTGAGTGTAAAATGGAGGGAGAGTAAGAAACTGTTCTGGAAAGAAGTCAAGAAAGTTAGGGAAGGTAGCAAGGGAAACAGTAAGGGTGTGAAAGATAAGAATGGGAGAATGCTAGCCGAGAAGCAAGAGAGAGTCGAAAGATGGAGGGAGTACTTCAGTGAGTTTCTAAATGTAAGGAATGAAGAGCCAGCAAACATAGCTGGATATGGTATGGGATGGATAAGATGAGAAGTAGTGGAGGAGGAGGTGGGGATCAGGATGTCAGAAGTGTGGGAAGCCATGAAAAGAGTGAAGTTGGGGAAAGTACCAGAAACAGATGGAGTGTGTGGGGAAATGTTGAGGTATGGTGGCGAGATAGTGATAGAATGGGTATGGAAAATGTGCAAACTAGCATGGGGGAAGGGGAGTGCACCCAATGACTGGAAGACTGGCATAATAGTCCCCCTATATAAGGGAAAAGGGGAAAGAGGAGTGTGTGGTAACCACAGAGGAAAATTTCTTCTAAGCATAGTAGGGAAGGTATACAGTAGGGTAGTGATTGAGAGAGTGAGAGTGAGAACGGAGAAATGGATAGGCGACGAGCAGGGAGGTTTTAGGAAGGGAAGAGGATGTGTAGATCAGATTTTTACCCTGAATTGTGTTGTGGAGAAATGTCTGGAGAAGAAATAAAAGGTGTATGTTGCCTTTATGGACTTGGAGAAGGCTTATGACAGAGTGGATAGAGAAGGTTTGTGGAAAGTACTTAGAATATACGGAGTAGATGGCAAGTTGCTGAAAGCAGTGAAGAGCATGTATGAGGGCGCAAAGGCGGCAGTACGTGTGGAGAGTGAGCAGAGCGAGTTCTTTGACCTGAATGTTGGTTTGAAACAGGGGTGTGTGATGTCCCCGTGGTTGTTTACTGTATATATGGATGGAGTAATGAAAGAAATACTATCAAGAGCAGTGGATGTTGGTGTATCGCTGAAAAGGGAGGGAATTGAGTGGAAGCTACCTATACTGCTGTTTGCGGATGATACAGTTCTGATGAGTGATAATGAATGGGAGTTGCAGGGTCTGGTAAATGAGTTTGGAAAAGTGTGCAAAAAACGGAATTTGAAGGTAAATGCGGGGAAGAGCAAGGTTATGGTCTTCGAAAGGGGTGAAGTCACAGAGTGTGAGGTGAAGCTGAACGGTCAGGCTATGGAGATCGTCAACTCTTTTAAGTATCTGGGCAGTGTGTTGAGTAAAGATGGGACTATGGATGAAGAAGTGCGGGAGAGAGTACAACAGGGGGAGAGGGTTGTAGGAACGCTGAAAGCAGTAACAAGAAATAGGGTGGTCAGTATGGAAGTGAAGAAGTCCTTGCATGACAGTGTGGTAATCCCGACACTGACTTACGGAAGCGAAGCATGGACGTTGATTGAGAGACTCAGACCAAGAGTGAGAACAGTGGAAATGAATTACTTAAGAAGTGTGTGCGGAGTTACATGGAGGGATAGACAGACTAATGAGGAAGTAAGAAGGAGGTGTGGTGTGGAGGTAGATGTGCTGGAAAGTGTGAAAAGGAACAACTTGAGATGGTTCGGCCATATGGAACGTATGGAAAGCGAGAGAATGACTAAGAGGGTGTATGAGAGCGAGGTGGAGGGACAAAGAGGGAGAGGTAGACCGAAAGAGAGGTGGAGGGATGGAGTGAGGAAGTATATGAACGAAGGCGGTGCTGGTTGGGGAGAGGGGCGTCGACTGACTGGGGACAGAGGTGCATGGGGCTGTTCGTTCGTGGCCACCCCTTTGGGGATCACGGCGTCAGGCAATAGATAGATAGATAGATTGATTCTCAAATAAACAATAAGTTAAATTAACTTGAACAGGAGATTAATCTCAAATGACTCAAAGAGGAATAATTATGAATATAAATTCATGAATGGGTCAAAGATTGAATTTAGTCATGTATGCGTGACTGAGATTTCTAGTCGGATGATAAGTTAATGCGACTGGAATAACATAGAGTTAGAATAACTCCAAATAATACACAAATGAGTTTAGACTTCATATAGCGTGAGCATAATAATAGCCAAATTAAGAGACTGATTGAGAAAACACTCTGTGAACAACTTATCTATGATTTACGTACCCAATGATGTTATTACATAAAACAAGATCTGAATAAGTGTTCACTGGTTTTGACATGTAAATATGCATGTATTTATTCCCGGACAAACATATGTATATCTCTCCATAAAGAATATAGGAGCCTATATTCGAAGAAGTATATATAACTTTATCCCACAGCGAGAGGTGTGTAATGTTCTCTCTAAATCGAGCGACGGGTAACTAGGAGGAGGGAAGAATAGATGATCTTCAATATTACGTTAACGTGAACCTCAACATATCAAGTTAACCCTAGTTGAAATCATCATTACCATTACTAAACAAAAGAACACTTAAAGGTTTGAAAGAGGAATAGCAGCCTGGTAGAGAGTCGGGCGAACGCGTGGTCACTGGAGTAGCTGTCCGCTGTTTCTCAGGTTGGTCACAATGTCATGGCCTGGAAGGATTTCACACGCTCCAGGTAGTTCTTGATCCTTCTCTCTTTCTTCTTAGTCACTTCTTTGCACTTGTTTTATTAATTTTAGCTGAACTATAATGGCGAATTCAGCAAGGTAGAACTTTAGACCTTTTACTCAAGGTTACTCCAGAGGTATGAGTCCTTGTGGGAAGAGCTGCACTCCTGATGTATTTCCCTGGTATTGCCTACCTTTCCCTTGTTTTGGGCAGGTAGTAACCCTTTTTATGATGGGGTTAAGGGGCTTGTCTCTCGGTGTAGTAGGGGCATGGTGAAAAGGTGTTTTTGGTTATTTATGCAGCTTATAGTTGCACTAAAAATATGGGAGAGATGTTTCCTGGTCTGGAAGGACATATTAGATTTAATTGTATTAGTCTTAACCTTAGGCAGGGTCTATTTAGGGTGTAATAGGAAATTAATGTTTTGGGAATGTTTAGGGAATTTGAAGGTTGTATGGTGGTGTTTAGTGAGGAAGGTATGTGTTATGCCGGGTTATAATATATTTTAACCCGTTATTCGGTCTTCACTAAAATCTAATTCTGGACTTATAAACTCCAAATATCCTCAACAGGAACACATCGAACACGTTCTTAATCACAATTAGGTGCTACAGAACACAATAACAGCGCACATGTAAATTATACACATTTAGTTTATTCAAAGGCATATAGTTATATATGAGATTCCGTCTTACGATTTATTATAAGTACGGGATTCCTCAATACGTGCCATAATGATATTAATATTCAGGTCACGAATATAGCGAGATCTGAAGTGGGGACTGAGAGTTAGCTTAACTATTATAAGGAATAGTAAGCAAACGGTAGAATGCATTTGATCATATGTATCAGTCTCTAATCAACAATAATAATATTATAGTATTATAGGGAAATATGCAATTATAGAATGGACACGGTTATATATAGATTCAACCCTTGATAATAATACTTATGTGAGTTGAGTGTCTAATGTATAATATTTTTGAAAGTGAATTAAAGTAACTATGACATCTCCAAACACGTATGAATGATCAGGGTTAAGTGAAAGGGGGGAGCGCAGAGGATTTCTGTTTCAATATTCGCTCACGGGTGGCGAGTGGCGCGCAGGTGGTTGAAAGACTACCGCTTAAGATAAAGTTTAACCCGGTAAGTCAATCAGGTCATTCTAGGTACTGCGGTGTTGGAAATAATATGTATTCTTAGTGCGACTATATACTTCGTATTTGGAGTATTCAACTAAAGTTAAAAGGAAAGGGATGATGAATTGGTTTTACAATTTATTATATGTTTAGATTAATACGAGAGAATTATGATATGAACATATAATTCACTAACGATTATATGCGATAATAATCTCTCGGGTCGAGGAATTCAGATTTAATAATTTACCTCTACTAATGAATGATCAAAGGTTTAATATCCCTTGAACGAAATCAATCAATTATATAGTTAACGTTACTAAAGTAGTTAACTCATATAAAGCAACATGTAAATAAAATTAGCGTGTACGAATGATTAGTATAATACTAATAATAGGGAAATGGCGCACACGACGAAGTTGTACTTATGGAAATACCTAATAAGGCATAAAAGGAGGTCTGAACGAGTTAACAGATTCCTATAAAGAATACATAACAAATTACGTTGTATTCGGACTGATGAATTAGATAATAGATCTACTGTATGCAAGGCTAGAATTCCTAGACGAGAAGAATCAAAATTATCTACATCAATAAGGTAGTGAACAAATATACGGTTCATAATTATCTACATCAATAAGGTAGTGAACAAATATACGGTTCATAAAATAAACAAATTAACACTTAATATCAATAAGTGTAACTTAAGTTCTCTCGAAGAAATTAGATTAATTAATCAACAATGAATCTTCTTATAAGAGGGGGGACAGAGATATCAGAAAATATGAAATTGAGCGTAGGTTCTAGGTAAAAGTATGATTCAAGAAGGGAATAAATACACGGAATACACTTCAACTTCAACTTGCAACGTACATAATAGAATGGACATATACAAGGAAAATCTGTGAGTATTTGGCTAAGTAAATAATTAACACGAGTATGTAACGTATGCGTAGGACGGTTTAAGAGAGTTATAGAGATGATATTAGCACTTAGATCTTGGACACAGATCTATATAACAATAAGTACAAATTCTGAAGGATTAACATATACACAATAATTAAGGATCTTGAGCACAGATCTATATAATGTTTAGCACTTAAATATTCACATATTTTACCTTACCTTCACAACAATAATCACAACGTAAGATACTCAGAGACACTTAGGGTAATTTAGGAGGGTAGGGGTTCGAGAGTAAGTCTGGCCGACGTAGAACGTAGATTCACTGGTCAGGACTTCAGGAGGCGCTGCTCCTCACAATCAGGACTTCAGGATCCGGACGTCAGAGGGAACACAACAGGGCTCGTTGTATTCTCGAGGAAGGGGGGGAGGGGGAGACAATTTTCCACTGCTGTTATATGCCCCGTGCTTTTCAGCCTTAAGAACATTACCCCAGTGGATGTTTGCTTAACTTCTCTTCAGTTTCATTGAGACTATGTTCAGATTAATTCTTTTATTTGACTTACAGGAACTCAATGTGAGAGGGATATAGTGAATCGTTGTGATATAGTTGGTGAGGTTAATACTTAACTTAAACAGACTTAATAGGTATTATTGGATACATATTTAGGGGAGGTGTGGCAGAGTGGTCTTGCCAGTGGACTGGTAATCCAATGGACCCAGGTTCGAATCCCAATATGTCAATGGGAAGATATTATTGGGATGGAATTTGTGCTGTACCTAGTTTCAGTGCATTACCACAGCACACCGAAATGCCAAAAAAATACCCTCATTGTTCCCTGATTAAATAGCATTGTATGAATATTCCCATATTCAAAATATGTTACAGGGGGCAATGCCTAGTGAGTTAATTGCTCAATAGGTGGCGTTCTGAGAGTGAGGGTCCGAGTGTGGGGGACGAGACTGTGAAGCGCAGAGGCGAAGCGGCTTCAGAGATGGAGTTGCTTCGAGCCAGGGTGCTTCGGATATCTCGCTCCCTAGACTGGAACAAGACCTCACGGCCCTCACCGTGTTCAGCGGTGTAGTGTAAAGGCTCTCAGCCTATGCCCGAGAGAGAGTAGTTAGAATATAGAAAAAAGAAAAACATAAAGATGATAGGTATTTTATTTAATACTCGGGTGAGAGTCACTGAGCCTAGAAAAGATACAATCGTAATTATGGTGATTGTGTTATAATTAAGGCTTGCTGTTGATCCTCTGGATAAATCAGTTCTTCTTTATCTTCTCACTGTGGTTGATAGTTATGCAGGACGATCATCTTTGACCGGCTCTATTATGCCCACTTATCTCGATAACACTCGGGTCCTTGGTGTTGCATTTGCATAAACATGTGTTCATCATAATGCAAATCTGGTGACTGGGCGAATGATGGCTGGTGATTGGTGAAGACAGTTTGAGAGCTGGACGGTGATTGGGTCCCACTCTTGCCCTTTTGTCGGGATGACTGACCTAGGTGATTCTGCTCTCTGGTTCGTAGAACATGGGAAATTCCTGTGACTATGAGGTACTCTGGTAGATGACTTCTTCTCTGTGTTTTGGTGTCTCGCTTCTCCTTCCTGCTCACCTGCAGGCTGGCAATCCTACAGGTGATAATATTTGACCCCGTGCTTTTCAACCCCGTCACTTCAGTATGTATGGGAATTATGCTTGTTTGTTAGCATGGCTGATTTACTTTGTAATAGTATTATAAGTCTCTATGAGGTGATAGTGAGGGTGTTGGTGAGGAACTTGCATAAATAGTTCCTCATTGTAATCAAGCACTGGGGGTTTTAGGGCTTTCTGGGGGGTACTAATATAATTTGATGATTTTAGGTGGGCCTTGTAGTCCTGGTGGGTACTAATGTAACTTGATAAATTTTTCTCCCCTGGCATCTCAGTATCTTTTTCTTCTGCTCTCACTTGGAAGGACCATATTACCAGTCTTGCTAAGGCAGCCTCCCAGAAGCTGGGTGTGCTCATCCGCCTCCAGGGGTTCTTTACCCCTGCACAGCTTCTTGCTCTGTACAGGGGCTCAGTGCGTCCATGTATTGATTATTGTTCGCATGTGTGGGGAGGATCCTCTCACACAGCACTTCTTGACAAAGTAGAAAAGAAAGCCTTTCGTCTCATTACCTCACGTCCACTCACTAACTCTTTCCAATCTCTCTTTCTTCGTCGCAGTGTTGCATCTCTCTTGCTATTACAATAATCAATGTTCCTCAGAGCTCTCTCAGTGTATACCACCTCCTCTACGTAGAGTACGTAGCACCCGTCTTGCAACACAATCCCATCCCTACTCTGTTCAACTCTCCAATCCAAGAGTGAAACGATATTCTCAAACCTTCTATTCAACAGCTGAGTTCTGGAACTCTCTCCCTGAATCCATCTTCCCCTCATCCTATGACTTGAATTGCTTCAAACTCCGTGTGTCCAGGCATTTTGGCTCGAAAGCTCCTTGATTTTGGCCCTGTCACTCTTTCAACTCTTGGGGAGGCACTCGTTACAGGCAGTTCTGCCATTTGTCTCCCTCATCCACATAGAAAAAAAAGGACAATCGGGTTTGCCATTGTTATATTTGACTTTCTCTTGCAAAGTAATATATATTAAGTTTATAGATAGAGGTTAGAGTTTTGTACTCAATAATATACAATTGTTATATGATATTAAATAAAGGTTAGTTTCAAATTTTACCATGCCTAATTATGTTTAAGCCAAACTAGTAATCAGCTTTCAAAACAACACGGGACAGCTATTGGTTTTGTGAATCACAAATCAGTGTTTTTTTGCGGTTTAAGTCAATCAGTAATCTTCCATTCTTTCATTGGAATCGTCTAAAGGCATATTTGCTGTAACAAATGCAATATTAATTGATAATTTCAAGCATATCGACTGGTAAATTGGCCTGGCTCCGGACACAAATCAATTAGTTTCCTGGTCTCTCCGCCAACATAAAACTGATGATTCTTTAACCCGTGGAGCCCCGGCTAGTTTTGTAATGTTTGCGCACCAGAACCCGGCCGGTTTTCAAAAAATGGTTTTATTCCAGAAACAATAGCGAATGGGTTAGGAATGAAGGGAAAACCACGAAAAACCGCTCAAAAAGCTTAAAAAATGGTCCTACAGAGCTCCCGAAAACGGATTTTACAAGAGTAAAAAATTGAAGGCAATTATCCCAAAAAAACAGGTTATTGCGTGCCCGCGCGCACGCACGTGGACTTTGAGAGTTTTCAACCATCGGCACGGTTGCGTGGGATACGTACACAGTTCCCATACAAATCTGAGCCCCCTTGAGTGGCTACACCTGAGGTTACGGTCGGCGCAATTAGGGTGACGCGCCAGGCGCGTCTCTGGGGCTGTGCGTTACATACATCGCCGACGCGTCAGGCGCGTCGCTGGGGCTGTACGGGTTAAAGGGCTTAAACTAAGCTAGCCTAACCAACCATATCATAGCCTACGCTATACCAAATTGGGATAGACCTAAGTATGTTCTCTTATATTGAAAGTAATAGTAAAAAAATCATGAAAAGAAAGGGACGGTGAAGTCATTTCCCTGAAAACTAATTTCCGCATATATTCGACTTGTGTCATTCGTCTGGATACTGAAGAACCTAACCAAATCTAGTTTGGGGTAAGGTAGGATAGTTGTCCTCCCTGATGACGTATGGATCAATAGTATTTGCAGATGTAATTTGCCTTTATTTTATTTGTAATTCATTCACCATGTGACGATGCTATTTTGGATTATAACTGGTTTTCTATATATCCTAATACTAGGTTTGCATATACAGTATATTTGTAAATAGTTCACTTCGTTAAATTCGTTCGAATTTAAATGTGGCAATTCAAGATATAAGATATGCATGGAAATAATTGAAGACCATGAAATTAAATTCACAAATATTAATTATAAGTCTAAAATAAATTACAATATTTGTTCCAACCTAACTTGCAAATATGTGATTCGTTGCAGTGGCTGTAGAGACATACAGTATATAAGCAAAACTCAAATATGTGATTCGTTGCAGAGACATACAGTATATAAGCAAAACTCAAATATGTGATTCGTTGCAGTGGCTGTAGACATACAGTATATAGCATCAAATATGTGATTCGTTGCAGCCTGTAGAGACATACGATATAAGCAAAACTCAAATATGATTCGTTGCAGTGTAGAGACATACAGTATATAAGCAAAACTCAAATATGTGATTCGTTGCAGTGGCTGTAGAGACATACAGTATATAAGCAAAACTCAAATATGTGATTCGTTGCAGTGGCTGTAGAGACATACAGTATATAAGCAAAACTCAAATCAGACACTTCGAATAAACCTCCATGAACATCATATCACTCAATGCAAGTAAGTATAGTATTCACATATCAGTATGTGCAAAACATTGCTCAACACAATTTAACCTAATGCCGTTCTAAATAAAAACAGATGACCTTGCCATACGATAACAATAAGGAAACATACTGCATACAAAAAAACATAACTTAACAGTGAATTATAATCTATTGCAGTGTTCCAAAGCTACTATATATGCACTTGGTGTGTACGTACGTACATTATTTTATTGTATATCACCACAAAACTTACATCTTTTAAGTTTATGGTATATACAGTATATATATATATATATATATGTGTGTGTTTATTTGTGTGTGTGTGTGTGTGTGTGTACATTATGTGTAAGTTGTATTTCTAGCAATGCAATGTAAGTTACGATGATAAGTTGATACAAGATGGAAGGTTTATTGAAGTAATACTGAAAGGTGATTCCTTAAAATGTACAATACAAGGTTTTGTACAAATTAAGTACAAATTAGTACAAATTAAGATAATATTTACATTGAGGTACAAACATGTACGGTAAGGTTTATTCTTTGAAGTGTGCAGTATGCGATATGATGTTTAATAGGTAGTATATTGTTTTAGGTAAAATGATATGAGGTTTAGGTTTAGACGCTCAAGGCGAATACGACAAACCAGAATACTTTCACACCCTAGTTATTAATGTTGATGTCTTATGAGTAATTCCTTGGAGTAGAAGACGATGTGTTAAATTTTGTTCTGCTTATCTTCCGAATGGTTCGTCGGTTTATGGTGATTTGATTACGAAGCATTATATGAATGGCCTAGTACCTGGTGAGCTCTCAACAGGATTAACCTCCAACGTGAGATCTTGCGCTGGCAATAGGAACTATTCATCCTTTACTTAGCCTATTAAGTTAATTTGTAATAACACCGCCCCAGTCGAGATCACCGTGAGATATTAAAATTTAAGAACTGCATGATATACGGTAAATCATTTTGAATAAAGGTCATTGCACACTGACACGAAAGCCCCTCCACACGAGTTCACGACTCAAAGCTTCATGCTGATACGGCGAATCGGCAACATAATTGTGGATATCGTAAATTAGCCGTGGTTGATAAGAAGTCGTGCAAAGGGTACACTAAAATATCCACGGAAAGATATGACCAAGAAGACTGCGATACAACTCAGAAGAATGGTATTTGAACATCGTAACTTAGCCGTGAGACGTGCTACCAATGGGTGGTCAAGGTACAAAAGGGGCGTGCCTGAGCACCAATCACACAGTCTGTAACTATTTAGTTTAGTATAGATATATTTTATTATAGATAATACCTATATATATAGTATTCAATTATATATTATATCCACATTCCTTTTTTTTAGTATATCTTTTAATATATTTGTTTTCATAACCTACTTATTTTATTATAGATATAGTTTATTATAGATTATACCTATATATATATTGTGCAATTATATATTATACCCTCATTCTTTCTTTTTTAGTATATCTTCATTGTATTATATTGTATATTTTGTATTTATTTAATTCATTATATATTGGTCAGTTTATATAGTATACCTTCATACGTGTTAATTTTATTTTGTCTTTTTTTATTTATTATTTACTTATGTAGTATTTATTAGTTATTTATTATTGTATTAATTATAGATTGGTCAGTTTATATAGTATACCTTCATTCATGTTTATTTTATTGTCTTTATTTTTGTATTTATTATTTAATATTTACTTATT
This sequence comes from Paralithodes platypus, assembly GCA_032716605.1. Classification (NCBI taxonomy): domain Eukaryota; kingdom Metazoa; phylum Arthropoda; class Malacostraca; order Decapoda; family Lithodidae; genus Paralithodes; species Paralithodes platypus. The sequence goes on along the minus strand of CM064480.1, from coordinate 41,703,514 downwards.
ATGTATTTAATTGTATTTCATACCTACAGTATATATATTGTTCACTCATATATTATGCCTTCAATCAAGTTTTCCACCATGTCTGACTCTCATTTGTATTCTATTTATATTTATCAATCTACATAAATATAAAATGATATGTAATTGTGTATGGGAATAATGGAACACATTATTACTCTTTTTACATTTGTATTTATTTATTATGGTACAGTGTACATCAACTCTCACGAGATTTCCTCGTCCTCGTGGTGCGGTGTTTCTTTTGATGATGTTTGGTGGGCTGGGGAGGACCATACGTCTTTGATACGGACCATACGTCTTTGATACGGACCACACAATTTTGGAACGGCGAGTTCGCGATGAAGACCAGACTCGACAGTTGTCGGGGGATTCCCGCGAACTTTTAAAAAACTCAAAATCTCGTATCGACCCCCGATACGTCGCTTGGACCGTGAGAGTCATACACGGCTAATTTCCGATATCAACGATTATGCTGCCGATTCGCCATATCAGGCTGAAATTTCGAGTCGTGAACTCGCCTGGAGGGGCTTTCGTGTCAGTGTGCAATGACCTGAATGTTCTTACGTTTACGATAGGCTGTCATTAATCAACACAAATGTTTAAATTGTACTACACTTATTATTATAAATACTATTATTATTATTATTATTATTATTATTTTTTTTTTTTTTTTTTTTTTTTTTTTTTTTTTTTTACTATTATTAAATATAATGCAACAGATACAAGTGGAAAATTAATGTTATATATATATATATATATATATATATATATATATATATATATATATATAAATAAAGAGATAGAGAGAGAGCGAGAGAGATCTATCTATCTATCTATCTATCTATATGTTCAGGCCCAATCCCCATTTTGGGGGTAGCCGACTCAAGACAGAGCAAGAACAGGGAAAACACAAAAACAACATAAAACAACAAATAAACACAGATAAAAAGCACAAACTCACACACATCCAGGTCACCCAGGAGAAGACCCAGAGGCCAGGGTCACCAAGGTCGCTCCAGCACTCCCCCGGCCCCCGACCACCCGGAGAGGTTCCGATCTCGGCAGGGAGACATGCAGCGGAGCCAAAGCCACAAGCCCTCTCACCACACTTCCAGGCGCACCCTTCATATTAATCGTCTCCCCGGGCCAGGCGCCTGATGGACTATTATCTAGTCCAACTTGCGCCCGACCCCTTACTCCAAATGACCACGTGTTCACTCAACTATTCACAAGCATTCTCCATTCACTCCTGTCCACCACCACTTCCCCTGCCTGATCTATAGTCATTCCTCTATCATCCAAAGCCTTTCTTACACAGTCTCTCCATCTCAATGGGGGTCTTCCTGCCCTTCTATCTCCCCTTGTACCTGACTCACATATTCTCTTTGTAAGCCTTTCATCTCCCATTCGTTCAACATGACCATACCAGCTCAGCACCCTTCTGTCCACTCTGGCTGACAAATGTTCCTGCTGCCCCACTCTCTTATGTATCTTTTCATTCCTCAATCTGTCTCTACGAGTAACTCCACACATACTCCTCAAGCAGCTCATCTCCATCACATCCAGCCCTCTTTTCTCCTTTTTCTTCAGAGCCCATGTCTCAGCCCCATACATCACTGTTGGCACAACAATTCCTTGATACAGTGCACATTTTACTTTCACTCCGAGATTTCTCGTCTTCCACATACTTCCCATTGCTCCGAAAACCTTCCTTCCTTCACACACTCTCTGATTAACGAAAGAGAGATATGCACCCAATACATAAAGAAGGCTAAAACTTTAATTTCACTAAACAAAACTGTATTTACCATAGGCTTACGTCTATGTAAAGCACCACTTTTGAACAAATCAGAAGTCAAATAATTCCAAATACTAATGAAAATGTGGTAGGAAACAATACTAGATAAGCTTAGTATTACAAATGTCCAGTGTAAATAATTATGAAATCATACTTAGAAAAAGAAGACCAAGTGAACCTACACCGAACTGTAAGATGTTCCTCAACTCATAGAAGAGGAAATTATTTGAATTACTGTAGATTTTGTTGGTCACACAACGTTTCCACTTTAGTAATGCCAAAATCAGGTCAGGGCAGAGCCCCTAGGGCCCTAAACTAACATTATCATGTGATCCAAAAGCACCAAGTAACCATCAGCAGCACAGCCCCTAACATGAAACCAATATTTAATAAAAAGGGGAGAACAAGAGCACGGTAGCGCCTCAGCACTACTCCTGAGGCATTAAAATAATACACTTCTGGCCCGCCTCAAAGGGCCTATCTTATGATAGACTCTAGACACAATAGTCTTGAGTTGCTCTAATGTAAGCTCAAGATTGTACCTCACATCAAGAACATCATAGCTATTGATAACATGTTCAGATTAACGTTAACTCCGCATTGTTAATGTCAGTGCCACCCAACATATTTATTCAGATTGGCTACGGCATAAACGGATTATAAACACAGACACAAGATCAATGCTATTTTAACCTATTCGGATCAACGTAGGCTCGACATATTTAATCTTGATACCACCCGGCAAATTTATTTAGCTTATTTAGAGCATCAATTGATTATCTATGAGCTACCGTAAAATGACAATATTTTGATTTAGATGACCTCTCGGAATCAGGATCGAGAGAGAGAGAGAGAGAGAAGAAGAAAAAGGTTGACATTAGACTTGCATCTGTGTACATGAATTATTAAACCAAGATAAACGATATGATGATATAAGTTAAATTTATATAATATAGAACCTCGGAAACCATATGAATCCACACTGAAAATAAATCCTCAAAATCCTCGACTCTCTCTCTCTCTCTCTCCATGTCTCCATGAATTTCAAAAAGTTCGAAAAGGGAATTAAAGAAACAGCGCGTCTTCATTTTGTGCCATTAATTCTACAAGCCAGGGATTGCCAAAATGACGGCTGCGATTTTTATGATTCCCTCGCCTTCCACTTCAGCGAAAATATCTTGAGTTATGTTTTGGAGGGGGATAGTTCTGCTCTCTCTCTCTCTCTCTCTCTCTCTCTCTCTCTCTCTCTCTCTCTCTCTCTCTCTCTCTCTCTCTCTCTCTCTCTCTCTCATTCAGTTTGTTTTGCATTATCCCATTGATATTTTCGCCCATCTTGTTTTTCTTTGTCTCTTTCTTTTACTTATTTATCTTCATTTTATTTTAACCAATACTTCTCTCTCGTTCAGTAGTTTCTTCAATTATTCATTTATTTGTTCGCTGTTGTATTTCTATCCTTATATTATCAGTTATATATTGATTCTCTCTTAGCTGTCTTCAACTGATTTGATATTTTTACTTCTCCTAGCAGTTTCCCTCCGTGGTGAGCATATTTAGTATCCACCATAAATAGAGATATGGTAATTCTCCTACCATTCCCAAGTTCCTAAAATCCTATATTTGTTGTCTCTATCTCTCTCCCTGTCCTCGCTTTTCCCTTTTCCCATACTCTATTTTAATTTCTTCTCTCCTCTCGCTTTTCCCTTTTCCCTTATTCTACCTTTAGTTCTTCTCTCCTCTCCCTTTTCCTCTATTTTCATTATATTGCTTCTTTCCTCTCCCTTTTCCCATTTCCTCTATTCCTTCCTTTATTTCTTCTCTCCTCACTCTTTTCCCTTTTCCTTTATCCCTTCCTTCATTTCTTCTCTCCTCTCCCTTTTCCTATATTCTCCGTTTACTCTTCTCTCCTCTCGCTTTTCCATTGTCCACTATCCCCTCAATTATTTATTCTCTCCTCTTATTCTTTCACTTTTCCTTCCTCCAATTTCCTGTATTCTACTTATATTTCTTGTTTATTTGTCGATCCTTAATATTTTCTATATAATTTTCAAAACTTCCTTCCCTGTCCATGTTAGATCTTCCATCTTTATCTAGTGTTTCTTCCTTCCTTCCTTCCATCCTTCCATTCGCCATACTTCTACTTTTCTATATATCATCTTTCCTTCTCTCCCCACTTCCTCTTCCCGTGTTGTCCATTCTTTTTTCCCTCTGTTTTATTCTACGCCATCCTTCTTCCTTCCATAATTGTTTTCTCCTCTTTCCTCCCTCTTCCCTTCCTCTTCCTTCTTCCTCTTTTATATTTCCATTTTCTCTTCTTCCCACTTCTTTAACCATCCCCGTGCCTTATCTCTCTCTCTCTCTCTCTCTCTCTCTCTCTCTCCGTCCTTCCTCCCTCCTGTCTCGCCTCTCATTCTTTTATTTCCCCCGTCTCGTTTGTTTATTTTCTGTTTTTTATCCCAACTCCACTGTTCTTCCTTTATCTTCTATCTACCTTCTTCTTTTTTCACTTCTCTTTGTTCCTTCCTTTACTTCCTTTTCTATCCTACCCACTCTGTCTTTTCTTCCATCGTTTTCTTTACCCTACTTTCGCTTTTCCTTCAACCTAGTTTGGCCTTTTCACTTGCTATACTTTCCTCTCCATCCTACTCCCTCCCTCTCTCTCACCCCTTCATTCATTCCTTATCTTCTCCTTCTTTCGTTCTCCCTTCCACCTCCTTTGTCTTACTTCCCTTTCTTAACAGCCTTCCTCAACCTTCCTCCTCTTCCACACCCTTCCCCTTCATTATATGTTGAGACCTTTATTTTTTCACTTGCTCTCTAATATGCTTCACTTTTTGTTTAAACTTCCATTAATATTATTAGTCATTCCACCTCTAGCACTCGCAAAACTCGCCCACCCAGAATAATGTGGAGTTCAAGGCCTCTCTCTCTCTCTCTCTCTCTCTCTCTCTCTCTCTCTCTCTCTCTCACTCACTCACTCACTCACTACCTGCCTACCTGGAGTTGTTTCGGCCGTCCCTCAGTGGCCTCGGCGAGAGTTGCTTGCATTGAGTCTTGTATGAAATGTTACGTATTACTACGTGTGTGCATAGTAAGGCTGACTCTACTTTATCTAGTCCAATCTATATATTTGTGGCGGCTTTCTGATACTATTTACCACTCTAATTAAGGTGACGTACGTAGACTAATCTTAATTAATCATCAATTTATAATGCATAATGTACAAAAAGACAGTGCTCGTCATGCATAGCGGGCAACAGAGCACTAAGGAATATAAGGGGATACTGTTTATGCATTTATTTATTATATATATATATATATATGAATGTTTAGTTCCCTCCTTAGACCTCCATCAAGCTATAAAAAAATACCCCTAAAACACCCCAACGAGATAAATTTGTGTATTTCTCGTCAGAAAAATGCCCAGCGTTTACTTCCTAAATTGCAGGTTCGATTTCGCTTGCCAGAAAATAATTGAACCCTATATAGCACGAAAGTTCTTAAAATAGTCAAATTAATTAGGTTAAACATGAGGGAGAAGGGGGTCCTACAAACCCCCCCCCCCCCCCCCCCCTTTTAAAGAACCAGTTGAGGACATTATTCTGATACTACCCTGCTTAAAGATTTACTGAGAACTAGGTCAAATGTGTGTCTAGGGCACATCTGATATGCCAGTGTAGATAAATGTCTGTATACTATCATAATATAACTAGTGCCGCGGCGAACGAGTGGGTAGGACGCTAACCATGTGAATCTGCTTGACCAAGGCCTACTTAATGGGTTTTGGTAGTACAGTACGTCCTAGCGTGTTTCACATGCTCGCACCCAGTCCAGGGACACCTCGACGACGTATACAGACTAATAACACACACAACAAAGCCACTCCAATTTCCTCTCTCTCCAACACCCCTTCACTCTCAACACTTCGGAAAGTAGATACGAGGTGCCGTTACCTTTGGATACCTTTGGATGTGTTCGCCGCTCCTCTAGCGGTACCAAGGAGCGCGACGCCCCTCGTTATGGGTGGTGATTTGGTGCAGTAGACTGTTTGAAGCGACAGCTCGCTCCCTTGCGAGGATGGGCTCGTACGGCACTTTTTGCAGTCGACATCTAGGGCTCTCTTGAAGTTGTCTAACGAGATGTCCCTCATGTCTCTTACTCGCCGTGGGAGTTTGTTGAAGAGACGTGGGCCTCTGTGTGATAACCAGCCCTCTCGTAGAGAGCCCATAGCACCCCTGTTATTCATCCGGGGGATTTCGCATTCCCAGCCTCTCCTATCACTGAATTTCATGACTATCGGAGTATGTAGGTTTGGTACTAAACCCTCTGCGATTTTCCACGTGTATATTATTAGGTAACGTTCTCTTCTACGTTCCAGTGAGTACAGATTCAGTGCTCTTAAACGCTCCCAATAGTGTAGATGTTTTATCGAACTTATATGCGAAGTGAAATTTCTTTGTACACTCTCTACGTCATTTATTTCACCTGCTTTGTATGGGGATGTTAATACGCTACAGTATTCAAGCCGCGGTAGCACTAGAGATTTGAAGAGTGTTATCATAGGCAATTCACCGCGTGTTTTAAAAGTACGCAGAATCCAACCCGTTAGACGTTTCGCAGCCGCCACTTTGACCTGGTTATGTACTTTGAAACCCATATTTTCAGACATTAATACCCCAAGGTCTTTCACACTGTCTTTCCGTTCTATTATGTGGTTAGATTCTGTTAAGTAATTTGTAATTTCTTTAACACCATTATTATCTCCGTACCGTATTAATTGGAATTTTTCCTCATTGAATTGCATGTTGTTTTCCCTGGTCCACTGGAACACTACATTTATGTCTTCCTGCAGTCGGCCCGTGTCCTCTTGTGTGTTTACTATCTTGCTTAATTTTGTGTCATCAGCAAAAGACGACACCGTACTGTGTCTGGTGTTGGTATCTATGTCGCAAATTAGTATGAGGAACAGAAGGGGCGCTAGCACTGTTCCTTGGGGCACTGAGCTTTTGACATCCGAAGGCTCAGAAGTGACTTGGTTTACTGCTACCGATTGTTTTCGGTTTACGAGGAAATTGTATATCCACCGTCCGATTTTCCCAGTTATACCTTTTGCTTTCAGTTTGTGGGCTATTATACCATGGTCACATTTATCAAATGCCTTAGCAAAATCGGTGTAAATGACATCCACGTTTTTCTTTTCTTCTAGCGCTTTAAGAATTTTGTCATAGTGTTCCAAAAGTAGTGAGAGACATGATCTTCCCGCTCTGAACCCATGTTGACCGGTGTTGTGTAGTTCATTTGTCTCCATGAATGTTGAAATTTTGCTTCGCAGGACTCGCTCGAAAACTTTAATGATGTGAGAGGTTAGAGCTACCGGGCGGTAGTTTTTTGGCAGTGCTTTACTCCCTCCTTTATGCAGTGGGGCAATTATTGCGTTTTTCAAGCTATCTGGTATGTCACCAGTGTCTAGACTCCTCCACATTATAGCCAGGGGTTTTGAGAGGTTTTCCTTACATTTTTTCATTAGGATCGAATTCCATGAGTCCGGGCCTGGTGCCGAGTGGGATGGCATGTTGGAAATGGCCTCTTCTATGTCTTTTGGACCGAAATCAATATCCAGCATCTGAGGGGTTTCCGTGGGGGAGGTTTCCATGAAAAATATATTTTGGTCTCTGATGACTTTTGTTTCATCAGGCTCACTGAATGCCATTTCATACTGCCTGCTTAAGAATTCGCTCATTTCCTTTTTGTCCCCTGTGAAAGAGCCGTCCCCTTTGCTCAGTGGGCCGATGTTTGATGTTGTTTTAGCCTTTTGTTTGGCGTATGAAAAGAAGTATTTGGAATTTTCCTTTATACTTGCAATAGCTTTCCTCTCCTTCCATATGTTGTAGTTCATATGATATTCTTAGCCTTTGTTCAATTTCCACAATTTCTCTATCTATTTCGACCTTTTGCCTATCCTGTAGATTTTGATGTGTGCATCTTTGTGTGAGTAATTTTCTTCTTCTGTACAGCCTCCTCCTTTCCCGATCTTGTTTGCTTCTTCGTTTTGTTTGTCTTGCAGGTATATGGTGGCTACAGATTTAGGTCATGGTTTCTGTTATTAAGACTAGACATTCTGCTGGTGTCAGGTTATCCATTAAATCTTCCCAGTCTATTTCCTCCATTTCTTGATTTACCTCTTCCCACCTAATGTTTTTGTTATTGAAGTTAAATTTACTGAAGGGGCCGGTTTTTGTTCTCGATTCTGAGGTTGTCTGTACACTTTCTAAGGTTGTTGTTGTTGTAAAGGCTCAATACCTGTCCTTTAATACCTTTACCTGACTTGACCTGTTCATGCTTTTACCAAAAAGTGCAATATTCAGCCACTCATTAATATTGTATTCGCTAAACTGCACCCAACCTCTCTCTCTCTCTCTCTCTCACAAATTCCACAAGTGTCCGTTCTGCTACGGACTTCCAAATGATACGTTTGGAAGGGTGTTTTGTCATGCCTCTTCCGCCGTTCCCTTACCGTTCCCTGTCACCATATTACCGTACATTATTTAGTACCGTTGTCACAAATGTTTACAACCTTTTATTGTATTGCTGAAGTGTTCATCTTTATGTAGCTTTTGTAACTCATTAATTTCCGTTATTGTATCTTGCTATTGCTTATCTTGTGTATTAATAGTCATTATCATGAGTTCGTTTCTATTATGTATGTAAATTAATTTCAACCCAGTATTATCGTGTTTGATATTGTACAGACCAATTTGGCTTTACGGTATTTGTAAATACAACTCTAATAAATAATGTAATCAAAGTGGTGCTATACATGATACCAGAGTTTGTAATTTTTGGAGATAAGTAAAATTAAATTGTTAAAATATTACCCTGTATCTTAACAAATCTTACTTTCACGTATGTTTATCTGCTATAGTGTTTATAGTGAAAAACGCCATAATTTTAAATTCCGGAATTATTCTGTCTATTTGGACTGGTGATGCCATGGGGCTCGGAATCCATCACCTAGATTCATTTGCTTCCGTTCTAGCAGACGTTATTCCGGCAATCGGCAGCACTGACCCACACTGGAGATCCTATACTAACAGAGATCGGCCAAACTTCGCCATCTTGGTGACATTGGTGATATTTTCATCTCTTTATACTTTAATATCTTCATACCCATACTAAACATTCAGGAATACTGGTACAGGATATAGAGTTTGGTCTTTGGATATACATTGTCGAATATTGTTCGCATGTGTGGAGAGGTTCCACCCATACCGCACTTCTCGAAAGAGTAGAGTCAAAAGCATTTCGCTTCATCAACTCACATCCTCTAACTAGTTCCCTACAATATCTTTCTACACGCCGCAATGTTGCATCTATTTCACTCTTTTATCGCTATTACAACTATCAGTTTTCTTCTGAACTCTCTCAGTGCATACCCCTCCCCTTGCGGTGAGTGCGAGGCACCTGCCTTGCATCACAGTCCCGCTCTTCAATCCAAGAATTAGCATATTTTCTCAGTCTTTCTTCTACTCAAAAAGTGAATTCTGGAAGTCTCTCCCTCAATCAGTCTTTCCTTCATCCTATGACTTAGACTGCTTTAAAATTCGTGTGTCCAGGCATTGTTTTACCCCAACGTCCCTTGAATTTGGCCCTCTGTCATTCTTTTGACTTTTATCTTATCAGCATCTAAAGTAACTAAAACAAAGATCACCTCAGAATCTAAAGTAACTAAAGTAAAGATCACCTAAACTAAATTATTCGTGATTAACCATTATCCAATCTATGCATAACTTAATGTGTGTGTGTGTGTGTGTGTATTTACCTATTTGTATTTACCTATTTGTAGTTTACATGAATTGAGCAGCGCTCGTGTTGTCCTGTCTTAGTTACTTTATAATCAATCCATTTTACTTAGACAAGTATCGTAATGGATATTCCCAGTTCCCAGTATTTTGGACTATATATCATAGCTTATGTTGTCCTATTTCCATATTTACTTTTATCCAACCTAGATTTGAACATGTTAATGTTCCTCGCTCTCACCACCTCCTCCTCCAAGTTGTTCCAAGTCTCTATACTCCAATATGGAAAGCTGAATTTCTTTGTGTCCTTACGACATCTTCCCTTCCTCAGCTTAAACTCGTGCCCTCTTGTCCTTTTATTATCCCTCACGAATAGATCTTCCCTATCTACTCGTTCCAAACTAGTTACTCCCTTGAACATCGCTATTAAGTCGCCTCGTTCGCTTCTCTCTTTCAAGGTAGGCAGTTGTAGTGTCTTAAGTCTTTCCTCATATGTCAACTCCTTCAATCTTGGGATCATCTTCGTTGCTATCCTTTGGACTTTCTCTAATTTGTTTATATGTTTTTTCAAATGTGGTGACCATATCACTGCTGCATATTCTAATCTTGGTCTTATCATAGTCATTATCAGTTTTCTTAAAATTTCTTCATCCAAATAGTTAAATGCCACTCTCATATTGGTTATTATTCCATATGCTCCTCCAATGATCATGTTAATATGCTTCTCCGGGGATAGATCATCTTGTATTATCACTCCAAGGTCCTTCTCATGCCGTGTTTTGCCGATTATTTCAATTCCTAATTTGTACTCCCAGCTTGGCCTTATCTCACTTGTTCCCACTTCCAAAACATGACACTTTTCTGCATTGAAACTCATTTTCCAGGTTTGGCTCCATCTGTGCAACTCATCTAGGTCCTTTTGAAGATCCTGACAACTTTCTATACAGGTGACATTCTTCATGATCTTAGCGTCATCCGCGAACATTTTCATAGGACTATTCAAGTTTTCTGGCATGTCGTTTACATAAAGTAGGAACATTATCGGACCCAACACTGATCCCTGTGGTACTCTGCTCGTCACACTCCTCCACTGTGAATATTTGTCTCGTATCGTGGTCCTCATTTCTCTTCCTATTAAAAAGTTTTCCATCCATTTTAACATCCTACCATGTACACCTCCAACAACCTGCAATTTTCACAATAACCTTTTGTGAGGCACCCTGTCAAAGGCCTTTTTCAGGTCCAGGTAAACACAGTCAATCCATCCCTCTCTCTCCTGTGTAACATCTACAACTCTGCTATAAAATTTAATAAATTAGATACACAAGATCTCCCTTCCCTGAATCCAAACTGTTTCTCGCTAAACACCCCCTGTCCTTCAATGAAGTGTGTCCACTTTTTTCTTATAATTTTCTCACAAATTTTGCAAACAATGGTGGTGAGGGACACCGGTCTGTAGTTAAGCGGATTTTCTCTGTCTCCTCCTTTGTAAATTGGTACTATGTTAGCTCTCTTCCATTCCACTGGCAGGTCTAGCTCATGTGAAGATTTGACGATTTCATAGATTGGTTCCACTAACTCTTCCGCACATTCTTTGAGGATCCATCCAGCCACCCCATCTGGTCCCATTGATTTCCTCACGTCCAAATCCTGCATCAATGTCAGCACTTCACTTTTTGTCACTTTCATTTCAGGCATCTGTGGTGTTCTCATTTCTCTATCAGGTTCTGTAAACTCTTCCTCTTTTACAAACACTGACTGAAGCTTTTCATTCATAACTTCACACAAATCTTTATCTTTCTCATAGCTGTTTGTTCCAACTCTTACTCTTACAATACCTTCTTTTGTTTTTATTTTTCCATTTACAAATCTATAAAATAGTTTTGGCTCGTTTTTGCACTTCTCTACAATATTCCTTTCGTATTTATATTGTTCCTCGCGTCGTATCTTTACGTATTCATTTCTTTTCTCCTTGTACTTATTCCAGTTATTTTCACTATGTCTCTTCCGTGCTATATTCCAGGCTCGGTTTCTTCTATCCTGTGCCTTACTACATCTTATATTGAACCATTCTTTTTCCTTCTTTACCCCTGATTGGAACCTTGAGACATATTTATGTACCCCTTCTTCATATACTTTCAAGAAAAGTCTATATTTGTCTTGAACCATTTCCAGGCTTTCTAGTTCCTTCCAATTTATACTTTGGAAATAATGTTTCAATGATTTAAAATCAGTTTTAGCATAGTTGTATCTATTTATTTGATGTCCTTCATTTCTCTCTTCATTTTTTCCCAAATCCATCTCCATTTCTAAAATCTTGTGATCACTTTTTCCCAAGGGACAACGATAATTTATCTTTCTAACGTCATGCGGATCACTGGTGAAGACTAGGTCTAGCCTGGATGGTTCATCCATCCCTCTGATTCGTGTGTTTTCTCTAACATGTTGTGTTAACATGTTTTCTGTTACTAGATTCATTAATTTACTGCCCCAAGATTCATTATTATTTCCCGCATCTAACCCTTCCCAATTGACTTCCTTACAATTGAAATCACCTGTTAATAATAATTGATATCTCCTATTAAAAAGTATTTTTAGTGCATCTAGAGATTCCGTGATTAGTTGATCATATTCTTCCCGCTTCCATGCTCTAGTTTGTGGTGGTATATAAGCCACTGCTATATCAGTTGCTTTGTTGTCCTTGTCTTTTATTGTCACTGCTATAATTTCTGATCTATTATTGCCTAGGTTAATCTCACTTGCTTCTATATTTTTGTCAGTCATTATTAACACTCCACCCCCCACTTTTCCTTCTCTATCTTTTCTCCACACATTGTACCCTTCCCATCCCAACACTCCCAATTCAGTACCACCTCTCAACTTTGTTTCTGCTAAGCACATAATATGTGGTTTATATTTCTCAATATAGTCATTCAATTCTAATTTCTTAGACAGCAAGCCATCCACATTACTATACATCAGCTTCATCTCCCCCCTTCTTACACCTTTCTTTTTTTATCTTTCCCTAATATTCCCAGACTCTACTCCCCCCCCCCCCCCCACTTCCACTCCACCTTCTCTCCCTTGCTCCCCCGTGCTCTCCACCTGCCCTGTTTCTCTCACTTGTTCCTGGTTTACACCAGTCTCTCCCTCCTGTCCTTCGGTACTGGTACTCGCTTCCCCTGTCTGACCGTTCATCCCTAAGTTCTCTGTTTGCCCCTCCGTCTTCCTATGTGGGCTTTTGATGAACCATTTCTTCTTCTTCGTTCCTACCAGTCTCCAATAAAAAAAATCCACTTCTTTTTCTGTTCTTTTGGCATTCAATTCCTTCACCTCATCCCTCAAACTTTTATTTCTGTTTCTTTCATCTAAGTCCAAGTCTTTTTCGATGTAAATATGCTTCAGACAATCCTTATCTTTCAACCTCCATTTATTATTCATAATTTCCTCTACTATTCCTACTGTGCGAAACTGGACTTTCATTGGCCTAGACTCTTGTTTATATTTTCCAATTCTATGCATGTCTTCCATTTCATTCTCCCACTCTCTCACACCCTCGTCCACTACCTGTAGAATCTCCCTCACTCGGTCTCTCTCTATCCTACTTCTCTCCTCTCTCTTTACATTGTGTTTCCCTTTATCTCCTCTTATCACAATAAAATAAAATCTTCCAGCAGTCTCCCTCACTAGATTTTCCTTCTGTCTAATTACCTTAACTACATCCTTTTCAAAGTTACCTCCCTGCCTATGTATCTGTTGCTCCTTTAGTATCTCCGAAAATTTCAAATTCCTTACCTCCTCGTTCTTTTCAAATTCATCCTTCTTTAATTCAACATCCTTCATATCTTTCTTCATCCTGTCCATTTCTTCCTGCATTTCGCTAATACAAACCCTTAACACGTAATTCTCATCCTTCAGAATACCAATTTGGTTTGCCATCCGTTTTTCTCTTCGCTCATAATCTAAGCTTTTTGTCTCCTGTTCCTCTAGCTTCCGCTCCAGTTTATTCAACCTCACCGCAAATGCAGATATTGCTACTCCCTCCTCTGAGAACCCTGAAATATCAAATCCCTCATGATCACGATCATAAGGGTCTCTGGTTACCCTGCTTCGTGCCGGGCAGGCTGAACCGGTTACTCCCACCGCTGGCCATACTGCCAGCTGGCCTTTGTTTACACCTGTTCGGCTCCACAAGTTTCGGTGGGAATATCCATTAATGTTTCTTTCTTACTCAAATCAAACTCAACTCTCACCTTTTTTAACTAGGGAGTATGTTCACTAATTGAATTTAAATTATAATTAATAAACAAAAGGACAACACATATGAACGCTACAAAAATACCAAACCACCAAACAGGCGCTGGCTGAATCAGCTGTCTCAAGCACGTCCGCCCTCCACCACGGTCTGACTGTGTGTGTGTGTGCGTGTGCGTGTGCGTGTGGAGGGGGGGGGGGGGGAGGAGGCACGTTCACATAAAGCACATTAATATGATTGATGGCTAGATATTGGCTATAGTGCTCATCCAATTATTGCCAGTGCCATTTATATCAATATTAATCTTCACTGTTTCTACCTGTTGATTGTGGATAGCCTTGTTGAGCAACTGTGATCTTTTAAATGGGTTCAATAAGCACCAGTGCCCCATTTCATGCCAACTTTTACATGACTGGAACACACTGTCCGCATAAATCCGTGTCTGTGAGTTTTATTGCTCGATTAAGATGGCTTACAATTTCTATAACAATAATACTGTCCAACTCAAATACTCGCATGCTGAACGATAATTAATTTACTATTAACACTTTCAGTACGATGATGGCGTGTACCTTTCATGCATGGGTCATCTTTAGTCGAATATATTCAAAATAGGAACGACCTGTGGGAGTCAGAAGAATAATTAAGACATAATTTACCCCATCTATCTCCCACAAGTTTCTAAGATTGGTAAAATAATCTAATGGTTGCAAGAATATGTTAACATTTACGCCATCCTACTGATGAGGTTAAATATTGTGATCCCCATGTCTCTAACATGAAGTAAATACTATCATTGGTTCTAAATTAATTGTTTTCCATGTTCTTAGAATTTTTTTGAAACATACACAATTGGTGATGGTGGCCGTCACTCTCACCAATTCTAGGTTTTCTTTAGATTGTGGGGTATATTTTAGGTAACGATTTCGAACAGTTGTATGTAGCGAACAGTGATTATTGGATAACTTCCCGATGGCCAATTTTCCCCAAGACAATTCCGCCTAGACATATGCTCCCCAGAAAATTGTCACCCGAACAACTTACACCCGTTAATAAGAAAAATAAGCCAAACGTATGGAGAATATGATTTAACCAATATAGGGAAATATTAATAAATTGAGGCTTTTAATGCTGACCTTTTACTTCATCGAACCTAATTTCATTTAAGGGTAGGTATTATTTTGTTCTGAAATCCTTTCTCCCTCGTGCTTAGTCCCATTATTTGAGATTTTAAGACGTTCACCCCATTAGTTTGACAATTTTAAGAACTTTCGCACCATGTTGTTGGCAATATTAATACATTTCGTGCCATTTAGGTGTCGATTTTTTCTTGACGAACAATAACGAGCCTGTAATTTAGTATGAACTGGCCTTCGGCTGGGACATTTTGTCTACCGAAAAATTTACAAATTTATTTTGAAGGGGTGGTTTTAAGGGTGTTTTTTTCTAATAATGATAGATGTCTAGGAGCAAACTAGAAGACAATATATAATAAGAAGAACATTGAAATAGAAAATAGAATAACCTCCCGTTAACCGAATCCGGCTCTATTCTAATGTAACCTATTCTATCCTTTCTTATCCTTAACCAAACACGAGAATGTCTTACCTAATTAACTTATTTTGTTTCTTTTCAGCCCTCGGTCCCCATCTTCAATACTCGGCTATTAAGATAATCTTGGAATCATATGTGTTGTTGATTGTGAAGGCTTGGCATTAATATGATGACATAGTACTTGACATAGTACTTAATATAGTACTTAATATAGTACTTAATATAGTACTTAATATGAAACATAGTACTTTCAGAATTTCCCATTAAGTATACAAAAATTAGCTGTTAAAGGATTGAATTATCCGCTATATGAAGAACAGACTATAGTATTCAATCTAACCTAATCAATCCTATTGTATACTATAATATATATTCTTAAGAAATCTACCTTACCATAACCTAACCGAACTTAACATTGCTTAATTGTTATATTCTGAATTTATGTTTGGAGCAGTTATGGGGGTGGGGGTGGGGATGGAGATGGGGGGGGGGGATTAACATGACAAATCTGCACAAATGCGACAGACCCACACGAGACAGATCCCTTTCACAGCCAACCAATCTGTTCTCAAGATTAAATAAAGGTCAGTAATATATTTAAGTGATGATAACACCACTAATATTCATCTGGTTATGGGAAGCTTTTTTGAGCATGACTACATTATCTAATGTTAGTCAGAATACAAGGTGTCATGCTTCTGAAGGAGTTACTCTTTAACCATGAGATGCCTTTCCTATGCTGAATAGAATGTCTAATCATTAAGCAGTGGCAGAATCGTAACCAAAGGGGACCTTCCGGGTGACGTAGCTGCCGCTGATACATAAGCTCAAAACAAAGGGCAAAGTTTTCAAACCAACATTTAACATACTGTTTAGAATGTATTTTGCGACACCTTGGGCATTTTTGGTCCACCTTTCCTAAAGAGCTAACAAAGTCGTGCCCCACTTGCTCGAGGTGACATTGCAGACACCCCGCAATTTTTGATTTATTTGGACTCAATTTGGCTTTCTTTTCAAACACTAGGGGTAACACTAACAGGGACGGCGCTGTCTGGGAATTTTGCCCCAGGGATTTTTTTCCTTCTTTTCTTTGCTGTTCGTTTATTTATTATTACTTATTTTTTTTTAAATTGATATTTCATAATGACAGCCAAGCAGAGTTGCGTGTGTAACAAGGTGGTAGGGAATGTTAAATCATTGGGCTGTTACTCCTGTGGTACAATCTTCCATGTCAATTGTTTTGATGTTGATGACGATGATCTGAAGGTCATGGCCAACAAGAAACCTAGCTTCAAATGGTTCCGTATTTACTGTGACGCCTGGTTTGCTGAACAAAATAAGGCATCAAGGGGTTGCCTTGGCAAGAGATTAGCCGACCAGGTCAGTAAAGTGGTTGTTGAGGTCATACACAGTTAACCTGAGGTTTGAGACCATGGAAAAAAAGACTAGATACCTCTGGAACAGTTTTGGGGTCCGCATCCCTCTCCTCTGATTCATTCACAAATATTGTTAAGGTTGGACTTAAGCAATTTAAAGAGGAAGCCCACAAGAATCTACCTGCAATACTTAAGAACGAACAGCAAGTGCTTGTAGTGACCAAACCTGATAAGGCCACAGTGCCTGCGGTTGCTGGAACCATTAAGACTGCCCTTAAGACTGTTCCTGTCAGCAGCTGCAAGGAGACAAGCACTGGTATCCTCGTATTGAAACTGCCTACTAAAAGGGCTGAAAAGGATGCTAATAGAGCGATCAGCTCGTTTTATTGAAGAGTCCAACTTTTTTGTATCCGAACACAAAACATTTTGCCTAAGATGACTATAGTTGATATATCCACCATGATCCCTGTCAATGAGATAGTTGTACATCTTATTGACAAAAACATAAAAACTAGACAGCTTGTGGAACAGGGTGCTAAACTGGACTTTGTCCTTTCAAAGGAAAAAGGTGATTTAAGTAAGCTGTATTTTGAATGTCACCCGATACATGAAAGTCAATACTTGGCTCCCAAGGATATGTGTTCGTTGAATTGAATAGGTAGGCTTATGACAGATTCTGGATTACTCTGTTTTACCTCTGTCAGAAATTTGTTCACCTTTCCACCGACTGCCCAGACAAATCCCGTGGTCTAATCTGTGCTGAGCGCCATGAGTCCAGGTCATGCACAAAGAGAAAATCACCCTGTTGTGTAAATTATTCATCACTCATGAAGCCACCTGAATCTGTTATTCAATTTGCATCCAGTTTAACTTGTCCTGTGATGATTTCTCAATGTCGAAAGCTACTAGCAAACACAAATTTCTCTGGTTAAAAAAATTGACAGGGCTTTCTTTAGGCCAGTTGATTATCGGTCTGTCGAATGTTCGCTCAGTGAGGGGAAAGATGGATCAGATATATGAGTTCTTGAATGAATTCAGACTTGAAATTATATACCTTACTGAGACCTGGCTGTATGAATCTGACATTGGTGTCATTTGCAGTGCTCTGCCTGAGACACATTCTTTAATAAGTGTCCCTAGGCCTCGTGCAGATCATTCGGGTGGTGGTGTGGCAGTTATCTACTCCATGGCACTAGCGAACATTTCTCAGACAAACTGACTTTGTCCCAAATTCTTGAATTCTCGGAAGTGTTAATAAACCTTCACCGGCAAACCCTGAGAATCGCAGTTATCTATCGACCTAGCCATCGAGGTACTGATACAAATTTCATAGATGGGTTTGGTCAGTTTCTTGAAGCATTTTCAGCTAGACCAGGGGGATTGCTGATTTGTGGTAATTTAAACTACTAGATTAACAACCCTCAACTGAAACTGTTTTCTTGCGAGTTCCCTAAACTGGTAGAGCAGAATCATTTATTTAATCGCTGTGTTACAGTATCAACAAGGAACTGGAGTTCTCAAAAAGGGGTTCCAGTTCTGACACTATTCTCGAATCATAGTATGCTGGCTTAATAATCCAGAAGGGTTGATAGCATCTGAAGCCCTAATTTAACTATAACTAACAGCGTCAACACACTGATAACACACATAGTATTGTGTTCTCAGTGGTTACTTTCATATCTTTGTTGTGGTGAAATTAATAAAAAATAGATTTAATAGTATTTGGTTTATGACTTAAAACACCATTACTTGAGTGGCACCATTCCCATAATCCCATTCCCTTAGATTAGTGTTGAATACTGTTTCGCCACCGACGTTCCTATGCTAGCCTACTGTTCTGTGAGACTTAATGTTTCTATTCTTACCTCCGCCAACGAAGCTGGACAGAGGTTATATTTTCACCTCTGGTTGTTTGTCTGTCTGTAAACAAGATATCTCACAAAGTTATGAACCAATTTTCTTGAAACTTGGTGGTCAGATAGGATATGTGCCAAGGAAAAGGTTATTCAATTTAGGAGGCGATCCGGAGATCATCACAAAATTTGGTAGGCAGACAGTAGCACCAACAAAGATGTGATTCAATTTAGGAGGCGATCCAGATCAAATCCTGGAACCCAGATCCGGAAGAAAATTTAGGCCTATGATAATAATGGGAAAGAATCAGCCAGCGTAGCCAGAGGTATGCGCTCTACTGAGTGGACCTCTAGTTTCTAATGTTTTAGTTTTGTGTATATTCTGTTGCCAGTGCCCTTCCTTGAGATATACTGTTCCCATGCCCAGAGCTGGTGACAAAACCTGTGATTACTATTATTATTCATTGCTGCTACCATTCCCATACCCTTAATCCCTGATTAATAAGAAGCTTTCCTGAGCATAATATTTTACGGGTAATTTTAAACCACAATTTTTGTATTCCAAATTTCAATAAAATCGTCTTGGGTCATCCAGAAAAACTAAATAATATAGTTGTTATCATAGTATAGGCCCTATAGGGGTTAATATTTTCTAGTTCACATGTGGGTTAAAGGGCGCCTGAAGGAACAAAGTCGCCTGCTCCGACCCTGGTTAAGGGGGCCCACCTCGCTTTTTGTTTTCTCTTTCTCTCTCTCTCTCTTTGGCTTGTATCCATTCCGCCCCATTCAGCCTACTGTTTAAAGACGTTTACCCCATCCAGATGTCAATATTTTCCTGGCGAGCGGTAGCGAGCTGCAGCAAGCTAAATTTGTACATTTTTCGATAGAAAATTTCTCCGGCGAAGCTGGATTTCTCCATACAATGCTGGCTCGCTCTCGCTCGCCAGGAACAAATCGACACCTGGATGGGGATAAAAGTCTTAAAACAGTTGGCTGAATGGGGCCGAATGGATACAAGCCAGGGAAAGAGAGAAAAGGAGAGAAAGATAAAAAAAAGCCGGTGACCCTGGTTAATAATATTTTGTGGAGCGTTGTTTTTGTCCATGTGGTCCCTTTGTTATCGTTCCTATTGAGTGACGCTGCCGGGACAATGCAGGGGTGACACACGCCTCACTGCCTCACATAATAAGGAGAAGGGTAGCCTTATTGGTTCATGTACCCGCCATCTTGGTCACAATATGCTGTGTCCCGGAGGCTATATCTACTTTTTTATTTTTATTTGTTTTTGTATTATTATTAGCATAGAACTTTACAGTATATGTTACCAACCCATTATATTTTTATGTTTTTATATTTTTGTATTGTGTATGTTTATCACTAAATGGAGAAGGGACTGGAGTTCTGGAAAAGAGGCTCTAGTCTCGACTTTCTTCCCGAATTATGCTTGCTTAATGGCAAGCATAGAAACGATAACAAAGGGACCACATGGACAAAAACAGCGCTCCACAAAATATTATTAACCGGGGTCGGACCAGGCGACTTTGTCCCTTCAGGCGCCCACATATGAACTAGAAAATATTAACCCCTGTACTATGATAAAAACTTTATTATTATAGCAAGCGTCGACACCTGCCCGGGTTGTAACACAGCACCCCATACCATTAAACACATCATAGAAGACTGCATTTCACACAACCACTTACCCGGGCGTTTCCGCACCCTCCTCAGCTCCCCGCCATGGAGTGGCTTCGGTCACCCAGGCTTTCTTGTGGTCGGCAGGGAGGGTTCTGTTGGGGCGCTTGGTTATGGCCTTGGAATTGCTCGGGGCCTTGGGGCTGTTCGGCCAGGCAGCTTGGGGAACAACAACAACAACAACAACAACCACTTACGCCAACAACACAATCTACACTCCTTGAGAGCTCTGTGGGAAAGCCCGACCGTGGCCATGGCCTTCCTTAGGGGCTCGGGGCTGTTCGGCCAGGCAGCTTATGAAACAACAACAACCTTTCATATCTAGGTATCCTTCCTCAATTGCATAATGATAGCCAGAATAAACCGTCAAAATGCGTCATAGTCCTCAAGGGGTAAAGAAGCTAAAATCAGTGTACCCCGCCATTCAAGGTTCACTGTCATAGCTTTGTCGTAGCTAGTTATACAAGTAATCGTACAGTTGCGTTAATTATACAGACTGTCTGAACACTTTATGGAACGGTAGTAAACGTAAGTGATATAGAGAATGCCTTAGTATTGTCTAAACTCTAAAGCATTCAGAGTTTTATTTCACGCAATACTATACTGCATCCATTATAACTAGAACAGCCATATTGACATCTAACTCCTTATTACTACAAAAAGACCAGCACAATATAGATGATATATGATAGATGGTAGCATCTATGAAAACTTAACCAGGGGATAGTCCTGGAATGTTACAGCCCGTTTGCCCTAGACCATAAAAAAGAGTTACAAGAAGTTAGAGCTCAATATTGCAGGCCTAATTACAATGTACACTCAGATTAAAAAGTTCACCATACCCGGGTTCAAAAGTTAGAGACACCTTAATGAAAAATTGTGTAAATTCCAAATAAAACACATTCACTTTAATCTTTTATATGAGTAAAAACAAAATGCAACAGTTAGAGGGTAACTGGAATCATGAGAGGACTGTCTAAATAAAGTTCTTAATTTTCAATTCACACAATTTCTCATCTACAGTAAGTAGGCGAACTGTTGGAAGCAGCAGTACAGTCGAGAACACTATCAGCTACATACTTTCTTTAACCGACATCGAACCCAAACGAGGCAATTCGTCAACAGAGACCTTTGTCACAGAGTCTGCTTGCCATGGTAACTAGCAACGCTTCGCCATTTTCTATTTTCGGAACATTTAGGGCGTTTCTTTATATTCACGTAATCACTCTCCTAACTTTCGTTAGCCTATAGCAGTGGTTTGTGGGTTGCAATTAAACACATTGAGCATGGTTCATGCCACACAAGCTCAAATAATCATTCACTTTCCCACACAACATCACCCATTTTGGAAGGTCTTACCTATCATAAACAATAACAATATAAAATTGCAGACATCTGGTGTCCAAATATATGAGTGCAATTCTATATTATATTCCCAAGTGTCTCAGTACTTAACTTTACAAATTCAAAAATACAAATGGGTGTAACATTATTAATCCTCATGACTGCATCATTGTGGCTGCTGTACAAATAATGATAACATTCACCCAATATAAGGCTGAGCTGCGGTTGGGTTCCCTCGAGAAATTGTTTACAGACAACTCTGTCGTCGGGAACATCTTCAACCACAATCAAAACTCGGATCCTAATTCCCTAATATCATCTTCGGTTAGCTCTCTAGTGAAAACAAAAATAGTTATCGACACACACGTAGAAAGTCTTTTTATTCACACTGTTCAGTTTTGTCAAGGAGTAATTTGGTCATATCAAGAGAGGAGAGTAAAAGTTGTGAAGTTGTGACAGGATTTATATTGTTACTGTACCTTCTTCAGTTACGACATCATTTAGTTTACTATCAACCTCTACATCTACAGTCATGCAACATTTGTTTATGTTTATTATCTTAATTTGTATATGTAATATCATCTTCGATAACGAATACGAGTTTTGTTCTGAACCTCATTATCTTAAGAGACGTCACTCATTTTTACTGTTTACAAACAAATCTTGGCGTTGTCCTCCTCAGTCATATTACTATTGTTAATATCTATCTCATATTTTCTTAAAATATCACAGCATATTATGTGGTATCATCATCAATCTAAGGAATCTATAGACGGATTAGGAAGAGGAGAAATGTTATTGCAAATCAAGCTAACTCAAAGCCAGTGCATCGGACCACATTAAGGTTTATATAAATAGTACAAAACAACCAATCGCAATAAAGGATATTAACATCAACAACATTAAAAAGTCAGTTAACAGACAAGGTTAATAATGTATTGAATCAGTCCTTGGACATATACATATATATATATATATTCTGACATACGGAGCCCTGTATGTTAATTTAAGAGTTAGAATTAGAGTTGAAGGAGTGTCTAACTACCCAAGCGGCGAAGCAGACTAGCGAGCGAACTAGCGAGTGGGAAACCAGCTCACCCCCATACCAGCAAACAAGCCTTCACACCTGCGTGCGTCATAGGGGACCCTGCAAACTACTTCGATGACCCGACGCTATGACGTATGATCGACGCCAGGAGACTCCATTGGACCATGCACCTGCTATGCAACTCGAGGAGCTGTGATTGGAGCGGGCACAACCCCCCGCCTCCTGATTCGTTCCTACACCATCATTGTTTAGTATATAAGACCCGAGTTGTGGGCATTCAAATCAGTCTCATTTGGAGTTGGGGAAGGTGAACGTGCAGCTGGAGGAAGACGGGGTGAAGTATTATAATGGGTTTGTGACTGTCAGTCAGATTATATAAGTGTGTGTTAAGTGTGTTCGGTGTAAACACTTACGTTATGTTGGTTAGTGAGATATGTGATTGGGAATTAACGTTGACGCTACTATTATGTGCTTAATTATTTGATTGGGAATTAACGTTAACGCTACTATTATGTGTTTAACTATTTGATTGTGAATTAACGTTAACGCTACTATTTATATACTTAACTATTTGATTGGGAATTAACGTTAACGCTATTATTATGTACTTAACTATTTTAGTTGACTAACTTGTGGACTAAAGCAACTCTTTAAGTAATTGGGTTATGATGAAAGTAATACTATTGTTTTATATTAATACTTACGAGTTCTTTCATTTTCTTTTAATTAAGCTTACATTGCTTAACGGTGCTTAGTACGGTGATGCTATTGTCTCGTATTAGTAATATCGCCTTAGACTAACATGGCTGTGTTAATATTACTTCTAGTGATTTCCTAAGCTGAAGAAAATTCTTTTAGCTTCAAAATATTATTTTTGCTTTTCATATTATTTGAGTGAGACTTGAATCGAATCTATGAAGCGATCCTGTAACTTAATTTACTCATAATCAAACCTCAATGTTACGTGGTTAAGAAATACATTTAACTAATTATTAAATATATATCTAATTTTTTATGTGACTTTGATATAAATCCTGATGATAATAATAATATAATACTATTAACGTAAGACAAGAACCAAGAATAATTACATTAAATATAAATAAAAGGACATATAAGAAAACTATCTATTCATTTAAAAAAGGGTAAGAGACAGAAATATTCTTACTTTAATATTTATCTTTCAAGACTTTTTATAGAATTAATACTCCTTCTTTAGATATAACTTCTTTGGTTCATAACCATAGCCTACTAAGCTTCGGTTAAATAATAATTCTTTATAAATACATGACTTTAAATAGTTTCAGTATTTTTCATAATTAAAGAGTATCAGTCAATAAAGGATACTAAGTCCTAAGATCCAAAAGGAAAGGAAGCAACAACAGGAAATAAGTTTATTAGATTTTACTTTTGTTTTGCCTTCAGCTGACTGATACCTTAATATATATCTCTGTGCTATCTAGATTCATCAAGTTAACCACTTGAGGATCAAGATACGTAACAGAAGAGTGGCGACCTTGCCAGGATTCGTTTCATACAGTTACACTCAGTTTCATTACTGTTTCACTACTTAAAAATCAAATATTAATCATGCCTCATCTAATTAATGACTAAGATGCTCGAGTTTTCATAGAATCAGAACCCACAGCCCCTGATATTGATTGTCTGTCAAAATCCGAACTGAAAGTGCTTGCCTCACATCTCCAATTAACTGTCTCAAACATGTCTAAAGTAGAGGTGGCTCAGACCATAAAAACCCACCTGTACCCTGTAGAAGGCGGGGAGGGAGACGGAGCAGTTGGTGGGATCCCGAGTAAACCTAGCCAACTTGATGTACAATTGCCACCTGGTTTGACCGGTGATCAAATATTCGAACTAGAACAAGCCAAACTAAAAATAGAACTAGCCAGAGCAAATACCGAAGAAGCCAGAATAAAAGCAAATACCGAAGAAGCCAGAATAAAAGCAAATACCGAAGAAACCAGCATAAAATGTGAATATCAATATCGTACGGCTCAACTAAATGTCAATACAAATGCTCCCGAAATTGCTCCCCCTCTGGGATTGACTATGACTAGTGTCATTCCACCTTTCACTGAGGATAATGTGCAGGATTTCTTTGTTTTGTTTGAGGAAGTTGCTGGAGGTATGAAGTGGACAAGAGATCAATGGCCTTTTATGTTACAAACCGTTTTGACAGGGCAGGCTCGAGCCACGTATTTGTCAGAAGTAGCAGAGGTTAGGCAGGATTATGACAATCTCAAAGAAGCTATCTTAAAAACCTATCAATTGCAGCCTGAGGCTTACAGGCAATCTTTCCGTAAAAAACAGAAGAAAGTAGAAGAAACCCATAAGGTATTTGCCAGGACCATGACTAAAACTTTCAATCATTGGGTCAAGAGTAAGAAAGTCACAAGCTACAACGATCTGAAGGAGTTGGTCCTGTTAGAAAATTTCCTATGGAAAATTGATTCTTCTGTATCCTATCATTTAAAGGGGAAAAAGGTAGATTGTCTTGCCGACGCCGCTGACATGGCTGACACATACGTGCTCAACAACAAATTTCGCGGAAAGAAGCCCTATGATAATTCTAGTTCTAATTTTAAGTATCCCAATCACAAATCTGACAGATCCAGTCACAAGCCTATAACGTCTTCCCCAGCTAGCCAAAATAGAATTGTTCCCCCAACTAAAAATGCGACTCAGGGCAATGGTAACAGAGGTGGGCCCCAAACTAATAGTAATGCTCAAAGAGGGAACGTTCCCGTATCCCCTAAAGTATGTACTTTTTGTGGCAAGAGAGGCCACCTAGCTTATCAGTGCTGAGCCAAGGAGAAAACCGAGAGATCGGGGCAGACAGTTGCCGCCGTATCTCAAACTCCATATGTGCCTTTAATGCAGGACTCCCGACAGAAGGAGTACCTAGCACCAAAAGTTCCTTTAATGCAGGACTCCCGACAGAAGGAGTACCTAGCATCTAACGTAAATCATCTAGACAGGGGTGTAGTAGCATGTGTGGTGCAACCCACTAGGGTTAAGCCAATAATAATTTCACCATCAGTGCAGGACAGTTACCGTCCCTTTATTTCATCTGGCAACGTGAGATTAAATGGTTGCATGCATGAGGTAAAAATTCACAGGTTCTACTAGCACCCTCATGGTGAATCCTTACACTGAGTGCCCACCTGGCGAACCAGTTGTAATGAGAGGTGCTGGAGGCCAATTTTATGCACACTTGGTAAAAGGCGAAATTGAATGCGAGTTACTACAGGGTGAGGCCACCATAGCTTTGTGTAGGTCCCAAGATATCCCTGTGCCTGGGGTAACACTCCTTTTGGGGAATGATGTAGCAGGTGAGAAGGTCCGACCAGACCCCATTTTGTCACTTTCCCCTGTTAACCCGTGGAGCCCCGGCTAGTTTTGTAATGTTTGCGCACCAGAACCCGGCCGGTTTTCAAAAAATGGTTTTATTCCAGAAACAATAGCGAATGGGTTAGGAATGAAGGAAAAACCACGAAAAACCACTCAAAAAGCTTTAAAAATGGTCCTACAGAGCCCCCGAAAACGGATTTTACAAGAGTAAAAAATTGAAGGCAATTATCCCAAAAAAACAGGTTATTGCGCGCTCGCGCGCACGCACGTGGACTTTGAGAGTTTTCAACCATCGACACGGTTGCGTGGGATACGTACACAGTTCCCATACAAATCTGAGCCCTCTTGAGTGGCTACACCTGAGGTTACGGTCGGCGCAATTAGGGTGACGCGTCAGGCGCGTCTCTGGGGCTGTGCGTTACATACATCGCCGACGCGTCAGACGCGTCGCTGGGGCTGTACGGGTTAATGAGCCACTAACCGGTGAGCTCGAAAAGGAGATGCCAACAGTTTTCCCTGTGTGTGCTGTCACACGTTCAATGTCTCAAGTAGCAGTTCCCTCAGACAGAAATGTACCGAATGTAAGAGTTGATGAAAGGGATGATGAGAGTGTGAATGCCGCTCCAACTGTGCCTGATGATGTGACTGAGGTGGATTTATCTGACACCTTTATGGCTCATCTTGACCCTAACGATGACCATGAAACCCCTCCAAATTGTCCTAGTGGCCTGGTAGAGCTACAGAGAGATGATAGTGAATGCAAGGAGTTAGCTGCCAGGTCCATGAGTGAAGAGGAATGTGAGAAGGAGGGTGGTGAATGTTTCTACCTCAAAGGAGGAGTATTGTGGCGTAAATGGAGACCGCCACACAGACCAATCGATGACGGGGCTTGGGACGTCCATCAAGTAGTAGTCCCCAAACCTTGTCGTAGAGATATCATGGAAATGGCACATTGTATCCCATTGGCAGGACACCTAGGTGTGAGAAAAACTCTAGACAAAATCAGAGCCCACTTTTACTGGCCAGGAATGCGTGCAGATGTAGTGGAGTTTTGTAGAGTATGTCACACTTGCCAGATGACAGGAAAACCCAATCAGAAGGTGCCTGTACATCCTCTAGTGCCCTTGTCCGTTTTCGAGAATCCTTTTACTCGGGTGGTAGTTGACATTGTAGGCCCATTGCCTAAGACTTCCCAAGGTAACATTTATTTATTAACTATCATGGACATGGCAACTCGCTACCCAGAGGCTATACCCTTAAGGACTACCTCTGCTCCAACTGTCATCAAGGAACTGCTCAAATTCTTCACCAGAATGGGTTTCCCCCATGAGGTGCAAAGTGATCAAGGAACTAATTTTACCTCTAACATATTTCAGCAGTCCCTGAAAGAGTTGGGTATCGAGCATGTTAAGTCTAGCACCTACCATCCAGAGAGTCGAGGGGTTCTCGAACGATATCATCAGACATTAAAGGGAATGTTACGTAAGTATTGTACAGAGACCGGAGTTGAGTGGGATAAGGGGGTACCTTTTCTTTTATTTGCTACTCTTGAGGTTCCAACTGAATCCCTCGGTTTTTCCCCTAATGAGCTAGTTTTCGGTCACCAGGTAAGAGGTCCTTTGCAACTATTGCAGGATAGCCTAGTTGGCCAGGAGGGGAACCAAAACCTCCTCAAGTATGTTTCAGATTTCAAAACCCGGTTGAGATCCTCATGTGAGTTTCCCGCTCAAAACTTGACAGTGGCTAAAAGCTCCATGAAGACCTGGTATGACAGAAAAGCCCGTGAGAGAGAGTTTCAGCCCGGTAATGAGGTTTTGGTCCTGCTCCCCCTTTTTGGCCAACCTTTATCTGCCAAGTTCAGGGGCCCATATAAGATCATTCGGAGGGTGAGCATTACCGATTATCTAGTAACTACCCCAGACAGGAGAAAGCCCACACAAGTATTCCATATAAATATGTTGAAACCCTACCATAGGTCCCCTGATTCCTCTCCTCCAGATTCTCCCACTGTGGCAGTGAATGTCAGGACCTGTGGACAGCCTGGTGCGGACGAAGTCTTCAGTTCTCTTACTGACCCGCAACAGACTGTTCCAGAGCCTGAAGGTATCAATGCAGACTTTGACTTGTCATGTAGCTTATCCAACTTTCAGTATAACTCAGTAGCTTGGGGGGAATTACCATCTAAACTATGTCCTCTTCCCTCTGATCAAGCGAACCAACTAATCTCTGTTTTATCTCAGTCTCCCAGTGTGTTCCGTGATACTCCAGGGCTCACTCCTTTGAGCTTGCACGACATCGACGTAGGGGATGCAACTCACATTAAACTATCCCCCTACCATGTCTCACCACAACGCAGGAGTATACTGCAGGTCGAGCTTGACTACATGTTGTCGAACAAGCTGATCAAAAGGGCCTTAAGCCAGTGGAGTAGTCCGGTCATACTTGTGCCAAAGCCAGACGGGAGCCATAGGTTATGTATGGACTATAGGCAAGTTAATGCTGTCACAAAGAATGATACCTACCCACTGCCAGGGATCAAAGATTGCATTTACCAGGTTGGCCTCATGCAGCAGTAAGTTTAACTTAATGAGAGGATTTTGGCAAATAGATCTCCCTTGTAGCGAGGTAAATATTATGCTTTAGTAGTGCACTTTCAAGCCTTCAGCTGTGAGATGCCTTGCAGTTCGAATAACGCTCCAGCTACGTTCCGGCTATGTTCTGATATGGTACCTGGAGACGTTGCCTACTTTGGGTGATATCCTTATTATATCCTCATTATAATCTTGCTGTTGCCAATCTGGTGGTGAATCTATTTATGTATTATGTTTAATATTATGTACTATACTCCTTAAACTCTTTTCTAGGGGGGAGGTCTGACATACGGAGCCCTGTATGTTAATTTAAGAGTTAGAATTAGAGTTGAAGGAGTGTCTAACTACCCAAGCGGCGAAGCAGACTAGCGAGCAAACTAGCGAGTGGGAAACCAGCTCGCCCCCATACCAGCAAACAAGCCTTCACACCTGCGTGCGTCATAGGGGACCCTGCAAACTACTTCGATGACCCGACGCTATGACGTATGATCGACGCCAGGAGACTCCATTGGACCATGCACCTGCTATGCAACTCGAGGAGCTGTGATTGGAGCGGGCACAACCCCCCGCCTCCTGATTCGTTCCTACACCATCATTGTTTAGTATATAAGACCCGAGTTGTGGGCATTCAAATCAGTCTCATTTGGAGTTGGGGAAGGTGAACGTGCAGCTGGAGGAAGACGGGGTGAAGTATTATAATGGGTTTGTGACTGTCAGTCAGATTATATAAGTGTGTTAAGTGTGTTCGGTGTAAACACTTACGTTATGTTGGTTAGTGAGATATGTGATTGGGAATTAACGTTGACGCTACTATTATGTGCTTAAGTATTTGATTGGGAATTAACGTTAACGCTACTATTATGTGTTTAACTATTTGATTGCGAATTAACGTTAACGCTACTATTTATGTACTCAACTATTTGATTGGGAATTAACGTTAACGCTATTATTATGTACTTAACTATTTTATAAGTAATTGGGTTATGATGAAAGTAATACTATTGTTTTATATTAATACTTACGAGTTCTTTCATTTTCTTTTAATTAAGCTTACATTGCTTAACGGTGCTTAGTACGGTGATGCTATTGTCTCGTATTAGTAATATCGCCTTAGACTAACATGGCTGTGTTAACCCCTTCAGACTCATATGACGCAGAGGTTGGCAGATTAGCAATAAGAAATAGAGTTCTCTCACTCTTATAATTACCTCTCCAAAAATAGTTTTCTGCCCACAGCTAACTCAAAGACAACTGCAGAGGTTGAAGTAACTAAACTAAAGGTTTGTAAATACCCCTGATGGTAATAAAGGCTTTAAAGTATCCCTAATAGGCTCAACATTGCGTCATAATATGTCGGAGAGGGTTAATATTACTTCTAGTGATTTCCTAAGCTGAAGAAAATTCTTTTAGCTTCAAAATATTATTTTTGCTTTTCATATTATTTGAGTGAGACTTGAATCGAATCTATGAAGCGATCCTGTAACTTAATTTACTCATAATCAAACCTCAATGTTACGTGGTTAAGAAATACATTTAACTAATTATTAAATATATATCTAACTTTTTATGTGACTTTGATATAAATCCTGATGATAATAATAATATAATACTATTAACGTAAGACAAGAACCAAGAATAATTACATTAAATATAAATAAAAGGACATATAAGAAAACTATCTATTCATTTAAAAAAGGGTAAGAGACAGAAATATTCTTACTTTAATATTTATCTTTCAAGACTTTTTATAGAATTAATACTCCTTCTTTAGATATAACTTCTTTGGTTCATAACCATAGCCTACTAAGCTTCGGTTAAATAATAATTCTTTATAAATACTACATGACTTTAAATAGTTTCAGTATTTTTCATAATTAAAGAGTATCAGTCAATAAAGGATACTAAGTCCTAAGATCCAAAAGGAAAGGAAGCAACAACAGGAAATAATTTTATTAGATTTTACTTTTGTTTTGCCTTCAGCTGACTGATACCTTAATATATATCTCTGTGCTATCTAGATTCATCAAGTTAACCACTTGAGGATCAAGATACGTAACAATATATATATATATATATATATATATATATATATATATATATATATATATATATATATATATGGTGTATTGAAACAACTGTTACAGACTATGACGAACACATTGTAAAATGGAAAATAAATATATATTGTTGTATCACATTTTCCCCATAAATGTGTTATTTTAGAGATAAATGCCTTTTTAGAAATGTAGCAACACAGGGTTACAAGTAAAGCACTAAATTATTAATACATGATAAACCTATTTATAATAGACTTAGCTAAAGGGAAAGCATGGGTTTACCTATTCACACATTAGTAAATATGAAATATAAGTATCTTAGAATGTGGTGATGATATTATGTGGTTAGCAGAAAATTACTAATTATTAGCAACATATTAGCGTAAACAAAATATGTAACATTTGTAACTCTGGTCATGGGACATAATGCTGATGCCCAAGTCTGGGTCGGGTATCCGAACGAAGTAGAAGGTAATTCAATCGTTTATGAAGCGTAGTTCTATTGGGGGCTGATCGTTCTCGCGCAATTGTTACATATTTAATCCGTACAGCCCCAGCGACGCGCCTGACGCGTCGGCGATGTATGTAACGCACAGCCCCAGAGACGCGCCTGGAGCGTCACCCTAATTGCGCCGACCGTAACCTCAGGTGTAGCCACTCAAGAGGGCTCAGATTTGTATGGGAACTGTGTACGTATCCCACGCAACCGTGCCGATGGTTGAAAACTCTCAAAGTCCACGTGCGTGCGCGTGAGCGCGCAATAACCTGTTTTTTTGGGGTAATTGCCTTCAATTTTTTACTCTTGTAAAATACGTTTTCGGGGGCTCTGTAGGACCATTCTTTAAGCTTTTTGAGCAGTTTTTCGTGGTTTTTCCTTCATTCCTAACCCATTCGCTATTGTTTCTGGAATAAAACAATTTTTTGAAAACCGGCCGGGTTCTGGTGAACAAACATTACAAAACTAGCCGGGGCTGGACGGGTTAATGAAGATAGTATACTGCATGTACAGTTATGTTCAGGAATGAAGAGTCATCGAGCAATACGAAAAGTTATAGGAGCCAAATGTTACATACCGTACAATTGTGACCATGCATACCTGACCAAACACTCTGTTATAAAAGAGTGAGGTTAAAGAAAATTAATGACATACACAGACATACATACACACACACATAAACCTCTCATTTCCATGTTTATGTAAGGTAAATAAAATAAGCGTGACAAAAGGGAGACGTGTGTGTGTGTGTGTGTGTTTGTGAGTGTGTGTGTGAAGTGACGTTTCCTTAATCATTGCTCATTGTCTCAATTATAACGTCATCGACTATTACTGACAATATTGGTTTGTAACAGTTGTACTGTACAAATAATAGGTTAGATATTTGGAAAACAGGCATGATATCATGTCCACGCCGATAATTCGATATTTGAGCAGATTCGAGTGGAATCCAAAGCTTCATAAAACGTCCCGAATAATTTTTCAAAACTGTATTACATTACTTGGTGGGAATTATACAGTATTTGTTTCAATTAATCTTCTTATTGCACTGTGATGACCATGTACAGTCACGAGCATAAATACTGCGACACCAACCAAATAATGTTCGCCCCTATGTATCCAAAGATATTGCAAAACTTTATATTCAAACTCACAATTATTTCTGTATTTCATTCTAGCTACCGTCAAACGATTTTATTCAGCTTAGTATAAACCCCTAGTGATGAAGGAGTTGACGTTATCTGGTTGATGTCGCAGCATTTATGCTCGTGACTGTACAGCAGTGGTAATTAATTCTGATCGATTTAGAAGTGTCGAACTGATTAAAAGAATACCCAGTATAAATTAGTTAGGAGATTCAATTCAACCCGAGACCGCTTCGAATATGTTTGTATATGAATAAATGTTCACAACTGTACAATACATTAAATAACATTGGGCAATAACTTCGTAATGCCCACATTTTGTAGTTCTATTTATCATTCAACATTGGTAATAATTACTAACATATGACAGTAATATCTGCGGACCACTTGAAAATCGTAATTTGTTTCATCCAAGATACCTTAGGTGTTTCCTATGTTGAAAGAAAGATACATAAATGTTTTATATTAACAGAAAATCATTTTATTTGTAAACGGTTTATAAAGGGAACATAAATTACATTATGTCAACCCGAAAACTAATTATGTTTATAATTCAACATTCCTGGGTATAAACTAGGAGATTGAAGGGAGGAAGGGGGTTGGGGGATGAAGGGGGAGACCAATGCCAGTGTTCGGCTTATAGCACATGCTTGGACGACACTGATTATTTTACTGTATATCCTGTAAATCAATAATGCTTAATAATTTTATATATCATTATAGAATAAAGTAAACTTGTTTTTTAATCTGTACTTAGCACTTGAAGTCTGTAAGTGTTGTTTCAATACACCCTGGTATATTTTGAGAGTGAAAATAGAAGAAGTGCAAACACTACGATATTTCACTGCAAGCCACTCAGAGAGCAAGATTTCTGGTAGCTAACCCTGGTTCCAGATGCGGACGTGGGTGTAGCGGCCTTGCAAGCGAAGATGCAAGTGCAACAGTGCCACGTCCTGATTGGTCAGCGGCTCCTGTGTCAAGCAAACTTCTCTAGAGGCAAGTTCCGATATTCTTATCACCACACTCTTGGTTTTCACAACTGTTAGTTTGAAAACGTGTAAGTTTCATCTTACAAAAATACATGAGAAATGAAAGAATAGAAAAAAGAGATATGGAAAACTGTCACCCGAGCCGCACCTGGGAGGTGTCCACCAATCAGCATGCAGTGCCAATGCAGGTGGCGCCTATTAAAGTTTGGGCCGAGCAGCTACAGCACTGTGGCAACCCTGGCCTATGTGGTTGGCAACGCTGGTTTCGATCAGCGGGTTTAAGCTGCGTAGGGTCTGGTCAGTAGCTGGATGGGTGACCACCTGCTACAATCACGGCGGTAAGTCGTAGACCAGGAGTGTGCTAAAGTCCTAGCCACACATTGGCAGCAGGTTCGAACAATTTCTACCTTTGCTGGTTGAACGGGCACAACGCCAGTGAAGCAAGTGCATCGATAGTTAATAAGCTCCGCCCATACACAGTAATTGCGTATGTATGTACTGTATAGGCATATGTAACGGCAACACAATATAAAACGGTATTAGTGATTATTGTATTCCGATTAATTTATTTATTTATTTATTTTATTTATTTGTGTATTTATTTATTTATTAAATTATTTATGGTTCCTTACATTTGAAATGCTACTGTTTGCATTAAACATTATCATACTCCTGTAATTAGGTAGACTACATAATACAATATCAAATCTGTTCACGCGTGTTTGGAAGACATATTTAGTACGGTAATCTTGAATGGGACAATATAGGAATAAATGTGAATTAATGGGGAACATCAAAGCAACCTCAGATTCGCTGATGACAAAGTTTATCCTAGCGACTCAGGGGAAGAGTTACAACAAATGATGGCTGATATAAACGATGGAAGCCTTAAAGTATATAACTACTGTATGTATGTATATACTCGGACAGTATATAACTACTGTATGTATGTATATACTCGGACAGTATATAGTGGCAGTAGTAGTGTTAACATAACAAAATATATATATATACTGTATATATTGAATGATTATGTGCAACCACAACAAATTACGTTAGCGGATGATGGGCTAGTGGAGGAATATATATACATAGGCCAGGTTATAAATCCAAACTCAGATCACTAGAGAAATCAGACAAAGGATAGATATGGAATGGAGCGCATTTAGTAAGCAGAATTTAATATGAAAAGGTAGTTACCCCTTGTATTTAAGAAATAGTATGCAAACAATGTGTCATTCCTGTACTAATTTATGGATGAGAAACTTGGACACTAGTAGAAGATAATCGCATTGACAAGATGAAATGGGCTTGGAAAGATCATATATTTAGAAGAGATTATAGCAGATGGACAAATAAAGGTTCACAATGGGAATCTAGAGATGGAGCTAGATGAAGGGATCGACAGAGAACCAGATAGAGGGACGCGATAGGAAACTTTTCTAAAGTAGGATGGAACAGGATAACATCTGACCGGCTAGATTAGAAACGTATTGGAGAGGCCATCGGCCTGCAGTGGACTAACTAAGGCTGCTGATGGTGATGATTATGATAATAATAAAATATAAATATAATAATAAAGTAACTACTGTTAATGAAAAACGACAAATAATATAGTATTATCCAACCGTAGGTCAATTTATATGTATGCAATAAACTCACGTGAAAGCAGGTAACTGACAGTGTTACGAGCGATACACAATGTATCACCTCGCAATTGTACTGAGACAACCAGGGATTTAGAAGTAATTAGCACATTAATATAGGTATTAGTCCATACACAGTATCATGTTACCAAATACTAATTACAGAAAGGGACTGGCTTAAAAATCCAGCAGGGCTGATAACCCTAAGCCCAACTGTAATTAATTATTTTAACTCTCTCTCTCTCTCTCTCTCTCTCTCTCTCTCTCTCTCTCTCTCTCTCTCTCTCTCTCTCTCTCTCTCTCTCTCTCTCTCTCTCAGAAAATTGGCAGATGCCCTTTAATGCATGCAAATGTCAGATACTACAAATAGGCTCCCCGAAACAATAAATGCAAATATCACATGAATGGTGAATAGGTAGAGAGCGTATCACAGATAAAAGACCAAGAAGTGTTTATAAACGAAAATCTAAAAATCCACAAGACAATGGACCGCAGCAGCTAACGAAGCAAACAGTGCACTAAGTTTCATTAGAAGAAATTGTCATTATCATAGTAAAGACATAGTTATACCGTTATACAAAAGAATTGTGAGACCATATCTGAAGTATGCTCTGCAGTGTTAGTTTCTCTACTTAATAAAAGACATATACAAACTTGAATCCGTTCAGTGCAGAATAACAAGATTGATCTCATCCCCAAACAATATACCACACAATGAGATATTAAGGGAACTTGATTATTTTTGGTAAATAAAGGAGAATAAGTGGGCAGCTGATATAGTGATAGAGGTAATAGCAATATTAATATTATAAATTACTTGTAGCCAGAAAGAAAACATTACATATGATCACATTGATACATTAAGCTAAATGGTATAGGTATGACATGTCTGATTTATATATTTAACAATCAATTTACATCGAGGCTAATTTGTTGATAAAGCATTTCCCTCAGGAATATCAGTATATTTAGAGTAACTGACAACAGTGTTTAAACGTTGATAACAAATTCCTCTCTGTTGATGGCGATTTAAAGTCGATTGTCCTGTGCATCAAGCTAAACTACCCCTTCCCTCCCCCAAACTGGATAGTTTGAGTCTCGTTTCACTTCTATTGCTCTCTGACATTAGGTTGAAATTAGTTTGGATCTTCATATAGAACTCCTTACTAAAACTTCTCCTGCTGCTGAAACTACACACTTCCTACCTGGCAGGCTTACCAACATTTATCAGGGTAAATTCTATGACCTTAACTATTCAGCTGCAGTGCCAATCTAATTGTTCTGATTAATGTGCACTATAGACGAATTATAATAATCGATGTGTGCTAACCTAGAAACAATCTATCTATCTATCTATCTATTGCCTGACGCCGTGATCCCCGAAGGGGTGGCCACGAACGAACCGCCCCCATGCACCTCTGTCCCCAGTCAGTCGACGCCCCTCCCCCCAACCAGCACCGCCTTCATTCATGTAGTTCCTCACTCCATCCTTCCACCTCATATTCGGTCTACCTCTCCCCCTCTGTCCCTCCACCTCGCTCTCGTACACCCTCTTAGTCATTCTCTCGCTTTCCATACGTTCCATATGGCCGAACCATCTCAAGTTGTTCCTTTTCACACTTTCCAGCACATCCACCTCCACACCACACCTCCTTCTTACTTCCTCATTAGTCTGTTTATCCCTCCATGTAACTCCGCACGCACTCCTTAAGTAATTCATTTCCACTGCTCTCACTCTTGGTCTGAGTCTCTCAACCAACGTCCATGCTTCGCTTCCGTAAGTCAGTGTCGGGATTACCACACTGTCATGCAAGGACTTCTTCACTTCCATGCTGACCACCCTATTTCTTGTTACTGCTTTTAGCGTTCCTACAACCCTCTTCCCCTGTTGTACCCTCTCCCGCACCTCTTCATCCATAGTCCCATCTTTACTCAACACACTGCCCAGATACTTAAAAGAGTTGACGATCTCCATAGCCTGACCGTTCAGCTTCACCTCACACTCTGTGACTTCACCCCTTTCGAAGACCATAATCTTGCTCTTCCCCGTATTTACCTTCAAATTCCGTTTTTCGCACACTGTTCCAAACTCATTTACCAGACCCTGCAACTCCCATTCATTATCACTCATCAGAACTGTATCATCCGCAAACAGCAGTATAGGTAGCTTCCACTCAATTCCCTCCCTTTTCAGCGATACACCAACATCCACTGCTCTTGATAGTATTTCTTTCATAACTCCATCCATATATACAGTAAACAACCACGGGGACATCACACACCCCTGTTTCAAACCAACATTCAGGTCAAAGAACTCGCTCTGCTCACTCTCCACACGTACTGCCGCCTTTGCACCCTCATACATGCTCTTCACTGCTTTCAGCAACTTGCCCTCTACTCCGTATATTCTAAGTACTTTCCACAAACCTTCTCTATCCACTCTGTCATAGGCCTTCTCCAAGTCCATAAAGGCAACATACACCTTTTGTTTCTTCTCCAGATACTTCTCCACAACACAATTCAGGGTAAAAATCTGATCTACACATCCTCTTCCCTTCCTAAAACCTCCCTGCTCGTCGCCTATCCATTTCTCCGTTCTCACTCTCACTCTCTCAATCACTACCCTACTGTATACCTTCCCTACTATGCTTAGAAGACATATTCCTCAGTGGTTACCACACACTCCTCTTTCCCCTTTGCCCTTATATAGGGGGACTATTATGCCAGTCTTCCAGTCATCGGGTGCACTCCCCTTCTCCCATGCTAGTTTGCACATTTTCCATACCCATTCTATCACTATCTCACCACCATACCTCAACATTTCCCCACACACTCCATCTGTTCCTGGTGCTTTCCCCAACTTCACTCTTTTCATGGCTTCCGACACTTCTGACCTCCTGATCCCCACCTCCTCCTCCACTACTTCTCTTCTTCTCCCTCCCATACCATATCCAGCTATGTTTGCTGGCTCTTCATTCCTTTCATTTAGCAACTCACTGAAGTACTCCCTCCATCTTTCGACTCTCTCTTGCTTCTCGGCTAGCATTCTCCCATTCTTATCTTTCACACCCTTACTGTTTCCCTTGCTACCTTCCCTAACTTTCTTGACTTCTTTCCAGAACAGTTTCTTACTCTCCCTCCATTTTACACTCAGATTCCTTCCAAATTCCTCATCTACTCTTCTCTTACTTTCCTTCACTACTCTCTTCACCACCCTCTTACTCTCCACGTACCTCGCTCGTTTCTGTCTCTCGGAATCTTCATTCCCTCTACTACCCAACCACTCTCTATATGCCTTCTTCTTTTCTTCCACAGCTATTCTTACCTCTTCTGTCCACCATGCTGTACCTTTCACTCCCCTCCCTCTTCTCCTCACTCCACACACCTCCTCACATGCTGCACAGATCTCATCCTTAAACACCTTGCTCATCTCTTCCACTTCCTCCATAACTTCCAGGTCGAACCCACCTAGTCGTCTTTCCACTGCTCTCCTGTACTCCTCCCTGACTTCCTCCTCCTGCAACCTCTCCACCCTCCTCACCATTCCACCCTCCTCTCGCCTCCCTCCCGCTCTCCTCACCCACTTCTTTTGTATCCTAACCTTAGCTACCACTACATAATGATCAGACAGACCCCCTCCAATACCCCTATACACCCTAGCATCCATCACAGATTTCTTCATTCGTTCATCCACACATACACATAATCAATCAATGACTTTCGTTCCACCACTGTCTTATCCTTCATCGTCAACATCCGTTTCCACGTGTACCTGTGGATCATTCTGTGTCGGAAGAAGGTGTTGGCTATCCACAGCCTCCTCCCCACACATACGTCCACAAGTGCACTACCATTCCCATTCACCTCTGATGGTACCCCCCACCCTCCCACCACTCCCTCAACTTTCCTATCACCCACCTTACCATTCATATCCCCAATCAGAAATATTCTTTCGTTCTTGTCAAACTTCTCCAGGCACGCCTCCACATTCATCCAGAACTCCTCTTTCTTTCTTTCAAGTATATCCTCTGTCGGGGCATACACGCATACAATCACCCACGTTTGTATTCCTACTTTCATCTCACCCACACAATCCTTGAACCCACAGACCCATACTCTCTTACACATTCCTTCCATTTGCTACTTACAAACAAACATGCACCTTCTCTCGCTGTTCCTTCACTCACTCCAGCACACACACCCATTCCACACTCCCACTCTCTCACATCTGAACCTTTCCATTTGGTCTCTGTCATTCCACATACATCCAGCCTGGCATTCACTAACACTTCCAGAACCTCTCTCTCTTTTGTGCCATCATTCATGCCACTAACATTCCACGTAGCCATTCTCAGAATGTCCGAAGGCATGTCCTTAGTCGGTCGTGGTTCGTCAACGTTGGTTCCGTCCGCATCCGAGGCTGTTCGTTCGTTTTTCTTTGCTTAGATATTTTTTCCGGGTGGGGGTCGCAAGCCCACCGACCCAACCTCTTTAATCGCCTCTTACGACACGCAGAAGGCACGTGGGGCATATTCTATTCCCTAACCCCCAGGGGGGTTACAATAATTAAAAAACTATATGACAAATCTGTTGGTATCACGGTAGAGCCAAGTCTGGTTTCTCAGAGAGACAGAGAGAGAGAGAGAGAACCTTCATATTTACCATCCTTTCCTTCCACTTTCTCTTACCCTTAGAGTTGCTATCTCCACTAGGATTAAGTCCTGACCACCTTGCATGGATCGTAAGATATGTGTGGCCAGGGTATCTATGTAAATATATATAAATGTCTCTCTCTCTCTCTCTGTTTGACAAATATAGTTAAAAAACTACGGTATTTCATGACACTGACGTATCCTAAACGATGTCAGAAACCTGTAATCTATGATAGTTTACATAGCAGGTAGCATATACTGTAGGCCTATGTGTTTCGCCAGTTGTTTTTACTCAACTCTAAGTTAAATTATACGTAAGTACTTTAACCCTTTCAGTCTGGGAGACGGTTTTATGCTGCTTTGGACGAATTTGTGGTAGCTATAAGAATTTGATAAGATAATGAATTGCCTTTAATCGGTAGATGTCCTTCCTAATCTGAATTATATAGTTTAATGGTAACTATAATATATTAACACGGACGTAACTCGTGCTAAAAAGGTTAAAACCCAACTACAATAGGCATTATGCAAGGGACTTGGGTATTGAACATAACACTCGTGTTCATCTTTATGTCTATTCCGTTATGTGCCTGCACGTAACATAGTCGATACCTAACTAAAACGTCTCTGCAATATACAGTATGACACTGAATATATAACTCGGCATAACTACGATATACATTTTATACAACGTCAAATTTACACTCATTCCGGGACTTAATACCTTTTTTAATACACACTCTTTCTAAAAGCATATAGTGATGTGTGTGTGTGCGTGTGTGCGTTAATGTGTGTGTAAACGATTTATCTACTTAATGTTGTCTGCCGACTGACTGGCGACCAGAGATTGTGTATAGGAGATAGGAGTCTTCCTATGTATTCTATTAATAAAAAGGTTCCTCTAAACGTTGCCAGTTACCCTTTTTCGATTCTTTTTTCAGCGCCGACTACTGAATGTGAATAAATCTACGGATGTAGCCTACCCTCCATTCTGTTTTTTATATTATATGTACCGGTACACTACTTTCTCTCTCTCTCTCTCTATATATATATATATATATATATAGTATACTGTATATACGATATTCTGTATATATATATATAGCCTATATATTATTTATGTTTGACCAAAGTTTGAGTGTGGCTGTGTACTTCCAAGTTAGTAACTTATATTACAATGCAAATACATGTCTTCAATTGAGATTAGTTTTTCATATAGGCTACATTCATTGTTAATACATTTACAGTCAATATCAAATAATCATCAACAGCCTTCATGATCCATTGCAAACCATATCCTTATTCTCAAGGTCAACCACAGCCTCCTTACATCATCACGGAGGCTTGGTTCAGCTTGGTAAGTTATGTAATTAACCCCTTCTATACCGACGACGTCTTTTGATTTTATTCTGGCTCCTACTAATCGATTGTATTCACTTTAGGAAGGATCTTTAGCAATTATAAGGCTTCGAACTATCTCAATCAACCCTTTTAACTACCACAGATCCTTTCTAAGCTGTATAAAATCGTCTACATATTGCTAGAATAAAATATAACATACGACGACGGTACAGAAGGGGTTAATGGAGTATTGTTCACATTTCAGTGTAGGCAATACTTTGGAGTGCTTTTGCATATCAGTGTACTCTTAAATCATTGTATTCATAATGACTATGGCTGATATGGTGATAGCAAACAAGTTACACGAGTTTCTATAGACTCTACACGAGACACGTGTACACCATTACAGAAAGGATCAAGGAATACCTCAGCAATAGAAGTGCATATGTCGTCTTTCAAGGTAAAAAGTCTGAAGTACGTAAGCTTGAGCTGGGTACACCACAGGGGGGAGTATTAAGTCCAATACTATTCAACATATTAATGCACATTATTGTTAGACTCAAATTTCCCAGAGGAGTGATCTGTGAAAGCTATGCTGATGATATTTTGATCCAGGCCGATAGTCACAGGGACATGCAACGTGCCCTAGACTTGGTAGGAGAAGCTTGTGACCAATTAGGCCTGGTAATATCAACAAAGAAAACAAAAGCCATAACAAAAGGTTGGAATCGAAACAAGCCTCTACATCTCCATGGTAATGTACTGGAGAGGGTAGACTATTATAAATATCTGGGAGTGTATGTTGGGGGACTACAGGGTAATAATGCTGAATTTGATCATGTAATGACCACCTGTAAAAGACGACTAAGGCCCCTTAAAGTAATGTCATGGAAAGGCTTGGGTGCCTCCATCACTATCCTCAGGACCATGTACATTGCCTATATTAGATCAGTAATTGACTACCATGCACCTGCTCTCTCCTGTCTACCTGCTAATTAGATCGAAAAACTTGACAAACTGCAAAATGAGGCCATGAGACTTATTTTTGGATGTCCGAGAAATGTCAAGGTAAAAAATCTTAGATATGAGTTAAATCTATCGTCCATCACTGATAGAATAAAAGAAACAAATATGATAATAGGCATACGAACACTGAGAGACGACAGAGAAACACGACCTAAGACTGCACTGATGGAGCTACTTAGAATAAATGACTTAAAAGGCAGGGACTGGCCACATGTAACTGCTGCTGACATTCTTGACTACCAGCTTACAGACTACTATATCGGTGACTGGCAACTGACTGACCCCACCCCGCCCAGCCAGCTTACAGACTACCATCCAGATGACCGGCAATTGAGTGTCCCCCTTCCGCCCTGGGAAGAGGCCACTATTGAGATTATAGTGACTCAACTCGACACAAAAAAGTCTGAGATCCCGTCCTACGCTCTGAAGACAAACTTTATGTCACTAATAGAAGATATGACAGATGAGAACACTGATCAGGTATACTGTGACGGCTCACTTAACACTGTAACTGGGAGGGCAGGAGCTGCCATCACTATTATGAGTGGTGGCAACTTTGCTCAGGAAGACGATGAAATATCCAGGCTATAGGACTGGGCCTCCTCCACTCAAACTGAGCTGGTGGCAATAGCGATGGGAATTGGGAGTATCTTTCGAAGGGGAAAGCATATTCTTATCCTATCTGACAGCAGGGCGGCCTTGGAAGCTATCTCTAGCCCCCAACCCACCTATCCTTTCCTTGTACAAGATATCAGATGGGGGATAAAATGTGTAAGGGAGAAGGGGCTAGGGGTCAAATTTGCCTGG
The DNA here is from genome assembly GCA_032716605.1 of Paralithodes platypus. Taxonomy (NCBI): domain Eukaryota; kingdom Metazoa; phylum Arthropoda; class Malacostraca; order Decapoda; family Lithodidae; genus Paralithodes; species Paralithodes platypus. The sequence continues at coordinate 41,660,655 of CM064480.1, read as the reverse complement.
ATTCCTTCACATGTAGGCATCCCCGGCAATGAAAGGGCAGATAAGCTTGCCAAGGAGGCCTCAGAGAAAGAAGAACCTGATCATATTCTTGAACTGTCATTGAAACAAATGAGAACTATAATTAAAAAGACACAAGAAGAAAGAGTGGATGAAGACAGAGCTAGACATCATAATACCAGCCGATCTATAAACTACTACAATAAAGTAGCATTTACGACCAAATACACCTATGGTAAACGTACAACGAGTAGGTGGGTAGACTCAGTACATGCAAGAATAAGGCTTGGCTATTGTTATCCATGGCAGCTGAATTGGCAGGTAGAAGAAGAGCACAGGCAATGTAGGGTTTGCAGAGCTCCCAACAAACACTCTCTCGAGCACTATATCTTGGAATGCCCAATGATTAGGGAATACAGGAATAATCAGTTAACCACAATTGAGGATCAAGCAATATACATGCTAAAGAATAACGTAATCAATAACATACTAAAAAAACACAAGAACTTTGCCCCCACAATAATATGTACTGTAAACATGAAACATGAACCTTATAAGTATGCACCCCTTGCCCTCCACACATCTCTTCTTTCTTACAAGGTCACACTAGACCCCTTTGTAACGCCCTCTACACGATTTCATATTTTCATTGATCATGTCACACTTATAATATCAGTCAGTATTTCTTTACTTATCACTGCTATTCTCATTTAATAGATTGACAATGTACAGTATATACATATCCCTCTGAGCCTCTAACACAGTATTTATTTAAATAATCTGTTAAGTGCCAATTCATATCCTTTTGCAAGCCAATATACATGACCCTTGCATATGTAAGCAACATAATTGTCCTCAATATTCTCGGCTAATGGTTTGATCTACAATTAAGTACCTTCGGATATGCGGCATATCCCTCCCGGAGGACTACTAGTATCTTCCTTCTGAATATTGTTTTGCTACTAAACATAATTGAATCTTGATCTTTGCATGTATACAGTTTCCTTCCTTACTTATTGATATGTTGTGTCAGGTACGATGAAGCGATACTGCTGATATCTGTAGACTTGCGTTGAAATACAAACTTTCCCTTTTTTTTTTTTTTTTTTTTTTTTTTTTTTTTTTAACTACCATATTTATCTTCAGTACTATGGCTGGCCTTAAACAACTTATTTATATGTAGTATGTCACACCCTCCCCAACACATACACACACACACACACACCTCCCCTCTCACACTTTCCTCCTCCCTGGAGTACCTTACCTCCTCCTCCTCCCCCTCCCCTCTACTCCTCCTCCTCTCCCACCCATTCCTCTACCTCCTACAACCCCCCTCCCTCTCTCCCATAACCACACACCCTACTAAATATTATATTACTATCGGCATGTAAACTTCTCCACTGGTCATATTCCGCTAACTATCCCCTCAATAACCATTATTGTAATAAGAATTTGAACCATGTCACTCATGTTTGTAAAATATTTGTATTACTATAGTTCCATTATAACTTCGGTAGTTGGTAATATTAGTCACATTATGTATGTGACTCTTGTATTCAGCTAACTATGACCTCAATAACCGTTGATGTAATGAAGAATGTGAAGTGTCCCTCATATGATTGTAATATATTTGTGGTACTATTATTGCATAATAATTTATGTAGTTCGAAATATTAGTCACATCATGTATGTAATATTTGTATTCAGCTAACTATGATCTCAATAACCATTGATGTAAGAAAACATGAATGGTCTCCTCATATGATTGCACTCATTTTGTAGTGCTATTATTTACCTGTCAATTAATAATTCAGTCACTTTTTTATTTTTTTATTTTTTTTTCATGAGCACGTATAATTATACTGTTCAGCACATGTGGCAATCAAATGAGGAAACTATAATAACACCAGACGACGATACTGTTATTACAGTAGAATAATGGCTCTTTGAGCAGTATGTATTGCCTTACCAGTGGTTGTCCCCTTATTATTATTATTATTTTATTATTATTATTGAAATACCACAGGAACGAAAATTCCTGGGAGCGAAACTTCCACCCCCAACGAGATCCCTCTCTTTCTACCACCTCCCTCCACATGTTACACGTCTCGTTAATCACAGTCTTCTAATATACAAATCACATTTCCTTACCCCCTGACATTCTTGAAATACCCACTAAGTATATTCAATTAGATACCAACCATGCAGACTATAATACGTTCGTTGTGTATGGGTACGAGGCGATCTCAAGACACCTTAGCTCCCAGTGCACAACGAACCGGATCATGATTATGTCCGCCTGTATTAAATTATGTATTATGTTGATTTATACCATTGCCTATTTTTGTAATAATTGTATTCAGCTAACTATGATCTCAATAACCATTGATGTAATGAAAATATGAATAGTCTCCTCATACGATTGCACTAGTTCTGTAGTGCTATTATTTACAACCTGTCAATTAATAATTCAGTCACTACAAGCTTGCTTGTTTTTTTGTGTGTTTTTTTTTTAATGAGATACGTATTATACAGACCATGTGACAATTAAATGAGGAAACTATAATAACACGTCTGAATAATGCCAACCTGATTTATAAACACAAATATGAATGTAACCAGACGACGATGCTGTTGTTTCAGTGGAATAATGGCTCTTTGAGCAGTATGTATCGCCTTACTAGTGGTTGTCCCCTCACAGGATGGGGGGCGCTGCTCAATAAACTCGCCCCTCGGGGCAAAATCAAATCTATCTCTCTCTCTCTCATAATATATATATATATATATATATATATATATATATATATATATATATATATATATATATATATATATATATATATATATATATATATATATATATATATATATATATATATATATGTACGTTCATGAACAATTAACGACAAATCACCACCGTAAAGTTCAACTCGGTAATAGATGATGTATCGTAATATACAATATATATTTGTGTATGTATAAATATTATATATATGTGTGAGAGAAGAAAGAGAGAGACAGAGTATATGATATTAACCCTTTCATGATTATTACGTGTTTTGATAGTGTATTCTGGCTATTATTAGACGATTTTAGGCAGGGTAGGAAAATGTGTGGGAAGTAAAAGGGTAATGAATATCTAAATTTACCATCGGACTTCCATATTAAGGGGAGATTTCCACCTGGAGGATTTTTTCTGGACCCCTTTCTCCCTCATGTTTAGCCCCATTGCTTTTGAGAATTTAAGACGTTCGCCCTATTAGTTTGGCAATTTTAAGAAACCTCGCCCCATTTCTGTCAATTTTAAGACCATTCGTGCCATTTAGGTGTCTATTTTTTCCTGGCGAGCGATAGCGAGCCTGTAATTTAAGGGGAATCGGCCTTCGGCCGGGACATTTTTCTACCGAAAAATTTACACATTTATCTTGAAAGGGTGTCTAGGGGGAGTAATTTTAAGTTTGATTGAAGTCTAGGGAATAAACTAAAAACCTCCCCTTAAGAGACCTACCAGGCACAGAAGTCTCCAGGGCCGTATAAACTTATCCCTATGAGCGTGTAGTCCTTAGTTGAGCTGGGAGACTTAGACTAGAACAAATACATGAGCTTCGGTGTACCAGGTATATTTGACATAAGTAATATTGGTCACAGAACAGATATTTATATATATATATATAAGTACTAAAAGGAGTGCATAGGTATTTAAGTCAAGGTTACATAGGTTGATGAAATGCAAGCACTCTGGAATATTTACAGTTCGATAGAAGTGAGTCGCAAACAGGTTTTCAAGTACACTTAGAAACAATATGAGGATGGATACAGCCCGAGGTAATTATGTGTAAAATATATACTGTACAGTATTTTGATCAGGCCAAGTACAAGTGATGAATAATTAATTTGGCGAGGGGTGTTGTATGTCAAGATAAAGGAAAGATCCAAAGATAAAGCAGAGGTTATTCACGGAGATGTTAAATAACTATGAATATCAGGGAGTCTTTTATTGACTTTAAAATAGCGTGTAGTGGAGTGGAGACATTTCTTTAAAAGCAAAGAGGGACTACAACCACTAGAGACAAATTAACTCGATGTACCAAAGGTCACGGCTGCGAATATATTTCCCAGATGTATCAGGGATGTCGGGATTTTGTTTCTTCTCTTCTCCTTTCTCTCTGTCAGTACAGGGGACCTCGCTGTGTACTTAATATATTTTCTTATGATTCTTTGTATGCTTTTTCTTCTTGGACCTAACAGGAATGAAAAGGATACTGATCTCTCCTGAAGACTCGCAGGGGACCCCGAACGAGTTTGATGCAGGACAGGGGATTCCACATTCTGTGTTAGAGCAGGGTTTGCTGTACCCTTTATGTGCCTCACAAGGGATGCTGAACAAGGGTGCGGCCAGGCAGGTTTTGCTTTGGTTGGTTGCTATTTTATGCTGAGGGAGAGTACCTAAGTAGAGGAGTTGAAGAGACGCATCAACTCCTTTGGTACTAATTGTCTTTGCAGGATCATGGGCAATTGCTTGCATCATTACATCTCAAACCAATGACTACTCCATGAAACTGATACAAGATATAATAGTTGCATGGTCCGTGAATGCCAACTGTGGCTATATGGGTTTGTGATTCGCCTCCCTGATACTGACCCTGCTCACCAGGTGGTCTCTACAGAGGACAAGCGAGTGCAGGAGGCTTAGGGGAAGACCACAGAATTTATGGCGAGGCAAGTCGACCAATATTGCGATAGGATACTTGATATGGGCCGGGCAGATGCCTGGAGTCTCGCCCGAGGGGATCCCCCGGAGTGGAGTTGGAGGGTGAGTGCGGCTACGCATTTTCACGGCGTATGATCCAATTGATTGAATGATTGAGTTGAGGTGAGTCGGTGAGTATTCTGAATAGTTGTTCCTCCCGCTCCTTGGTGATTTTTTTGTTAGTTCTGCTCCTGGTGGTCTTGAGTGGACAAAAGGCCTTGGTAGTGGGGTTCGGGCAGCTCTTGTTCCCTTGCAGAGTCGGCACTATGATTACCGGTACCTTCCTTGGCTCCGCGCCTTTACCATGTGAGGTGGAAGGTAGATTTCCAGCTGGGCGATGTATGTCTCAGGTGGGCGGTGCTCTGACGTCACGAGGTCAGTAATTGGCTGTAATGGCAGGTGAGATGGAATACGGAGTGGCAGGGATTAAATATAACTGTCTTGGATGAGCCACTGTGTTAATTCCTTTAATCATGGCTATCTTGTTCACGGCCTGTGTTGTTCTTTGGTGTTGGTGCTTGCGTGGTATTGATGGGGGTTTCTCGGCTCTCTTCCTTTTATTTTCTCGGTATAACATCACTGTCGCCTCTTAAGAAATCACGTCCCCGTGACTACAGGTGGAACATCTTGTAATCTTGGGTGACGGAGGCTGGTGACAGGTGTTCTAGTGCAGCTTACCACATGTGGGTAAATTTACTTTAAAATAGCATGTAGTATAGTGGAGAAATTTTGTTAAAAGTAAATAGGGAGTCTGACCACCAGAGACAAATTACCTCAATGTACAAAAGGTCACGGCTGCGAATATTTTTCCCAGGTGTATCAGGATGTCAGGATTTTATTTCTTCTCGTCTCTCTTTGTCGGTGCAGGGGACCTGGCTGTGTATTTCTTATTATTATTATTCTTATGCTTTTTATTCTTCTTCTTGGATTTAACAGGAGTGAAAGGAATGCTCATCTTAACTGACTCGCAGGGGACCCAAACAAATTCGAGATGCCGAATTCTGTGTTAGTGTAAGGATTGCTCTACTCATATGTGCTCTCAGGGGATGTTGAAGGAGGGTGCTTTTCATGGGATACTGAACGAGGGTGCGGCCAGGTAGGTTTTGCTTTGGTTGGTCGCTATAGTATCTCCCAAGGGATGCTGAGGGAGAATACCTAAATAGGGGAGCTTGAGTTTAGGTGAGAGGTGAGCCTGCCGAATAGTTGTTTCTCTTGCTCCTTAAGCCTTTTCTCGTTAGTTCTGTTTCTGGTGGGTTTGAGAGGAGAAAAAGCCTTGGTAATGGGGTTGGGGTGGCTCTTGTGCTCTTGTAATGTCGACCATATGTTTACCTTCCTTGGCTCCATCCCTTTAGCAAGTGAGGGGGAAGGAAGGTTGCCAGCTGGGCGATGCATGTCTCTGACGTCACGAGCTCTGTGATTGGCTGTAACGGCAGGTGAAAGGGAAAACGGCGTGGCAGGTGTTAAAGAAAACTCTTGGAGGGGCCACTGTGTTATATTCTTGAATCATGGCTATCTTGCCCCCAGCCTGTGTTGTTCTTGATGTTGCTACTGGCATGGTGTTGCTGGGGGCTTCTCGGCTCTCTTACTTATTAGTTCTTGGCATAGCACATATACCCTTCCTAATCTCCATAAAATCATCTAATACGAGCCAGAATATGGATAAGGAATGCATCATCGTATCTTCAAATGGTTAAGTAAATATCACAATAAATTATCCTGTGTACCAATCCCATAAACAAATGACGAAATTGCTCTGTATGATGCTTAGTAATTTTATCTCGATGAACAAATCCTGTTAATTGATTGGATTAAAATTTCGGAGTGATTAATTGGAGAGTCAGCGCCGAAAAAAATATTTCCGTGAGGATTATTAAAAGGACCAATAGACGAGTTACATCAGACACAAATGCTGCACTAAATGGAGTGTGAGTGGGTGTGTGTTTGTGTGTACGTGCGATATAATACGTGAGTAACTGAACGTGTGTATGTGTGTCAGTGTGAGTGAATGGATATGTGTATGAGAGAGATTGGTGAGTGAGCGAATGTGTGCCTGTGTGTATATGCGTGCAAGTGTTTGTGTGTGTGTGTGTGTGTGCGTAATGTGTGTGTGTGAGAGAGAGAGACAGAAAGGGATTTTAGCTGTGCATCATTAAACTGACATTATATGAATAAATTATGGTTTATTCTCGAAAAAATATTAAACCTCGTATTCCGGATGACTCACGTTGAAAATATTTAAAGTGCAATTATCTTTAACGGGCGTATCTCCAATTCTTCCTTAAATATCTCAGGAGGAATTGAAGGGAAGATGGCCTGGTTTTTCTGACACCCCTTCTCCCTCGTGTTTAGCCCCATTGGTTTATGTATTTTAAGACGTTCGCCCCATGTCTTTTCCAATATTAATCTATGAAGCAGTGACGTGTTTGCTTCCGTACTCACACCTCCATTCCTAGATATTGTGTACACTGTGTTATAAAGACATACTAAGGTTAGTGGGGTTAGGTTAGGCTGCATGTTGCCGAGGCACTCATATCCACAGCCACAGCCTTGGGGGCAGTAATTAAGGGGGGTCACATGCTCGTTTTCTCTTTTTCTTTCTTTCTCTGGCTTGTATCCATTCGGCCCCATACTGTTTTAAGACGTTTATCCACATCCAGGTGTTGATTTCTTCCTGGCGAACGATAACTAGCCAGCATTGTATGGAGGAATCAGGCTTCGCCGGAGACATTTTGCTATCGAAAAATGTACAAATTTAGCCTGCTGTCAAAAATAATGTTTTAAATATGCTGGCTCGCCATGGAAAATAATCAACACCTTGATGAGGATAAACGTCATAAAAAAGTAGGCTGAATGAGGCCGAATGGATACAACCCAGGGAGAGAGGCAATTCACGTTGCAAAATATTTAAGTGTCATTCTATTTATGGGCGTACAGCTTCTCCGATCTTCCTTGATATCTTGAGAGGAATTAAAAGAAATCATTCGTCTTCATTTTATCTCATTAATTCCACAAGCCAATTGATTGCCCAAATACTGGCTGGAATTTTTATGATTCCCTCGACTACCATTTCAGAGAAAAAATCATAAATTATGTTTTGCGTGAGTCTTATCTCACATTCACTCTCGCTATACTATATATGCAAGTATGTATGTGTGTTGATAATGTATGTATGCTTGTATGTGTGTTAAGGGGGCCCACCTTGTTTTTTTCTCTCTGGCTTGTATCCATTCAGCCTACTGTTTTAAGACGTTTATCCACATCCAGATGTTGATATTTTCCTGGCGAGCGGTAGCGAGCCAGCATATTTTATAAAATGTGTTTGATAGCAGGCTAAATTTGTAAATTTTTCACTAGAAAAATGTCTCCGGCGAAGCCGGATTTCTCCATACAATGCTGGCTCGCTATCGCTCGCCAGGAAGAAATCTACACCTGGATGGGGATAAACGTCTTAAAACAGTTGGCTGAATGGGGCCGAATGGTTACAAGCAAGAGAAAGAGAGAGAGAAAAGGCAGGTTTCCCCTCCCCCTAAATTTGAAGGCCAAGTCCTATGAGCATTTTCTCCAGGCGTCGTCTCTCGGCATTTTTGGTCTGCAGGCTTCGTAATTCTATTTTTATAAGATTTCAGCCAACTAAAATAATCTACCTCAGTCGAGATTCCCGTTAACCCCTTCTATACCGGCTACATCCTTTCCACTCTATTCTGGCATCTATTAGACTATTTATTTAAGTTTAAAAGGGGTAACCATCAATTAAGAAGCTTTAAACTATCTCACTTAACCCTTATTCCTACCACAGATCCTTCTCAAACTGCACAAAATCATCTAAATATAGCTAGAATAAAACTAAAAAGACATCTCGGTAAAGAAGTGGTTAAAAAGCTAAAGGGACCTAAGATTTTGCCACTATAACAATATCACCAGATTTTGTTTCGTGTAAATTGCCTTTAGATAGTTAGAAAAACATCAATATAGGCAGCTATATATATTACTGTATGCTGTATATCTCCTGCTATAGATTAACCGTCTTGGTGGTGTAATGGCTAAGGTGTCTAAAAATATGTGTGTGATAACCCGGGTTCGAATCCTGGTGGATCACATATATGCTTTTATTAATTTCATTGGAGGTGTTTGGTGTTGTGGTGAAATTAATAACAAATATATTAATATTCCCAAAGCACCCAAACAACTGTAAACACATCGGTGGGAGGTGCGTCAATAAGGCCCAGGCAAAGCGTGATTCATGGCCGATCTTAAATAAAGTGGGTAAAATGTAAGAAGCCATAAATCTTTTACGGGCCATTCCGGTGAGACGACTGTCGCTCTGGTATGTCGCAGCGGGTTAAAGCACACAGCCCGGAAAATTCGGAAAATGTCGCAGATTTGGCTTTTATTTAGAACTTTATTTGATTATTTACGTCTTTAACTTCCTTCCTGCGTTGGTGTTAGTTTGGTTATATTATGGCTAACATTAGACGATCTTACCTTAAATACTATCTATAGGAAACTGAGGGTATAAAAACGAACTCAATAACGTATCAACTCCCACAAATTCTTCTTAAGAGGGATGGGCCGGTTTTCTGGACCACTTTCTCCCTCATGTTTAACCACATTAGTTTTCAGATGTTAAGATGTTTGCGCCATTAGTTTGTCGATTTGAAGACTTTTTGCCCCATTTTGTTGTCAATATTAAGACTTTTCGTGTCCTTTAGGTGTATTTTTTTTTTCCTAGCGAGCGATAGCGAGCCTGTAATTGTGGAGGAACCGGACTTCGGCCGTGACGTTTTTCTACCGAAAAATGTACACATTTAACTTGAAGGGGGATCTAATGGATGTTTTTTTTTAGTTTGATGGAGGTCTAGCAAGGGAACTAAAAAATACATGAAAAAATTAATTAATGAACCAAAAACCAGCCCATCTCCCCTTAAAAGGGTTACGGCACGTGCAACAGAAAATATTGAAAATGTGGCAGATTTGGCTAAATTTTAAGCTTGATTTGAATAATGTTTCCAATCAAATGGTTTGATCTTACTTTCCTTAATTCATCGCTTCAAACAAAAAACAAAAAACAACAAAAAAGACATTGGCCCCTTGGAATCAGATATGTCAATTAACCCTCTAACTCTTATATGGGCCACTTGGCTTTAAGCAGACTCCGGTTTCCTATATTCTTAACTCTGACAAGTCCTTTCTAAGCTGACTAAAACTGTCTGGAGGTAATCAGGATGACACACAAATTGGTATAATATGATAGAAAGACTCAGCCTCTATAACGTGTTCAGTAGGCACTATAATAAAGTCATTCCTCTTAGGTGTATGGGTTTTAATTAGAACATTTTACTTACTACATTGAATTAGGCTCTCTATCACTCTTTCAACTTTGGGGGAGCCACTTGTTACGGGCAGTTTTTCCTTTTGTTTTCTTCATGCACATAGGAGAAAAAAAGTCCCATTGTATAGATAAATCCGGCTTCGACGAAAACATTTTTCTATCGAAAAATGTACAAATTTAGCCTGTCAAAAAAAAAATTGTTTTAAATATGCTGGCTCGCTTACGCTCTCCAGGAAAATATAGACACCTGGACGGAGATAAACGTCTTAACCCAGTAGGCTGAATGGGGCCGAATGGATACAACACAGAGAGAGAAAAAAAAACGAAGTGGGCCCGCTTAAGACCAACTGAAAAAGACACAGATAACAGCTACACTGATAATACCATATCAATATAGCATACAAATATAACTGCCATCACGATAGTAATAGCACACAAACAGTTATAAGTAAGGCACCACGGTAAAATGAAAATACCAATACACAAATAACGCTAATAACCTACTCGTATGGACACCAATGACAGCCAATCTGATATCATAATACAACAACGGACAAGCCATTAATATCAAGACACTAATAACACAGGCAAGCCGTTCATGTCAATAAATAAACAAGCTAGTAATATAAAGGCATAAATAACACAAGTAAACTGCTGACATCAATGCACAAAACGTAGGAAAAATACGAATACAAGTACACAAAACTAGATGAATCAATGAATTGTATTTCCTCCACAGGAAAATATATATAGATATGAATTTCTTAGCTCAAATCAGCCAATCTCGACAGATTCACCTTACCATGAAAAGAAAATTCACTCACGAAAAAACGATTTATATTGCAATTCAATTTGACTTTACAATCTGGCTACTGTTGTCGTCAGATTTATTCAAAATGGATATTCGTTTCGCCATCTGAAGGATTGTGAATTAATTGTGCATTTATACATATATATATATATATATATATATGTGTGTGTGTGTGTGTGTGTGTGTGTAGGGTGGTATCTGTCTGTGTCGCATTAGGTATTCGGTAGTTCTTTTCTTAAATCGGTATGAACATAATGACATAAGGGTGATAAGATTATACGATACATTCAAAGAAAACAGATTGCTACCATTCCTGACTAATACCCATCCACTAGCTGCCACCCAAATCTTACGCAGAATTCTATTGATGAGGCGTCACTCTGATCCTCGTAACATGCGTACAGTCAAGAGCATAAATGGCGCGCACCCATTTGAATCATCATCGAACATAAACTCAGATGCTTCAGAACTTGGCTTTACTGGTTCGAAGATCCGAACTGATGTAACCTTATACATTATATGCTGAACATTGTACACATGTATGAACAATAATGCAGACAATTATGTAAGGCATGTCTTAGTCTATTTACCCATGTCTATATTTATTTATCCATCTATCTGTCTATGTTAATATGTACCAGTTTTCTCGATTTATCTAGGAAGAGGGATGTTATTATTATTATTGTTTTCGTTTCCGGAATCTTTAACGCACTACTCCTCCTAATCGGCTGCCTCCACTGCATTGAACACTAAGACCAATGTTGTTTGCAGAGCGAAAATGAACACAGTGAACCTGCCAGATGTCCGCTACACTCGCTAAGTAGGTCATTTCGCAGCATTTACGACGACCCACATACATAATATTAATTTGTCAATGTCAATTTCCAAGTTTGTCAGCATATACCGGTACTTACGGGGCAGCTTCGTCGAATTGCTCAGATGGCTCAACTAAGATAGAAGGACATAAGAAAAATGGAAATCTGCAGAAGGCCTATTGGCCCATACGAGGCACATCCCCCCGCCAAAGGCGGCTTTCTAGGGCGTTTCCTAGCTAATGCTGAGAGGATTGGGTCCTAGTCATGTGGTGATGGGCTGGTCTATCAGAGTGATAACTGAGCGATCTCTGCCATACCCATAGCTTACTCTGACTGTTCCTTTTACTTATATATTTTCTAGATCTCAAGTGACTGCGTCTTTTCCGTGGATTGACCTCCCAATCTACCAAGATTGGAAGCCAAAGCGTCACATTTTCCCTTTGCCCCTCAACTTTCTCTTCATAATTGCTGAGGGGCACAGGGCCCTGGGTGGGGCTTTGGTTTCCCGGGCGTTTCCGCACCCTCCTCAGCTCCCCGCCATGGAGTGGCTTCGATCACCCAGGCTTTATTGTGGTCCGCAGGGAGGGTTCTGTGGGGGCGCTCGGCTATGGCCTTGGCCTTGCTCGGGGCCTTGGGGCTGTTCGGCTAGGCAGCTTGGGGAACAACAACAACAACAACCTATTTATCTATCCATTCATATCTACATTTCTATATCCATCTATCTACTCATTTCTTCCTGCCTTACCTGGTGTGATGAGAGTGAGTGCGAGAATAGAGGTGAAGGTATGACACCACCGTCCACCCATCATTTCTGTTAGTGACATCACCATCATCATCATTCCTTCACCACCACCAACACTGCTATTCCATCACCACCACTCGCACAGCTGTGGGAGATCAAGTGTAAAGGATTAATACACAGGCCGAGTAATCACCAAAATCACAAATGACACCACTGCCAACCCATCATCATCAGCTCCATCACAACTTTATCATCACCACCCTTACTGCATCACCACCACTGGCTGCGCTGTGGGGGAAGAAGTGTAAAGGGTTAATATGCATGCTAAGAAATCATCCTAAAACCAATGACACCACCTTTACCGCATCATCACCACCATTATCATCACCATCACTGACACTCCATCACCACAACGCACAGCTCTCTGGGGAAAGATGTGTAATTGGTTAATTCGTATGCTAAGTAACCCAAGCAACTTCCAATCACTCGATATTTATCACCATCACCACTATTAGTACACCATCACCATCACCACTTGCAGCGCTCTAGAGCAAGGGTTCCCAACCTGGGGGTACATGTACCCCCAGGGGTACATTTGCACTTCTCAGGGGGTACATAGGGGTCTGAGAGAGTAACCATAGTGTACAAAACATGGTGTTCTAATCTACAGGCAGATTGCACAAAGTTGTGTTTTTATCAATTTCCTCATTTCAGTAAGCAAAACTTATATTAAAATTGGCAAGAATGCAGTTACCGGGTGGGGTGGACACTTACACTACGCCCGCCTTACACTACGCGGACGTTCGCAATCATGTTCCCGTCTATTTTGACTGCCGTGGGATGCAATAATAGATTGTAGAGGGGCTTTTGCCCCCCTCACCCCCCATGACTTATTGTCATCATCATATATATTGCCAGCAGGGGTCAAATAACAGAAAAAATATACGGGAACTTAACCGCGAGCGATTGACCTATGTAAACATGACGACCGTCGGACCGTACACCCGGATACTACATCCTTCCCTTAAAATTATATCAGTGAGGTGACTATTCCATTTTTTTCACTATTATGTTACTTCCTGCGTCCCACAATCTGTATTGGACGTGAAACAATCAGGTATGTATACCAACTCGAAACAGCTGCAGTACCGCCCGATAATGTCCGATTATGTGACAGATCAAAATATGTTATAGTCACTGAGTTCATTTTATTGATAATATCAATACTAAGATCCCAATGCAGTCTAAACATACATACAGGTATTTCATAATAAAATAATATAACATTTACATAATTTTATCCATGTTTTTCCTAAATTGTTAGGGGTACATGGGTACCTATCAGAATGCCCAAGGGGTACAGAGGAACAAAAAGGTTGGGAACCCCTGCTCTAGAGAAAGCTATTATCGGAAAGTCGGAAAGGCATTTCATTCACATGAGGCGAAGCACTTCTTTTTCAACAGAGTGGTCAACTTATGGAATAAATTGCCTAGAAGTGTTGTAGAGTGCTATACAGTCAAAACATTCAAATATCGCCTTCACAAATATCTTGCCATAAACCCCCGACTGACTGCGTTTGTGCCTGAGTAATGTATCGTACATAGTACTATAATTGTGTTTGCTGACCACAGTCTTACTGGAGCTGAAACCTTTCAGTTGATGGTTGTAGCATTTATTTTATTGTATTATGATTTTTACAAGCAGCCTAGTAAGGACCATTAGGTCTGTTGTTGTTGTAGTTCACCAGACTGTCTGGCCGAAGTCTGGTAGACCGAAGCCGCTGCAAATTCGGGGCCCGGGTGAGATGTGATCTGTCTCTGAGAGGGTAGCAGGGGAGGGGATCATCAGCCCAAGGGCTTGCACCCCCGGGCCAACGCCCCCACTGCCCGCAGCCCCTCTTTCAGTGCCACCCAATCGGGCGATCTCGCCAGCACCTAGAAGAAAAATTAGTAAGGGAAAAGAGACAGACAGAAACGGCTACGGCTGGGTAGAGGATGCCAAACCTCACTCTGGATAAGACCAGGCTTGTTGTTGCTTGCCTTCCTTTGTATTTCTCTGTATTATAAAGACATCTTTCACATGCTCCAGTACAGTCGGCATCACACGAGCGCTTTTTCCCTCAACATCTATCATCAACACTGTTTCTGGCAGTTTATGAGGTAAACTTTTAAAAATAATTATGTCACCTATATTAATATATTTTAAGTCTAGCTTCCGGTACCAGTGCAAAATATGTCTTCAAATGATGCCTTAACGATAAAAGATCTTTCGGAATATATATATCATACCGACATTAAAAGCATTTTTTTCTAAACCCCTTTCTCTCTCATATTTATCCACATTAGCTTTGATGTTTTAAGAGGTTCCCCCAATTAGTTTGGCGATTTCAAAACCTTCTGCTCCATTTCTTTGTCAATAATAGGATCTTTCATGCCATTTCAGTGTCGATTTTTTCCTAGCAAGCAACAGCAAGCCTGTAATTTAGGAGGAACCACCATTAGGCCGCAACATTTTCCTACCGAAAACTGTACATATTTATCTCTAAGAGGGGTCTTGCGGGTATTTTGTTTAAGCTTAATAGAGGTCTAGGGAGCAAACTAAAAATCTCCCTTTAAGTACTGATAGCAATATCCAACTACACCATCTGTCACCATCACCACCACTGTTCCTGCACCAACACTCGTACCTCTGTGGGGGAAACACAGGTAAAGGGGGGAGGGGGGAGGGGCGTATTTATTTGATCATTTACGTATATTTTTATTATTTTTTTAGTTTCCTTCTTAGACCTCCATCAAGTTTTAAAAAACAACCCCAGGACCCTCTTTCAAGATAAATTTGTAAATTTTTCGAAAGAAAAATGTCTCGGCCGACGGCAGATACTGGCTCGTTTTCGCTCGCCAGGAAAAAATCGACACCTAAATGACACGAAAAGTCTTAATATTGACAAAGAAATGGGGCGAAAGGTCTTAATATCGCCAAACTAATGGGTCGAACGTCTTAAAATCTGAAAACTAATGAGGCTAAACATGAGGAAGAAGGGGGACCAGAAAAACGCCCCATCTCCCCTTAATTCATATACAAAGTAATCAACATAACCTTTAATAACACCACTTTCCTCCCATCACCACCACCACCACCACCACCACCGTCATCAACGCTCCTCTCACTTCATTACCAAAGCCGGCAGGGTTGTGGAATTATATAAAGAAAGGGTTAATTCGTATGCTAAGTAATAAGCGTGATTAGCTTCGATAACACAAATGTTCAGTCATCATTTCACCCCTACCACCATCACAATGTATTTAAGGGGGGATAGTTCACTTGTTGGGCGATTTTTGCATGTATTCATTATTTTTCTAGTTTCCTCCCTAAACCTCCATCAAATTTAAAACAAAACGTCCATTAGATCCCCCTTCTAGATTAATTTGTAAATTTCCCGGCCGAAGGACGGTTCTTACAACACTACAGGCTCACTATCGTTCGCCAGGGAAAAAATCGACACCTAAATAGCACGAAATGTCTAAATATTGACGAAGAAATGGAGCGAAAAGTCTTAAAATCGACTAACTAATGAGGCAAACATCTTAACATCTGACAACTAATGGGGCGAAATATGAGGGAGAAAGTGGTCCAGAAAACCGGCCCATCCCCCCTTAAACTACTGTCACCACCAATATCATCACAATTTATTTTATCGCCAACACCTATAGGGCAATGGGGATAGATAGATACCTAAACAATATAGTGTTAACTAAATAATCATAACAATCTCCAAGTACATCCCTTTTAGCTCATCATCATTGTCACCACTACCATCACAATCATTTCATCACCAACATAATCATTACCACACTATTAGCACTCGTTCTGTTGTAGAGTTAGACGTGTAAAGGGTTCATTCATAAGTTAAGGGGAGGCAGACCGTTTTTCTGGACCCCCTTCTCCCTCATGTTTAGCCCCACTAGTTTTGAGATTATAAGACGTTCGGCCCATTAGTTTGGCGATTTTAACAACCTTTCACCGCATTTCGTTGTCAAGTTTAAAACCTTTCGTGCCATTTAGGTGTCGATTATTTCCTGGCGAGCGATAGCGAGCCGTCCTTCGGCCTGGACATTTTTCTACTGAAAAATTTACAAATTATCTTGAAGGGGGGTCTAGGGGGTGTTTTTTTTAAGCTTGATGGAGGTCTAGGAAGGAAACTAACAAAATATATGAATAAATTAATTACTAGACCAAACAAACGGCCAGCCTCCCCTTAATAATCATAGCAAACCTCACTTACACCCCCAATCATTCATCATCCCCATCATCACCACCATCCCTTCATAGCCACCACTGTTACTCCATCATCACCACCATCCCTTCATAGCCACCACTGTTACTCCATCACCACCACCATCCCTTCATAGCCACCACTGTTACTCCATCACCACCACCATCCCTTCATAGCCACCACTGTTACTCCATCATCACCACCATCCCTTCATAGCCACCACTGTTACTCCATCACCACCACCATCCCTTCATAGCCACCACTGTTACTCCATCATCACCACCATCCCTTCATAGCCACCACTGTTACTCCATCACCACCACCATCCCTTCATAGCCACCACTGTTACTCCATCATCACCACCATCCCTTCATAGCCACCACTGTTACTCCATCATCACCACCATCCCTTCATAGCCACCACTGTTACTCCATCATCACCACCATCCCTTCATAGCCACCACTGTTACTCCATCATCACCACCATCCCTTCATAGCCACCACTGTTACTCCATCACCACCACCATCCCTTCATAGCCACCACTGTTACTCCATCATCACCACCATCCCTTCATAGCCACCACTGTTACTCCATCATCACCACCATCCCTTCATAGCCACCACTGTTACTCCATCACCACCACCATCCCTTCATAGCCACCACTGTTACTCCATCATCACCACCATCCCTTCATAGCCACCACTGTTACTCCATCACCACCATCCCTTCATAGCCACCACTGTTACTCCATCACCACCACCATCCCTTCATAGCCACCACTGTTACTCCATCATCACCACCATCCCTTCATAGCCACCACTGTTACTCCATCACCACCATCCCTTCATAGCCACCACTGTTACTCCATCATCACTACCATCCCTTCATAGCCACCACTGTTACTCCATCATCACCACCATCCCTTCATAGCCACCACTGTTACTCCATCACCACCATCCCTTCATAGCCACCACTGTTACTTCATCATCACCACCATCCCTTCATAGCCACCACTGTTACTCCATCATCACCACCATCCCTTCATAGCCACCACTGTTACTCCATCATCACCACCATCCCTTCATAGCCACCACTGTTACTCCATCACCACCACCATCCCTTCATAGCCACCACTGTTACTCCATCATCACCACCATCCCTTCATAGCCACCACTGTTACTCCATCATCACCACCATCCCTTCATAGCCACCACTGTTACTCCATCATCACCATCCCTTCATAGCCACCACTGTTACTCCATCACCACCATCCCTTCATAGCCACCACTGTTACTCCATCATCACTACCATCCCTTCATAGCCACCACTGTTACTCCATCATCACCACCATCCCTTCATAGCCACCACTGTTACTCCATCATCACCACCATCCCTTCATACCCACCACTATTACTCCATCATCACCACCATCCCTTCATAGCCACCACTGTTACTCCATCATCACCACCATCCCTTCATAGCCACCACTGTTACTCCATCATCACCACCATCCCTTCATAGCCACCACTGTTACTCCATCATCACCACCATCCCTTCATAGCCACCACTGTTACTCCATCATCACCACCATCCCTTCATAGCCACCACTGTTACTCCATCATCACCACCATCCCTTCATAGCCACCACTGTTACTCCATCACCACCATCCCTTTATAGCCACCACTGTTACTCCATCACCACCACCATCCCTTCATAGCCACCACTGTTACTCCATCACCACCACCATCCCTTCATAGCCACCACTGTTACTCCATCACCACCACCATCCCTTCATAGCCACCACTGTTACTCCATCACCACCATCCCTTTATAGCCACCACTGTTACTCCATCACCACCACCATCCCTTCATAGCCACCACTGTTACTCCATCACCACCATCCCTTCATAGCCACCACTGTTACTCCATCACCACCATCCCTTCATAGCCACCACTGTTACTCCATCACCACCATCCCTTCATAGCCACCACTGTTACTCCATCACCACCACCATCCCTTCATAGCCACCACTGTTACTCCATCACCACCATCCCTTTATAGCCACCACTGTTACTCCATCACCACCACCATCCCTTCATAGCCACCACTGTTACTCCATCACCACCACCATCCCTTCATAGCCACCACTGTTACTCCATCACCACCACCATCCCTTCATAGCCACCACTGTTACTCCATCACCACCATCCCTTTATAGCCACCACTGTTACTCCATCACCACCACCATCCCTTCATAGCCACCACTGTTACTCCATCACCACCATCCCTTCATAGCCACCACTGTTACTCCATCACCACCATCCCTTTATAGCCACCACTGTTACTCCATCACCACCATCCCTTCATAGCCACCACTGTTACTCCATCACCACCACCATCCCTTCATAGCCACCACTGTTACTCCATCACCACCATCCCTTCATAGCCACCACTGTTACTCCATCACCACCATCCCTTTATAGCCACCACTGTTACTCCATCACCACCACCATCCCTTCATAGCCACCACTGTTACTCCATCACCACCATCCCTTCATAGCCGCCACTGTTACTCCATCACCACCACCATCCCTTCATAGCCACCAATGTTACTCTATCACCACCATCCCTTCATAGCCACCACTGTTACTCATCATCACCACCATCCCTTCATAGCCACCACTGTTACTCCATCACCACCATCCCTTCATAGCCACCACTGTTACTCCATCACCACCACCATCCCTTCATAGCCACCAATGTTACTCTATCACCACCATCCCTTCATAGCCACCACTGTTACTCCATCACCACCACCATCCCTTCATAGCCACCACTGTTACTCCATCACCACCATCCCTTCATAGCCACCACTGTTACTCCATCACCACCATCCCTTCATAGCCACCACTGTTACTCCATCACCACCATCCCTTCATAGCCACCACTGTGACTCCATCACCACCACCATCCCTTCATAGCCACCACTGTTACTCCATCACCACCATCCCTTCATAGCCACCACTGTTACTCCATCACCACCATCCCTTTATATCCACCACTGTTACTCCATCACCACCACCATCCCTTCATAGCCACCACTGTTACTCCATCACCACCATCCTTTCATAGCCACCACTGTTACTCCATCACCACCATCCCTTCATAGCCACCACTGTTACTCCATCATCACCACCATCCCTTCATAGCCACCACTGTTACTCCATCATCACCACCATCCCTTCATAGCCACCACTGTTACTCCATCATCACCACCATCCCTTCATAGCCACCACTGTTACTCCATCACCACCATCCCTTTATAGCCACCACTGTTACTCCATCACCACCACCATCCCTTCATAGCCACCACTGTTACTCCATCACCACCATCCCTTCATAGCCACCACTGTTACTCCATCACCACCACCATCCCTTCATAGCCACCACTGTTACTCCATCACCACCATCCCTTTATAGCCACCACTGTTACTCCATCACCACCACCATCCCTTCATAGCCACCACTGTTACTCCATCACCACCATCCCTTCATAGCCACCACTGTTACTCCATCACCACCATCCCTTCATAGCCACCACTGTTACTCCATCACCACCATCCCTTCATAGCCACCACTGTTACTCCATCACCACCACCATCCCTTCATAGCCACCACTGTTACTCCATCACCACCATCCCTTTATAGCCACCACTGTTACTCCATCACCACCACCATCCCTTCATAGCCACCACTGTTACTCCATCACCACCACCATCCCTTCATAGCCACCACTGTTACTCCATCACCACCACCATCCCTTCATAGCCACCACTGTTACTCCATCACCACCATCCCTTTATAGCCACCACTGTTACTCCATCACCACCACCATCCCTTCATAGCCACCACTGTTACTCCATCACCACCATCCCTTCATAGCCACCACTGTTACTCCATCACCACCATCCCTTCATAGCCACCACTGTTACTCCATCACCACCATCCCTTTATAGCCACCACTGTTACTCCATCACCACCACCATCCCTTCATAGCCACCACTGTTACTCCATCACCACCATCCCTTCATAGCCACCACTGTTACTCCATCACCACCATCCCTTTATAGCCACCACTGTTACTCCATCACCACCACCATCCCTTCATAGCCACCACTGTTACTCCATCACCACCATCCCTTCATAGCGACCACTGTTACTCCATCACCACCACCATCCCTTCATAGCCACCAATGTTACTCTATCACCACCATCCCTTCATAGCCACCACTGTTACTCCATCACCACCACCATCCCTTCATAGCCACCACTGTTACTCCATCACCACCATCCCTTCATAGCCACCACTGTTACTCCATCACCACCATCCCTTCATAGCCACCACTGTTACTCCATCACCACCATCCCTTCATAGCCACCACTGTTACTCCATCACCACCATCCCTTCATAGCCACCACTGTGACTCCATCACCACCACCATCCCTTCATAGCCACCACTGTTACTCCATCACCACCATCCCTTCATAGCCACCACTGTTACTCCATCACCACCATCCCTTTATATCCACCACTGTTACTCCATCACCACCACCATCCCTTCATAGCCACCACTGTTACTCCATCACCACCATCCCTTCATAGCCACCACTGTTACTCCATCATCACCACCATCCCTTCATAGCCACCACTGTTACTCCATCATCACCACCATCCCTTCATAGCCACCACTGTTACTCCATCACCACCACCTTCCCTTCATAGCCACCACTGTTACTCCATCACCACCAGATGTGTAATGGTTTCATCCGTATTATAATTAGCCCAAGTTACCTCCAACCACTCCACCTTTCACTCATCAACTCCATCATCATCACCACCACCACTATCACCACCATAGTTAGACCATCACCACCAATCACCACTCTCCCTCCGATGAGGAAGAGGAAATAGAAGAAGTCCGGCTCGTGGGAGACTCGATGATACGTGGTCAGCTCACAGAGTTTTGCGCCAGGGCACCTAAGACCAGGAAGCGTTTTTGTATCCCTGGTGGTGGTGTGGATGACGTAGTTGCAGCAGTTGACGAAGTATCAAAGCTGGCCCCTGCAAATACAATGTACGTCATCCACGTTGGATCCAACGATATACAGCGAACCCGGTCGGAAGATTTGCTTTTAAAGTACCAGCAGCTGATCAAGTCGTTTAAGGAGAAGTCATCAAGGATCATCGTCTCAGGAATCGTCCCCCGGCTCGGTGTAGAGAGCCGATTTTACAACATAGCCACCAGCACAAATCGTTGTCTAGCAAACCTCTGCAGGAAGGAGAACGTGGGATTCGTCGACACCTGGGACAATTTCTACTACGATGACTATTTGTTTTCGGATGATGGAGTTCATCTGAACCAGGTGGGAGCAGCGCGTTTTGGGCGTCTTCTCAACGATGCGGTGAAGGATTTTCGGAGAAGAAATCGACTCAGCACAGGACAACCAGGAAGGAGGACCGAAGACAGCGAGGACGGCAATCTACAAAGGAATTAAATACTAATCCGTCAAGAACCGCGAATTTGGATAAATCTCCACCAACACGACCCAAATTCAAAACCGTCAGGGATAACGACCGAGGACCGAGGACAGCCATGAATGTAAATGTAGATCCGACCAGAACCAAAAATTCGATGAAAGAACGATCTGCGAGTTCTAAAACCGCAACTTTAAAGGTTTTCTATGCAAACGCTCGTAGCATACGCAATAAATTTTCAGATTTAGAGGAACTAGTGTTTACAGAAAATTATGATGTGATTGGCATAACAGAATCTTGGCTCAATACACAAGATAGAGACTTTTTAGCAGAGTATTCACTTCCCGGTTATGTAATGTTTGAGAACAGCCGAATAAATAAAAAGTGGAGGTGGCGTTTTATTTTATATCAAAGAAAGTCTTAACCCGACCCTCGTGTCAAAACCTCAAATTGTGAACGTCGACACATCTTTTGTGCTAATAAAGAATAATAAAGGTACAAAAATAATACTTGCGTTAATATACAGACCTCCAGCTCAATCAGTGCAAACTGACCGAGAAATTTACGAACAAATTGCAGATGTAAGTAACTCACAAGATACCGTAATTTTTGGCGACTTTAATTTACCTGTGACCAAGTGGGGCGATACTCTTACTTCACACTCCGGACATGACTTGTATACGAACTTGCAAGAGAGTTCGCTTTATCAATTTGTTCGAATGCCGACCCGTGGTAATAACGTTCTTGACATTGTACTTGCAACAAAAGAAGAATTGATAGAGAATTTGAATGTTGGTGATGAATTCAGTAACAGCGACCATCGTACGATAACTTTCACTTTAAAGTTTACTAGTAACGAACCAAATAGTAGCATCGAAAAAGTCCCTAATTTCAAGAAAGCAAACTTCCATAAACTTAGAGCTATGTTTAAAGAAACTGACTGGAGCTTTTTAATTAACAATAACGACATAAATACATCTTGGAAGTTATTCGAAACCACTTACCTAAAAGCAGTGCAAGACTGCATACCATCGAAAATACGGCGTCCAGGCCATAATAATAAGCCCAAATGGTGGAATAAAGATATTTCAAACTGCCTGCTTGCTAAAAAATGTGCTAATGATAGATTAAAATCCTCACAAAATGACGAAGAACGGGTGAAATTTGTAGAGCTACGACGCAAAGCCAAAAAGTTAATTAAGCAAAGTAAAAAGACCTTAGAGTTACATATTGCGAATCAAAGTAAAACAAACCCGAAAGAATTCTATAGTTATATCAGAAAGAAAAAAGTAGTTACTTCAACTGTTGGACCGTTAGTCGATGAAAAAGGAGAATACACCAAAGACGAAGTACAAATGAGTAATGCCCTCAATACCTTCTTTGCATCAGTTTTTACAACAGAAGACCTCAGTGATATCCCTACACCATCGCCGATTCAGATTGATAATTCAGATGTTCTAAGCAATATCACCGTTACAGAGAGAGAAGTATTGAATTGTTTAGATAAACTCAAGGTAAATAAAACGCCAGGACCTGATACAATCTCGCCTAGAGTTCTAAAGGAAGCTAAGAATGAGCTCTCCAAACCACTGACATTACTATTCAATAAATCCTTGCAGTCTGGAACTATGCCTGATCAGTGGAAGCTAGCCAACGTAACACCGATATTCAAAAAAGGCAGCAAATCCCTACCCAGTAACTATCGTCCAATTAGCTTAACCTCAGTTGTATGTAAAATGCTAGAAACGGTCATACGAGACAGACTCTTAAATCACTTGGAGGAAAATAACATACTTAAAGATACTCAACACGGCTTTCGTAAAAAACGTTCCTGTTTAACAAACCTCTTAGACTTCTTCCACGATATCCTCAACCTCTACGATGAGAGTAAAGCTGTAGATATATATACCTTGATTTTCAAAAGGCCTTTGACAAAGTTCCCCACAAACGTTTACTGCTAAAACTAAAAGCGCATGGAATACAAGACGGTGTGTTGAAATGGATAGAAAATTGGCTCAGCAACAGAAAGCAAAGGGTAGTCATAAACGGTAAGGCATCTAAATGGACCAATGTAAGTAGCGGGGTACCCCAGGGATCGGTACTAGGACCAATTCTCTTTCTAATTTACATCAACGACATAGATGAGGGTCTCACCTGCACAATCTCAAAATTTGCTGACGATACAAAAATTGCAAATAGCGTACTCTCAAAAGAACAAGTTGACGATATGCAACACAATCTAGATAAATTGTCATGTTGGGCCCAAATTTGGCAAATGAGTTTCAATGCGGATAAATGTAAAGTACTACATGTCGGATACCTAAATGAGAAAGCAAACTATTCGATGAATGGCACTCAGCTTAAGAATGTAAACAGAGAAACTGATCTGGGAGTAACAATATCGAGTAACCTAAAACCGAGTCAACAATGTTCAGAAGTTGTTAAGAAGGCAAACAAAATAATTGGCTTTATAGGCAGGTCATTTGAGCATAAATCCAAAGAAGTTATCCTAACCCTTTACAATTCCTTAGTCCGCCCTCTTCTGGAATACTGCGTTCAATCCTGGTGCCCTTATTACCAAAAAGATATAAACAAGCTAGAACGAGTTCAACGTAGAGTTACCAAAATGATACCTAGCCTAAAGAACAAACCATACGAAGAGCGTCTTAGAGAATTAAATCTATTTCCTTTAACCCAGCGCAGATTAAGAGACGACTTAATTCAAGTGTTCAAAATCATCAAAGGCATCGACAATATGAACTGTAGTAAGTACTTCACTATCGACCAATCTAATTACACGCGGGGAAACGGTTGCAAAATTATTGGTAAATCTTTTAACTCGCACGAATCTAAGAATTTCTTCTTCAATCGAGTTGTCAACTTGTGGAATGGGCTTCCCCGAGACGTTATAGACTGCAGCACCGTTGATTCATTTAAATTCCGCCTAGACAAATATCTCGCATCAAACCCGCGACTGACTGCGTTTGTAAATGAATAACTTTATCCTCCCCTCAGTTACTAACCCATATGTCCCCTACTAACTTCCTAGTCCTGCCACGTTAGTGGCAGGGCAGTAGTTCCCTTTCCAATGTTCCCTTACCCACTCTAAACCACTGTTTGGACACTTGATCCTCAGTGTTTTGGAGGACAAGCAACCTAGAAGGGTCACTAGATCTGTTGTTGCTTGATTTCCTTTGTACTCCTTTGTACTCCTTTGTACTCCCTCAATCAATCTGCACTTCATCCTATGACTATAGACTGCTTAGACTGCATGTGTCCAGGCATTTTGACTCCAACCTCCCTTGAATTTGGCTCTGTCACTCTTCTAACTTTGGAGGAGACACTCGCTACAAGCAAACCTGCCTTTTTTTCTCCTCCATACACATAGAAAAGAAATCAGCTCTCTCTGGGGAAAAAATGTGTAATGGGTTAATTCGTATTCTTATTAACCCAAGTAACCTCCAATCAGACCACCTCCACCATCACCATCACCACCACTAGCAGCGACGTGGGAAATAACGTGTAAAGGGTTCATTGAGGTGGTAAATAAAGTGGGCGTCACACGAGCACTTCACCGCTCAATTGTATCGGAGTCAAACTTATACAAAAACAAATTCTACTAACTGAGGATTTCCATCTCTATTATAGCTGTATTTTTAAGCCCGTAGCTCATAATTGTCTGACGTCCTATTTATTACAAGAATAAATAACACACATACAGTACTCTATATTTATATATTGCCTTGGTATGTGTTTATACTGTAGACATGTATATTTTTTTTTTTTTTTTTTTTAAGAGACAATGAACGGAGGAAGGAAAACACAGATAAAACAATGTGCCAATGTGCCTAAAGGCATCCTCCATTCATAAAATGTTTGTAATAACTGGATTTAAACATTTGTAGATTGTAAGTTTGTGGAAAGCAATTCGAGGGAAGTGAATTCCAAAGAGTAGTAGCTCTGGGGATAAATTAATTATGATAAGCAGAAGTTCTGCATTGTAGAGGAGAAAGTGTAAATTCATGGGCGCTCTCAGCTGCCCTAGTTCTACGGGGAAAGATGTGGAGAGGCGGCACAATTGAAGCAAGTTCCTCGGAACAATTGCTGTGAAAATATCTGTAGAATAATGCAAGGGATGCAACGTTTCTTCGTATGGATAATGTAGGAATGTCCTGTGTGATTGCAGGGTTATTGATTAATCTAATAGCTTTATTTTGAATTTTGTCCAACTGCCTCAATGCAACCACTCCACTTCCACCCCACAGAGGTGAACAGTAATCCATCTGAGAACGCACATGAGTTTTTTATTACGGCCAACTGCTCGTCAGTGAAGAATTCTCGAACTCTGTACAGGAGTCCCAGTTTTTTAGAGGCATTCTTAGCAATGCTTCTAACATAATGTGTTCAGCTCAAGTTAGTAGTTAATGTTACACCGAGAATGTCAATACTAGGGGAAGTGGGAATAATTACATCATTAAAAAATATATGGGAGTCAGTGAGATTCTGTCGGTTAGAAAATTGAATGTACTTGGTTTTCTGTGCATTAAAGGAAACTAGATTCTTTTGTCCCCATTCATTAATTCTAGAAAGGTCCTGGTTCAGAGAAATTGCAGTGTTTATTTTTGAATTTATAAGATCGGGTGGGTGAAAGAATTGGTAAATGTGAAGGAACTGTGGAGTGTTGAGATCATCTGCGTAGGAATGTATTGGATTATGAGTGTAGATATGAGATCATTGATATGAATGAGAAACAGAGTTGGGGCCAAAACTGATCCCTGGGGAACACCAGCATTTATTGAGTGAAATTGAGAATAAAGGCCATCTACCATTACACATATGTTTCTGTTATGAAGATAAGAAGAAATTAGTGGAACTAATGATGCAAGGCCGTAGTGTGACATCTTCGACAATAAGGATTGATGCCAGACTCTATCAAATGCCTTTGATATATCCAGTGCTATTGTATGTGTTTCACCATGTTGGTCTGTAGCTTGGTTGATTTGATGCGTAAGAAGGCAAAGAATGCCTGCAGTTGATCGACATCGTCTAAAACCATATTGCCTATCACTGATTAATTTATTATTCTCAAGATGCTTAATTATGTGATTATTTAATATAATTTCAAAGACTTTACCAAGAGTGGAAGTTATAGCTATTGGTCTGTAGTTTGATGGATCTGAAGAGGCACCTTTTTTAGGAACTGGATGGATGTTTGCTTCTTTCCAGGGTACTGGGAAGCATGAGGTATGAGTACACAGACGGAAAAAATTTGCCAATACAGGAGCGAGCACCAAGGAGCAATTCTTAAGTACTATTGGAGGAATTTCATCTGGACCAGGAGCCTTATCTATTGAGAGATTCTGCAAAATAGTTTTGACATGTCTGGTGTGATCTTAAGTGAGGGAATTTCAGGCGAATTCAAATTAAGTACAGGGACATCTTGATTTATTTCATCTAAGGTTGTATGCATGTATGTGTATTTGTATGTATGTATGTGTATGCATGTTCGTTAATGTGTGCTTGTCGGTTGATATTATACATACAGGTGTTTTAAAACAACACTGCCAGAGTATGACGACCACATTGATAAAAATATATAATACACATATTTCTATTCTATTTTTACCAAAAATATATTGTAACGGAGATAAATGGTTATTTAGAAATGTAGCAAAACAGGGTTCTGAGCTCAGCACAAA